>CM076575.1:1885471320-1885813599 GCA_034641835.2 Pinus albicaulis | reverse complement strand
TGAAAAGTGCTGTGTGGTCTGTAGACCCATGGGCCTCAACTTAAGGGGAGGGCGATTATTAATATACAACGACTGTAATATATGTTTGTCCCACTTGCGGAGCTTCCACATCAACAAGACACTAATGGCATAAAAGGGATTGGAGTTCCTCCAGATTACAGTCAGCAGATATAAAAGCACAATTACACGTATGCAGCAGTTACACCACAACAGAGGACAGAAGAGAAAACAGAGCTGAAAGGAGATAAAACACAGTCACAGAAAAGACAAAGACAGCCAAAGAAAAGAAAAATGTGTACCAATTCAAAAGACTAAATGAGTTGAGCTGGAATTCACATTGTAATTTGAATGTAAATGGTTTAATTGTTTTCATAAATTCATACTTTCTGGTGTCTCCTAGAGAAAATAAACTCCCATCAGAATGCCAAACTTGACACCTACAAATATAATTTCCCCGAGTAAGTCATAAAAGGAGTGAGAAGGCAGAGCAGCAAAGAGACATGATCTTCCATTGCGGAATTCCAAGCAATGAAGGTATACTATGTGAGGAAATCTATAAATAATATCATCTGATATACAGAGTTTTTTAGAGCAAGGGAGAGAGCATATAAGAGAGAATGCAAAGAATATAGAAGGGAAGAGAAGATTAAGAGAAGCTAGAAATATTGCCGATATCTCAAGAAAATAAAAGCAAACATTCAACACTTTTTGATAAATTGAGGAAGTTGAGCTTCCCTATCAAGTTGCAGCTTGATAGTCGCTGCACTTGTAGTCGACCGAGGTTGGAGCCTCCCTGTGAGGTTTAAGTTCATATAAAACAAAGGGTGAGAGGGAGTTGGAGCTCGCCTTTGCATCACAACAATAATAAGATGTGGTTTTCTCCCTTTATGGGTTTCCACTTATATCTGGTGTCTCTGTGCATGATATTTATGTATTGATCTGATATGTATCATTTGCTTAATACTTGCTGCTCTCAAATTAAGTCTAATGCTCTATTAAACTAATACTTTCAGATTACATTCTAAGATTACTCTCACATCAAATAGAGTTTGAAATGAAGGTGTAAATAAGTTTATTGAAAAGTTTAAAAGATCAAGAATGTATTAAACTGATTCACCCCCCCCCCCTCTCAGTCTAATTAGAGATTCAACAATTGGTATCAGAGCAGGTTCCTTTGTACAAGTCTAACAACTGAAAGGAGATCCTAGGTTCCCAAGATGGCTAGTAAAGAAGGATGCTCAACCAATAAAGCCCCTTTCTTCACTGGTGAAAATTATGCTTTCTGGAAAATCAGAATGAAGACATACATAATGTCACTAGGAGTAGAAGCCTGGGCTGCTGTGCAATTAGGATATGCCCCGAAGTCAACTGATACAGAGAAATAAGCTAAAGAAAGCTTTGTAGCTAATGCAAAAGCCATGAATTCCATCCTGAATGGATTATGTGAAGTAGAGTTTATTAAAGTAATGCACAAAGACACTGCCAAGAAAATATGGGATACTCTTGAAGACATACATGAGGGAGACCAGAAAGTAAAAACTGCCAAACTTCAAGTATATAGAGCCCAGTTTGAAAACCTAAAAATGAATGATGATGAAGATGTTGGCAGCTTCTTCTTAAAAGTTGCAGAAATTGTTAACAATATGAAAGCTCTTGGAGAAACCATACCAGAAAGTATAGTTGTGCCAAAGATTCTAAGATCACTCCCATCCAGATTTAATCCGAAGGTGTCTGCAATAGAAGAGACAGCGGATTGGGAGACTTTGACCGTGAACCAGCTACTTGGAAATCTAACAGCCTATGAAATGAGGCTCCCACAGAAGAAACCAAGTTCGAGGGAAGCAGCCTTTAAAACAGAAAAGAAGAAAGAAGAAGAGGAAGAAATATGCTCTTGCTCAGATGAAGAAGAAGCAAAATTTGTCAAGAAACTGGATAGAGGCTCAGGTAGATACAAAGGAAAACTTCCCTTCAAATGATTTAACTATGGAAGAGTTGGACATTATGCTGCTAAATGTCCTCACAAGAAAGTAAGAAATCAAGCTCAAGAATCAGAGAAAGACACATCAAAGAATTGGCAGAAAGGAAAGAAATTCAGCAGAAAATCCTTCTATGCACAGCAAGACAGCAGTGCATATGAAGACTCAGATGAACCATCAGGAGAAGAGGGAACCTCTGAATTTCTACTAATGGCCATAGAAGATCCTGAAGGACTCTTGCTAGAAGAAGAAGAAGAAGGGGAAGTCAATCTTGAGGGGGAGCTAAGAAGTGCTCTGGAGGAGATTGAGAGACTCAAACTAAAATGCAGAAAACAAAAAGATATTCTCCTCAAATGTGTTAAAGAAGAACAAAATTCAGAAGTCCTCAAGCTGCTAAAGGTAAGGCTTGAAGAAGCCAAGAAGATAGAAGATATGTTACTTCAGCAAATTAAAGATAAATCTCGAGAACAAGAGAAGCTGGAAGAAGAAATTCTATGTCTGAGAAAGAAATTAGAAAAGGCTCAACAGAAAGTTTCTATATACCCTTCTCAAACAACAAGCTCTATTAAGTTGAATGAAATTTTGGTTGCTCAAAGATCCCCTATGATAAAGACTGGAATAGGCTACCAAGGAGAATCAAGTAAAGGAAAAGAAAAGGTTGACAGAGAGATTATTTTTGTAAAAGCAAAGAAGGATGAGGAAGTAGCTCAAATAATTCCTACAAAAGAAGAAATCTGCAATAAGAGAGACAGAGAGCATAAGAAACCTCTAGTAACAAAGAATATAATGAATACTAAGATGGCAGAAAAAGAATCATATGCCCCTAAGTATATCAAATTTGGAAGTCATCAGAGGAAATTCTTCCCTCCTATGAAGAATGCCACCTGCTATGTCTGCCACAAGCTAGGACACATTGCTGCATATTGTTATGCAAGGAAGAGTATTTCAGACCTGCAAAAGATGCAAACAGTGAAGAGGCTATCTCAAAGAAACAAATGGAGAAAACAACCTTACATCAGGTATGTAAATAATTTCTATGGTTATTGTTTTTATTGTAAGGAATTTGGCCATAAAATTATTGAATGTAGAAAGTATAGACAAAGACTGATGTTCAATACCTCAAGGAGGTTTATGAGTCAAAGAAATTTTGTTCATGCTCACAGTTCTGCAAAAACTATAATCAAATGTTCAAAAGGGGGCCTCCAGTGGATAAAGAAGGTGAATAACTGTGACCTGGCTCTAACTGCTCAAGATCTGAAAAGCCAGTGGTACTTGGACAGTGGTTGCTCCAAACACATGACTGGAGACAAAATCAAGTTTATAACTCTTGATGAAAAGAAATCTGGCAATGTTATTTTTGGTAATGATAAATCAGGAAAGATCAAGGGAAAAGGCTCAGTAAGCATAGACAATGGCAGAGGAAAATCCCAAGAGGTACTATTTGTGGATGGACTGAAAGCAAATTTACTGAGTGTCAGTCAGATGTGTGACAAAGGCTGTGAAGTTCTTTTTAGAGCACAAGATTGTGTAGTTAGGTCAAGCACAACAGGAAAGACTCTGCTCAAAGGTGTTCAAACAGAGAACAATGTATACATAGTGAAAGAGGAAGATGAAGCCTGCCATCTTAGCAAACTTGAGGAGTCATGGTTGTGGCATAGGAGAATGGGACATCTCAGCTTTGACCATATCATCAAATTGAGCAAGAAGAAAGCTGTCAAAGACATGCCAGAAATAAAAAGGCCTTCAAGTACTATATGCAAATCTTGTCAATTAGGGAAACATACTCGCACATCCTTTAAATCTAAAGAGGAGTTGTCAACAAGAAGACCACTCCAGCTTGTGCACATGGACCTGTGTGGACCTGCTAGAACTAGAACACCAAGTGGAAAATCCTATTTCATGCTGATAATAGATGAATTCTCCAGAATGACATGGGTTGCCTTTCTCAAAAATAAATCAGAAGCATTGAAAAAATTTAAGATATTCAGAGCATTAGCAGAAAATCAAACTGGATGCAAGCTGAAATGTATCAGATCAGACAGAGGAGGAGAATTCACAGATTATGACTTTGCAGACCTATGTAATGAACATGGAATAAAGAAACAATTTACTATTGCAGGGACACCTCAGCAGAATGGAGTAGCAGAGAGACAAAACAGGTCTGTACAACAAATAGCCAGAGCTATGATGCAAGAGAATAACATTGCTCAAACCTTCTGGGTAGAAGCAGTACACACAGCAGTACATATCCTTAATAAAGCTCACTTAAGGCCAAGCAGTGACAAAACTCCATATGAACTATGGCATGGAAAGCCAACTTCAATAAAACATTTCAGAGTCTTTGGTAGCAAGTGTTACATAAAGAATAATGATGAAAACCTTGGGAAATTTGATGCAAGAGCAGATGAAGGGATTTTTCTAGGATATGCTTCCAAAAGCAAAGGGTACAAGTGCTACAACAAGATCCTTCGGAAGATAGTTGAAAGTATTGATGTGAGATTTGATGAAGAACTTCCAAACAATACAAGAAATACAGACTGCTGCAGTCCATCAGACAACCATGAAGAGGAAGACAAGGATGATGATGAAACAAGCAAGACAATAGATAATGCAGAGTTGAGCTCGAAAACCCCCTCAAGATACACTCAGAAGAATCAGCCTGAAGATCAGATCATAGGAGACAAGAAAGCAGGAGTTCAGACAAGAAGGCATCTAACAGAACAAACAGAAGAAGTATACATAGCCATGTTATCACAAATAGAGCCAAAGAAATTTGAAGAAGCCAGCAAGGACAAGTATTGGATAAAAGCAATGAATGAAGAATTGGACCAAATTGAGAAGAACAATACCTGGGAACTAGTTCCTAGACCTATTGAAAAAAATATCATTGGTTCAAAATGGGTATTCAAAAACAAAATGAATGAGCAAGGACAAGTAATCAGGAAAAAAGCAAGGCTGGTCTGCAAAGGATACTCACAAATAGAAGGACTTGATTATGATGAAACATTTGCCCCTGTAGCTAGAATGGAAGCTATCAGAATGTTTCTGGCATTTGCATGCTATCAAGACTTCAAGGTATATCAAATGGATGTAAAGTCCGCTTTTCTTAATGGAGATCTAGAAGAAGAAGTGTACATGGAACAACCAGAAGGCTTCTCATTGACAGACAAAGAAGAATATGTGTGCAGACTGAAGAAGGCCCTATATGGACTGAAACAGGCTCCTCGTGCTTGGTACTCAAGACTGGACAAATATTTGCAAAAACAGGGTTTTAAGATAGGTGGAGTAGACAACAATCTATACATAAAAGCGCATGAAAATGAACTCCTAATTGTTGTTGTATATGTTGATGACATTATGTTTGGAAGAAACAAAGATGAACTAGCAAAAGGGTTTGCTGATGAGATGAAAATAGAGTTTGAAATGTCTATGATTGGAGAACTCAGTTTCTACTTGGGACTGCAAATTCAGCAAAAGAACACATGCACATTCATTTCTCAAGAAAAATACTTAAAAGAAATGCTGAAAAAATTCAAAATGGAGGACTGCAAACCAATGACAACCCCCATGATCACGGGATGCAAGCTGTGTGCTGATGATAGGTCTGCAGATGTAGATCAAAAACTCTACATATCCATGATAGGAAGCCTGCTGTACTTGACAGCTTCAAGACCAGACATCATGCTAGCAGTAGGACTAGTGGCAAGATATCAAGCAGCACCTAAACAAAACCATCTTCTGGCAGTAAAAAGAATACTCAGATATCTACAAGGAATTGCACAATATGGGCTTTGGTATCCTAAAGGAAAAAGCTTCACCTTGACAGCATACACAGATGCAGATTGGGCCAGCTGTGTGGATGATAGGAAGAGTACAAGTGGAGGTGCATTCTATCTAGGAGAAAGTCTGGTGGCATGGCTAAGCAAGAAAAAAACATCCATCTCTCTGTCTACAGCCGAAGCAGAATATATAGCAGCAACAGCATGTTGCACACAAGTCATGTGGATGAAGCAGACACTTCAAGACATGAAGGTAAGCATTAATGAACCTATCTCAATCAAATGTGATAATACAAGTGCTATAAGTATATCCAAAAATCCTGTGCTTCATTCAAAAACTAAACATATACCAATCAAGTATCATTTTCTCCGAGAACAAGTGGCTTAGAAAATAGTTAAACTAGACTATGTACCAACAAAAGAACAGATAGCAGATATATTTACTAAACCACTTGCCAGAGAACCATTCGAATACTTGAGAGACAGACTAGGGGTAGTATCTGTAGATACTACTCTCTAATATAAAGAGAAAGCATAGTCTCAGGGGGAGAGCATAAACGAAAATATCTTTCCTAAAGGAAATCAGCAAGCAAGGGAAGCATAAAACAGGTCCACAGGATCAACATTCTCAGTATTATCAACATTCAAAATGAAAAAAAAATTAAACATATATCGGCAATCTAGCACAGATTATAGCAGAGATATATATAGCAGCAGCAGCCTCAACACAGATTATATTTTTAACACAGGATTAAATGCATCATTAAATGTTCTCTCAACAAGTTTCATACATCACTCAGGAGCAGCATAGTCCAATTTCAGCAGAAGAGGACCTATACGTAACTCAGAGAAAGGAAATGCAACGAAAAAACCCATACAGAGAGATGAGGTGTCGTCCTTTGCCATTGATGTCAAAGGGGGAGGAAGAACAAATAACAGGAGGAAGAGCAGGCAAACAGGAAGAGCAAGCAACAAGAGAAAGAGAAAGCAAACAGAGAAAGTGGATTGCCATCAATGCCAAAGGGGGAGACTGTTGGAAATATTGTCATTGATGGCAAAGGAGGTAGAGCTGAAGCAGCAGAGGCAGAGGCAGAAGCAGAGCCGTTATAAAATTCCAGGAATCGCACTCTCCAACCAGGCATTATACATATAACTTATACAAACATTATTCTGGGAATCGCTTCACTCCAGCGGCAAAATATATAAACATATATATCAGTTATATGCAAGCGGAGCACATATAACATATACAAACATAATTCCGAGAATCGCCCAACCCGGAGGACAGATATATAATTCCGAGAATCATACCCCAAGCCGGGCGTTACGCATATAATGCAAAACCAAATTCCGAGAATCGCACACTCCAACCGGCGGTATAGAATTAACATAATTCATAAACATTATTCCGGGAATCGCCTAACCCGCTGGCGGACACATATATATATATATATATATAATATCCATCACAATACATATAAATGTCACGCATTTCATATTCTGCAATGGTCCAAAGCATATATATTATGGAGCGCATAAAACAAAGTTTTATAAGGTGGGACCCCTCCCCAATCGGATCGGAAATTGTGAAAAGTCCAAAGGTGGAAGCGCATTGCAATTATCGATTGGCGATTTCCGATTGAATCGAAATCGGAGCACATTGGAGCTGCAATAGTTGAGTGATATCAATTCAATCGATTGGTGATTTCCGATTGAATCGAAATCGGAGCACATTGGAGCTGCAATAGTTGAGTGATAACAATTCAATCGATTGGCGAATTCCGATTGAATAGGAATCGGAGCAGGAGCGATCAATCACAATCGGAGGAGAGTCAGTGCATCGGAAAGCGTGACAAGGTGGGCCCGAAAGAGCATTTGTTAAGTATTATCAAGATTATTCATTGATTATAGTAGAAGCAGCAGTTGTTTGTTAAAACCTTATATAAGGATGTCGAGAGTTGATTTAAGTTGTATCAAAAGGTGCTGTTACATATATAAAGGGCAATTGTATTAAAATATGCCGCGTGGTCTATAAACCCACAGGCCTCGGCTTAAGGTGGAGGGCAATTGGTAATATAAAACGAATGTTGCGACTGTATTGAAAAGTGCCGTGTGGTCTGTAGACCCATGGGCCTCAGCTTAAGGGGAGGGCGATTATTAATATACAACGACTGTAATATATGTTCGTCCCGCTTGCGGAGCTTCCACATCAACAAGACACTAATGGCATAAAAGGGATTGGATTTCCTCCAGATTACAGTCAGCAGATATAAAATCACAATTACACGTATGCAACAGTTACACCACAACAGAGGACAAAAGAGCAAACAGAGCCGAAAGGAGATAAAACATAGTCACAGAAAAGACAAAGATAGCCAAAGAAAAGACAAATGCGTACCAATTCAAAAGACTAAATGAGTTGAGCTGGAATTCACATTGTAATTTGAATGTAAATGGTTTAATTGTTTTTATTGTTTGTGATGAATTGGCAAGTCTCCGAGAGAAAAAAAACTCCCACTGTAATGTACAAATTGACACCTACAGTTATAATTTCTGAGTAAGCTGATAAAAGGAGTGAGAAGGCAGAAGGCAAAGAGACATGACTTTCCATTTCGAATTCCAAGCAGAATACAGACAGTCATGTGAGGAAATCTATAAATAATATCATCTTGATATACAGAGAGAGTTTTTTTTTAGAGCAAGGGAGAGAGCATATATAGAGAGAATGCAGAATATAGAAGGAAGAGAAGATTAAGAGAAGCTACAGAACAGAGCTGATATCTGAAGAAAATCAGCAAACATTCAGTTTGATAAATTGAGGAAGTTGGAGCTTCCCTATCAAGTTGCAGCTTGATAGTCGTCAGTTGTAGCTGACTGAGGTTGGAGCCTCCTGTAGGTTGGTGCCTGCAGAAAACTAAAGGGAGTTGGTGCTTCCTTGCAAGTTGTAGCTTGCAAAATTGAGGTAGGAGCCTCCCGTAGGTTGGTGCCTGCAGAAAAACAGTGGTGAGAGGGAGTTGGAGCTTGCCTTTGCATCACAACAATAATAAGATGTGGTTTTCTCCCTTTATGGGTTTCCACTTATATCTGGTGTCTCTGTGCATGATATTTATGTATTGATCTGATATGTATCATTTTATTAATACCTGCTGCTCTCAAATTAAGTCTACTGCTCTATTAAACTAATACTTTCAGATTACATTCTAAGATTACTCTCACATCAAATAGAATTTGAAATGAAGGTGTAAATAAGTTTATTGAAAAGTTTAAAAGATCAGGAATGTATTAAACTGATTCACCCCCCCCCCCTCTCAGTTTAATTAGAGATTCAACAGAGTGATGGAGAGGAAAAAGAGTGGAGGGCATATCAACTATTAATGGACACCAAACATGAATTGTTGAAAAGAAAACTAGAAAATATCGAACCCGAGGTCGAAATAGAACTGACATCCATGAACATTTGAATAATAGAGGTTGAGGAATCCTCTGGTAATGGAGTACATTTTTCCTTAGAAGAGGCTGAGGCTAGCGAAGGACTAGTGAGGAAAAAGGCTAAACATTAGAGCAGGAAGGAATAACATAACCAGGATGAAGATACTCTCTTGCAAGGAGGTGTCAAAGTACTACCATCAACTGAGAAATAAATTACCATCTCTGGAGACTTTTGATGTGATGTAGGTACAAGTTGTTATTAGGAGTCTAATGTAAATAATATAGCGAACACTTATTTAGAATAGTTGGTAAAAATTGTCATAAGAATAGATTAACAATATTTTGAACTTTTGAACACATTTTAATTGTGGAAAATGAACTAGGTAAAAGTTATGGATCAGAAACCATATTTTCATTATAATACCATTATCCTATCCATTCCTTTGAACAAAAAAAATATTACATGTCAACTTCATATTAAACATTGAAAAATTACAAATCTTCATCATGTAATGTCCCCTAATAATAATTAAATTAATAATAATAAATAAATAAAATAATATTAAAATATAAGTAAATAAATAACAAACACTAAAGAAGATCATAATGGTAAATAAATAGTAAAAAATAAAGAAGAGATAATAATAGTAGATAAATAATAAATAATAAAGAAAAGATAATAATAGTGATTAAATGATAAATAATGAAGAGAATATAGTAATAATAAATAAATAAAATAGTAAATAATAAACTTGAGTTTAGAACTCAAGTTTATTATTTACTATTTTATTTATTTATTATTATTATATTATCTTCATTATTTATTGTTTATTCACTATTATTATCTTTCTTTATTATTTATTAACTATTATTATCTCTTATTTATTTTTTAATATTTATTTACCATTATTATTTTTTCTTAATTCTTTATTATTTATTTACTTACATTTTAATATTATTTTATTCATTTAATATTGTTATTTTAATTATTATTAGGGGACATTACACATCATACTTTGAATTAAAAAACACTTATCAATGAAATAAGAAACATTTGACTCTTTCTATTTCTATGTATATTTGATGTTGAAATATTATATTGAAAAAAATTATTTATAAACCCCATATATATATATATATATATTTGAAATATTCTATTCAACATGGATATTTAAATATTTTATTTTTAATTCACATTGAAATATTTTCCTTGCACATCTCTCTCACAATGGTAATGCCAAGTGAAAAAAAAAAAAAAAAAACATTTTTAGTTTCAATTACTTTATTTCTCTATATAAAATTATATTGAAGAAGAAATAATGATATCACATTTATGGTTCAGACACACACACACACACACACACACATATATATACCATATGTCAATTATTAAAATGAATTACTAGAGTCTCCTTCTCTCAAGACATCAATATCATTTTTAATACATAAAAAGTCAAGTCCGTTGGAGCATAAGTGAACAAAGTTACCTCCGCCATATTGTACCTAAAAGGAGTTGTAAACTAAATTAGTAATTTTTTTTTACTTTCAATTAATTTATCTCTCAATATAAAGTTGATGTAAAAATAGGGTTTAAATTGAAATATTTTATTTGTGGCCAATATTGAAAGATTTTCTTGTTATTACTAGTATTTTTAATTTGTTAATGTAGGTATTATTTTAGTATTTTCCGAACAAAATGTTATAAGACAACATCTTCCCCATATTAGGTTGTAGAGCACTCCTCAGTGCAATTGTAAAAAATAACATATAGAATATCAGAGTGATGTCACTAATACAACAACCTCATAAATTTTGCTACATTCGAATTTTGGAGCCTACATAACTGACATATCAAGTGTCTCTTTGGTCACTAAGTGTTTTTTCATGTCATTCTACATGTTTCAAGTGTTATTGTTCTTCTCTAAGGATCAATGCATTGTTTAGAACACCTTTGGTGCATTCCATGGTTATAATACACTTATTAGTTATAAAATGACACTTTTGGTTGCAGTCGCACATAATTTGTTTGTTGTTCTTGGAGAGTGCTTGTAAACTAGTGTTTTGATGTCTATTTCTTAGTATTCTATAATATATAAGTTTTATTGATGACTTGGTATGAGCCACACTTGATTTTACTCATAACTCATTATGTTTTCCCCTTGTTATATATTCCAAACTTAGACAATTTTTTTTTTTTTAAATTTGTCCCACTAAGGATAAGAGAGAATAGAACACATTCTTAAGTCCCAGTCGAACATTTTTCCTTTCTCAAAATGTTCCCTGCAAACCCCCCCCCCCCCCCGCAAGCATATAGAATATTCATAAGCATCAAGCTCTCCTTGGCTTCCTGAACCGCACCCTCCAGTAAGCCCCTCTCTGAGTTGAGCACATAATGCATCAATAGTGATCAATAAGCCTTCCTTGACCCTTGACACTATGCCCTACATCCTTAGATAAGTGCATGGTGCATCAAAAATAAAAATTAAGTCCTCTTGAGCCTTCATACTCTGCCTTGCGTCCTCTTGTGACTTGGAATTTTCCAGTTGAGTGCATGGTGCGACAAAAAGTAACATTAGTTCTCCTTCATCCTTGACACTTCATGTTGCGCCCTCCATCAAGCCCAGTAGGGTGCACAATGAATCCTAAAGCCTCAACACTCAACCCTTGTCCCTTAACCATGTTCCCTACACCCGAAAGTTCCCTCTTTCCTTCCTAGGCACACTAATGAATAAAAATAAAAAAAGCTTTCTTGAAAAATGTTAGAGTAGGATATTTTTGGGGTGATGTTTCATTACCGTTAATGATCTTATTTGTAGGTGTTCTAGAATAGCACGAAGATGATGCATAAAGGAATCTATCAAAGGGAACGGTTTAAGGAATCATTCAAGAACTGAGAACACATGAAGTGACAGGATGAAGAACATCAAAATCCTAATGATCGAAGTGGTCCATAAGGACTCCATATGATATGAGACCCTTTGGAGGGTAAAGGAATCAACAACATGAAATTTTCATGGAATATTGAAAACACAAGTGGTAGCACTGTCACCTCCCAAGAAAGTCCATGTCATCAGTCATTATGGGTCCTAGTCACCAATTAATGATTTTTCATGTTATCATAACATGATGATGTGGAAATGATGATGCAATTATGTAATCATTTAAATACAAATGTGTGGAAATACAAGACTCCTATATAGACAAAAGAGCCACATTGAGAATTCCGAAAGATATATGTAATTCCAAAAGTCATAAATAAGTTCAAAGGTCATTTAGAATTCTAAGATTTGTATAGAAGTCATATGAGAAACTCAAGAGTAATGGGGATATGGAAATTCATGTCTCTAGTTATAAAATAAACCACATTACTCAAGAAAAAGAATTTTAACGTTGACTTCTCCCACAAGGCATTATATATATAGAGATATTTGTTTTGAAGACCAATTAGTGGCTCTAACACTCCATTATTAGAACTAGTGGTGTTCATTGTATTATTGTATCTTGTAATTTTTTATTAATACTTGAAGCCATTTGGCCAGCACATTTTCAGGCATAGATTGTGGATTTTTCAATACTAGTCTTCAAATGTTTGTTGTTTATGTTGGCATCCATATGTACTAAGGAAATTGAACTTTTTCAGTGGCCCTGGTGCTTAAATTATTCAAAATTTGTTGTAATATTTATAACAATCAATACATATATGTGAACCATTTCACTTGATGACTAACAATTCTTCCATATTATGGGTGTGTGTCTTTACTAGATTAGTGCAATTATTTTTATTTTAGATGTTCAATTTTTTTCCTTGTAGTGAAAGAACCTTCATACATTTACAATTAAAGATTTCACTAGCCATACTTTGTTTCTCATTCAAAACCACATGTGAAATACTCTCTTATGCTAATTGTTTAAGCCAATGCAAAGATTTAATTAAATGGCAGTCATGCCTTATTTCCGAATGGGACAACTATACCAAATGGTGTGAGATCTAATTGAGACTTCATATCAGAGAGACCCCCTATATGTTGGTGGGATCCAATACCGCCAACAGAAATTTGAAGTATTAGAATTATAACTTACCAATAATTTTTCAAATTAAATACATTTTTCAAGGATATATTAAAAGTAATCAATAATATCAATATGTCTACTCTATAATTTTCTATAGTTACATTATCAAGAACTTGATTTTTTTTCAAATGCCACTATGCTATTGATTTAGTTTTGCACATTTTCAAGTTGTCCAAAGTGAACCTTTCCATATAACCCTTTCAATGATTGTGTTGTGGCTTCAACATTTATGACACATATAGTTTACTAAAATCTCCTTTATGCAAATTTTATTTTATTTCATCTAGAGTAACTTTAATAGGATAAAGTTATTGTTGAATAAAATTGCATTGTATTGTATCATATTCAATGGATGTGCAATAATTTTATTTTTGGGAGAAACATGTTAATATTGTACCTAAGCACAAAATATAGATAGATAATTAAGTAAAATATCATGAGAAAACGTAGATTAGGAAAGATAAATATTGAAGTATCATTTTATATCCATTAGATCATAAACACCTATACTTGAGAAAAAACTAAAACATGATATCCTTCATTTGAAAATGTGTCTATATGAGAATTAATCAATGTTTGTGGGTTTTGATAAATGTTTACAATCTCTAAATTCAAATACTTTTCCTCATATCTTAGATTTCTAACCATGATATTATGCAAACATGATTATATGTACAATATTTTACCCAACATGCAATATGTATGCTTTCAATACAATTTATTGGAGGCACTAATATTAGCCTTGTACCTATAACACAAATAAGTAATAATCTCAATAAATTGTAAATAATTAAAATTTATTTCTAATTTCAAACACTAAATAATACACTTAAAATGTCCTACTAACAAAGTTACTTCTTGGGATTCACATTACCCTTAAAGGATAAAATAGCACCAATCATGCATTTTTATCTAGATGGAAAATCAAAGTTCTCCAATATAGTGAATTTTTGACATCTAAAATCCTCATAACCATTTTACTAAATTCTTGGTAAGTCTAAGGTTTATAATCATAACTATTTTTTTGGATATTGTAAGTAGGAATATTATTCAGAATAACTTTGGAGTACTCCCTATTAGGACCAATATTTGTAATGTTTTAATAGTGACCTAATATTAATTTACACTGAATAGAATGCCAAACTCATTCTATATATGATAAATGTTGTCTTCAAGTTGAAAAATTTCAGGATGTTCTTTCCTTGTCTTTGTTATGCAGAATTGTGATCTATAGATAAATCAAATTCCCTAAGTGTGGTGTTAGGCACTTAGAACAATAGATGAAAGGATGTGCTAACACTTTCTCTAAAATAAGAAGACATAAAAAATGATAGAAGAACCTGCTCGCAATCCAATCGCTTCTCCTTCTCCTTCTGTCACTTTTTTGTTGCCTTCAATTCAACTCATATCACCAGATTGATTCTTGCAAGCATACAAAGTTAACATCAAAAATATTGCAATATACAAATGCCTAATTATCTTAATCACTCAAATCGATTAGATGTGAAACTTATATATCATTCAAAAATCCATTGCATGATAAATATAAACATAAAGAGATACATATATGGGAAAATGAACAACAATCTTTATTAAAGAGTAGAAGGGGGAGGTTACAACCAATGATTGATTTGATGTCACCAGCTCCAGCTTCATCCTAGTGTCATCACACCCAACATGAAAGCAACAACATATCAGTACTTTCACTCTCTCAAATGATAATCCAACAACATTTCTTTACCAAAATTATTCCCTCCCTAGCACTAGGATCTGTGCTCAATTTACAAGGAAACTGATGGTAGTTTCTCAATGAATGACTTTCTAATAATAGGAAAGACATGTTCCCAAGTTCATAGGTGTTATATGGCCACTTGGATTCAAATTTTGAGACATATGGACTCTTATAGAAGGCACTGACCATGTGGAGATTCCTAGAACAATGAGAATTCCACTCCCAGGTGACCAATGCACTCTTAAATGTTGGGAAGTGCATTGCAATGCACCCTTGATTGGAGGATGTTGCATACGCAACACAGTTATTCCCTTTAGAGTCAACGTTGGTGAGCTCATAAGTGATATAACATATACTTCAAACCTTGGAAATCTCACAATAGAAGTCATGAATGATTTTTTCTTCTCTTAGGGCATATAGCAACTGAAATGTAAGGGTATGATAGACCCTATTTCATTGGTCCTAGGGATGATGTCCAGTTTGACCAGGTCATTGGGGATGATTCCCAAATTGATCTATAACAGCTACCCCCTAAAGCATGAAGTCAAAATAATAATAATATATTTGAATGAGATGCTTTACGATGTGATGAGCTAGAACTGAAGTGGAGTGGCAACCTGCATCAATCTTACAATACATTAAATCGTGATATTTTCATCTTGATCATGAATTATTGAGTGAGACATTTCCATTCTCATCACATGAACTATATAATAACATGTACATAGTTCAAAAAGTCATCTATATTGGAATGTTTCCCAATACAGACATGCCTACAGATATAGGCCCATGTTTGGATGATGATATGAATGTAAGGTCATCATAGAAATGATTTGTACAAAAATCTTGAAATCATAGCCTGGATTGCTGAAACTATATCCACGGTCTTCTTACCTCCTTCACTCGATCGTTCAAGTACAAGTCTAGCCATGCAAATATATGATTTTGTGTTCGAACATGGTAATACATCATTTGATTACCATCCAATGATGTGAGCTATTAAAAAATGCAAGAGAACCACCATTGATATTAATGGATCTCAAAGTGCTGCAGTACATTTTGTAAGGCGTGAATAGATGATATGATTTCAAACATCAAACAAAATCTTTCGGTCAAAGGTTCAGAAGAGAGGATATTTTCGATGCTATAACAAGCCTCATGGTACTGGAAGATGATGTTTCCAAGTAAACTTCATGCATGATGATTTGATGTCAACAGGAAGTCACTTTATCGTGAAATGGGACTTAGTAATTTTAGAGACAAAATGTGACTTGATATAGAAATGTTTAGGGATGACTGCCATGAAAATGAAGGTTTATGAGTATTGCAAAAGGATGAGTTTTCACTGGATGAATTCTCTTGAACATGTCGGCGACACTGAAGTGAAGGCATGATTAACCATAGGTATGAATGAACCGTCAAAAATATTACCCAACTCAAATAGTAACAATGGTGGAGTGAAATGTCATGTTCAATAGTGACCTGATACCGTAAAATTTATGTTCACTTTCCCAAATTTTCCCCAATCATTTTTCGACCAATACATCTTTATTTTTTAACAATTTTGAGGAGGATAACATATGCTTGATCTATAATTCAACACTTTGGGAAAATATGCATAGCTATTTAATAATTTAACGAGTCCAACGATAAATGAAACTTTATTCTTGCCATGATCGACAAGTCCATTGGTATTTTAATTTTTAACGAGACTAACGATAGTGACAAACCGATCATTTTTCATATTTAGAGAGTTTGAAAAATATGACAAAATAAAAATCCATAAGTCCTTTCTCGCAAATTTTTCGCTCAGATCCAAAAAAGTGTAAAATGATATCTGAGAGAACCTCCTAGCCATGTTCTACTAAGGTTTTCCTTTTTCGTAAATAATCTATCTCGGTCCAGAAAAGGGTTAAGTTATATTCAGTAGATGTTGTTTCATTAACTTTTACGAGCCTGAAAAGACAAATTCTCAACAATATTTTCACATTATTGGAGTCTGAAAAGAGTTAAAAGAAGACTCCAGGGGTTCCTTTTTTGCCATTATTGAACCTCGAAAAAGTGATAAAAGTGTGCTTCAAGTCGTTTTTCTCTTTTATCAAAGCTCAAAAAATAAGAATAAAACTATGCTTTGTGGTCAAATAATTCTTGAAATAAGTGTGCATGACTAATCTGCTATGTCAGATGTAAACCTCTTCAGAACAACATCAAATGGATTAAAAATACTTATTTCATTATAAATAACGAATAAAAACCATAGTCACAGCAATAAATATGATTTGAAAATAATCAAATGACTAATTAAAAGAGTTTTACTGTTCATTTTTACCATTTGAAAGTTAACATTTGAATTTTGGAGCTCCGAACCTGTTTTTTCCCACAAACTTTAGCTGTTGATTTCAATTGATTCTGTGGTTGGTTTTCCTCTTCGTTTGATCCAATTTGGTGCTATAAACCTCCTCTTTCATTCAATAATATTTTTTCTTCATTTCCTAGCAATTTTTTAGGGATTGGGGCTCCTTAGGGTAAATTTATTTTGCAAACAGGGCAACGCACCCTTGAATGTTGAAAGGTGCATTGCAATTCACTGGAATTGAAGGCTAGGTGCACTTGCAATGTATTGTCTCTTGACCAGAGGTACATTGGGCACAATTCACATTTTTGTTCTTTGTAGTGTGCCCAAATTTTACTTGTTTGTTTTCATGAAATGGGTCCTTATGAGTTGAGGGATTCAACGGACCAAAATGACGATTACTTGGAGGGAAAGGGAACAAGAGGAACAAAACATGATTTCCCTAAATGATCCGGGTACTGTAAGAGCCCTCAGAGCCTGTGGGTTGTTGAAGTACTTCAGACTATCGGGTATGAGGCAACAAATGGAACTATTGGAGTTCCTTGTTTGTTCATGGGATCTAGCAATTAAGGCATTTCATATTGGGGACAAAGTGGTCCAAATTTTAGTGGAGGATATCTAATTTCTCATAGGATTTTCAAGGATAGGTCTACCCATTTCTCTCTCAGGGTCTACTCTCGCATGAGAGATGGTGAGAGATTATATATTGCAGTATTGCAATCCAGGGGCATAACCTAGCAAGGATAACAAAATAAACATCCACGATGATCATGATTCTCCATTGAGAACCATATTATTCACAATCACAAATATTGTTGGTATCGCTACACTACACGTAGCAAACAGATCTTACATGCAGTATGCACTAGAGTGCTTGGAACCAACAATTGTCAACTACGCTGAAGCTGTACTCTCTCAAATGAAAGAAAAATTGAGCAACGCAAAGGGAGGAAGGAAGAATAATTTCAACTATGTTTCGATCCTCATTTATTTTGCCTTGGAGTGGATTCCACTGATGCAGCATCAGCATGTGACGTTGGGTATATCTAACCCTAGAGATCTAAGGATCCAGAGATGGGTAGAAATGATGGCTAGACATGCTGGTCAATCGACCATCGTGTTCTAGACTGCATTATTTTCCTGGTTCGGGTGACAGATTATCACTATTGATGACTATGCATATGCAGGCATCAACTTCCAAGGAGATCCAGGTTTAGTTTTACCAGAAGGCGCTCAGTGAGGTGCAATTGGTAATAATTTTTTAACCATTTTTTTTTACTTTTCTAAGGTTTATACATTTCTTTATATTTTTATGTTTTCCCAAGAATAAACTAAAGATTTGATGTATGCAGATGTAGGTTGAGTTCGACCAGTGGGATAGCCAGAGCATGGAGCGGATGAGCCAACAGAGAGGGTTGTCAGGAGATTAGTCCTTCAGGATTTGGATATGGCTAAGACTCTTGCTAAGATTCAAAAAAACATATAGGTGTTTACCTTCGGGATTTTGGATTGCCAGATCGAAGAGTTACCCATGCGACTACAGCACCAAACTATTGGTGTTCCTAACAGCTGGAAGCAGTTATTTCATAAGATAGGTAGATCAGTAGCATTTTATCATGAGCACCACTAGCTTAATTTTGACATGTTGCATACATTTTGAGGTTAGATGACCAATGTGTCTTTGGAAATTTTTTTGTAAAAACCTATAACTATCTCCCTATTTGATTTCAATGTTTTCCTATGTTTATTGCGCAATCCTATTCAGTTATGTGAATGTATCTTTACATGTGTTGAAAATGTATGTTTATAAAATAATTCCCTAAGGAATCAGTGAATGTGTTCAAGTTTATGGAAATGTGTTTTTATTGAATGCAATTAAAATGTCTTTCCAAAAGTCAAACTCTTAGTAACATACGATGCAGTGTTGGATTTTTGATAGTATAAACACTAGTAAGTTGCATTACCACAAGTTGTGAGTCTAACCTAATGATGATGTGGTTGATACCGAATGAAATGGCATCAGAGAGAAGTTAGATCAATGTGCTATAATCAACAATATTGTTTGTAGATCAACCAATACAAATCCCTTGAAAACTAACTAACTCATCGTTCAGAGCAAAAATGGCCCATGCTACAGAGGATAGATTCTGTGTATTACGACTAGCACCATCAGCATACCCAACGAATGGTTCCAAAGATTCATACATCTGCGATGAAATGTAAAGCAGATTAATAACTTCAAGAAAACTCTAAAAAGACAAACTAAGACAATAAATGCAAATTAATAGCATATATACAATATAATATAACAATTTACTACACTCATGTTTAAGCATAGTAACGTTTCAGATAAAACTAATTTCGGGGTTGTGCCAACGGAATTCCATCATAATCTACCAACTCATAGGCACCCTTATCAAGAACTATTTTGACAATATAAGGGCCATGCCATAATGGCTCAAACTTTCGTGTACCTATTACATCAACTTCCTGATCATAAATAAGGACCAGGTCACCCTATGAGAAGATGCGAGGTTGGTCATGATTGTCATATTGTGCCTTTATTCATCTCTTATGCACTTCGTTGGCTAATTGTGCTTCATGACACATTTCATCAAGATGGACAAGGTTAAAAATACGTGCTTATTCAGGAGAGGTGTCAGGTAACAAGTCAATTGCGAGTTTTAATGACGGTATTTCACATTGGATTCGCAAGATAACTTCTAGAACATACACCAATTGAAAGGGCTAAATTCGGTTGCGTTTCTCACTGAGGTTTAGTATGCCCATAAAGCCGAGCATAGGATCAAATTCCAGTTTCGTTTATGAACTCCTATCATTCGTTGAAACATTCGTTTAAGAATATTGTTAATAGCATCAACTTGTCCATTTGATTGTGGATAATAAGGAGTAGAAATATCATGCGAAAATCCTAATTTGGAATTCAAATCATTCATCATATGATTGCGAAAATGTGAAGCATGATCTGTGACTATAGCTTGTGGAATCCCAAACTGTGAATTGACATGATTAAAGAAAAACAATGTAGTTGTTTGTCCTCTGTTGTTGAATGTAGGCATCGCTTCGACCCCCTTGGTAAAGTAGTCTACTGCAACAATAATATAACCATGCCCCTTGGATGAATGATGGTTACAGTTCATGAAGTCAATACCCCATTTTGAAAATAGTCCTATAGAGAAAACAAGATGCATTGGCATTGGTAGTTTGCAGATTTTACCATCAAATATCCTCTGCACACATGACAAACTTCGACCACAAGGATGCAATCACAAAATATGGTAGGTCATGTGAAATAACGTTGCAGTAGCCTTCGTGCAATAGCATATACAAATAAGTTTCCACCACAAGTCCCAAGATGACAATCATTTAAAACCTTTTAGCCTCCCCTATCGTTGAGCTACACTTAAAATTGTATCGGTTGTTCACATCAATAAAGTGTATCGCCGACAATCATATAATATTCGTTTGGTATCGAATGCCGCTTCATCGAGTGAGATGTATGAGGCTAAAAATTCCGGGTATGGAGATAAATGATAAAATCCCCATACCAAGGATCGATGATCCGATTTTCAAACAAAGACTCATTAGCAATAGATGGTTTCGATGTAGTAGCAATACTATCGCAGGGAAGATCACGTAGAAGCTTAGCCAAAACCAGACTTATTTGACTTGGATTTGAAAATTCAAAATCAAATTCTCAGAATTGACCATCCATTTTGAATACTTGCCTCATAACCGACGTGATAAGATGTAAGTCTTGGGGTTGCAAACCGAAATATTTGGACAAACATTGAACAACTCGCCAAGGCAATATTTTCATGTATGAATACTTCACTTCTATATCATTGAGATTACGACTCCTAATAATAGATCGATTTTCTATCCATTTTCACTGACCAACAATACAGCAATGGTCATATCACCCACGATAACATATAAGAAATAACGCCTTTGATAATTGGGGGGATACATTAATGACAACCTAACAAGAGTATCCTTAACAACATCAAAAGAAGCTTTGCACAACCCATCCCAATGGAAGGAATCCCATTTTTCAAGAGTTGAGTAAACTTTTAGTCATTTTGGCATAGTTAAGTATGAACCTCCTTAGGAAGTTAGCCTTTCCATGAATTTTTTGTAATTAAAGAAAATTTTATGGCGTAGGCAACCAAGAATGGCCTAAAACCTTCTGGCCGATTCGAATTCTTATTTTGAGATTACTTAACCTAGAAAATGACCAAACCAACACAAAACACATACACATTTATGTGGATTGAGGTGTATTTTTTAGTGTCGACAACGTAGAAAGATAGTTCGCAAATGCATTAGGTGATCAACCCAAGCCATGAATGCATGGGTAAATCGTCTAGATAGTGTTGAAGAAATGTACTTGATGTCATTGAAAGTATAATCCATTTCTTGCCGAAAAGTTTCCCCGATGTTCTTTAAACCAAACAGAGTTTCGATATGCAAATGTACATAGGCATATGATGGTTGTCCTATATTGGTCCTCTCGGGAATATATTGATTTGATTGTAGCCATAAAATCCATCCATGAATGAAAAATATTTTGCATCGAGCACAATCACAATAATCCGGTCGATAAAGGGTGTTGTGTAACCAACTCCAAAAATAGAAGAATAGAGATATCAATGACTTAGAAATAATCCACTTCGAGGGGGAAACCTCCAATACATTTCATAAATGAACAATTCTTGGATGATACAATTTACAAAACCTCCTTTCTATATAGGAGTCCATGTGGGCATAATGTAATCATAGGCCACAATGTAACTTAGCCGACCTAACAATAATAATTTAAGGGCACAATAATAACAAACAAGGGTTACAAGGGTACAATAATAAACAATAAGGGGTTACAATAATAACAATAAGGGGCTATACTAGTAATATAGGGACCTACCATGCCCTCTCCTTCAAAAAGTGTTGTCCTCAACGCTTGAGTAGCTCGAGTGCTTCTATAAACTTCTCATCCTCCCATGAATCTCAAGGTAAGTTCTTCCACTGAAGAGAGATACTTCCGAAACTGACTGATCTTGTATAGTCGTCATTCTTTGTTTCCGTGACCGTTCGTGCTCCAATATGATTTTTCCTTCCTCAATGCTTTTTTTTTCCGGAAATATTGTTTGAATCGGAAGATTTTCACCTATAACCTTCTTACATGAAACATGGAAAACTCGGATGCACTGCCAAGAATCAAGAAGCTCCAATTTGTATGCCATAGTACCGAATTCTTTTGGTAACACCTTGTAAGGACCATAGTACTTACGATAATTTATCCTTCTTAGCTTGCTCGAGGGACATTTGTTTGCATGGTTGTAGCCGTAAAATACCTAATCTCCTACATCAAAACTTCTCTCGCTCGCGATGTTGATCCGCATGTTGTTTCATTCGATTTTGTGCCAGTACCGTTATCCTTGTGATTTGGAGAACTTCGTCGATGCTCGATGCAGACTCAACGTTGAACCTTCGAATTTTCCTTAAAGATGATGTGATGGATGCAGATGATATCCATAAAGTGCCATAAATGGGGTCATTTTTGCCGCCAGTGATGGAAGGAAGTGTTATACCACCATTCAAATATAAAATCCATCAATTCCATTGTGTTTGTTTATCGATAATAAAACAACGAAGATATCCTTCAAACATTTATTTACTATCTCAATTTGACCATCGCATTGAGGATGATAAGATGAGCTATGAGCTAATTGAGTACCCAAACAAGAAAATAACTCCATCCAAAAATTTCCAAGAAAATGGGATCTTTGTCACTCACAATAACCCTTGGCTTCCATGTAGCTTTTGAATTCTCGTCCATAAAATGTAAAAGAGGCAACTATACTTTGCTTTAAAATGGATGAGATGCATAAAAGTGTGCATAATGGTAAGTCTATCAACTACCACCATGATGACACTCTTTCCTTCAGACTTAGGTAAAACGGATAAAAAGCCATTGAAATCTCCTCCCAACATTGACTTGGAATGATAAAGGTTGTAGAAGTCCTCGGGTCTTAATTGTCTCAACCTTATTCTCACGGCAAACCAAACATTCCGCCGTCAAACTTTTGAATATCGATTTAAGGCCATCCCAAAAAAATTATTTCTTCACCCTCAGGGTAAGTTTTTAAAAATCCTAAGTGTCCTCCTAAAGGAGAAGTGTGCACCTTAAGAATCTTTTGTTTTAGTTGGGGAATTCTACAAATATATGCTTATATTTGTACCATAAGGAATCATTTTTCCAACTAAATGCATCGATTACCAGGATATTGCCGCAACTTTTAAATGAGTGTCCATACATCTTTGTCCTCCATTCATCTCTTGCTTCAATTATTCAATTCGGTTGGATAATAGAAATGGCACAAAGCAATGCTTCCACCTCTTCATTCTTTCTTGAGAGTGCATCTCGCAACAACATTAAGCTTCTTGTAGATTATTTCAAAGTCATAACCTAACATCTTTGTGACCCATTTTTGCTTAAGTTTTATAAAGACAGTCTTTGTGCCAAAAGTGCTTAAGACTATCATGACTGCCATCTTTGAAGTCTTCCTCATTAGGTAAGTTCTCCATTTCTTTAGTGCACATGAAATATCATGCACATTTCCTTCTCATAAATGAGTTGCAGTTTCCTTTGATTGGACGAATTTCAAGAGCAATGGGTCTTCCTTCCTCGCATTAAAACAACACCAATTCCATTTCCTGGGCATCACATTCCACAATAAAGGTTTTTGTGAAGTCTAGCATAGCTAATAATTTCCTGCTAGGCACATGACTTTTTTAAGATGTTGAAAGGCCTTAGCCGTCTGTGAGTCCATGAAAATGCATCTTTCTTTCAATAATGTTGTTAGAGGTGTCGTTATTCTCCCATAATTTTAACAAACTTACGATAATACCCTATTAACCTCGAGAAATCCCCGCAACTACTTTATGGTTGTGGGGACTTTCCATTCTGCACGGCTTTAATTTTGCTTTTGTTATTCACTTTAAAACCCTCGTGAGATACAATATGAGACATGATATTCCACCTCTTATATTCTCCAAAGAAATATTTGGATATTTTTATATATACCTGTTTTCCCGTAATAGTTTGAGCACCCCGTCAACATGTTCAACATGATCCTTCCAAGACTGCTATAGATTATATATCATCAAAAAATACTAGCAATAAATTTTTCTAAGGAAGGGTTTGAAAATGGAATTCATCAACTCTTTGAAATGTAGAGGGTGCATTGGTAAGGCCAAAAGGCATGGATCAAAATTCATAATGACCCTCATGAGTCTTTAAATGTCAGTTTTTGGAATATTCCTACTTCCTCATTCCACTCAAGGATACTCAACGAAGATCCAATGGTAAAATAAATTGCTCCATGTAATTCATCCAACAATTCATCAACGACAAGAATTGGAAATTTATCTTTAATGGTGAAGCTTATTGAGCTCCCCATAATCCGGACACATTTTCCATGATCCATCCTTATCGTGTACCAATACTACAGAGCAGAGAAAGAACTTTGACTAGGTTGGAATTATACCCGCCTCTAACATTTCTGCAATCATACATCTAAATTTTCTCTCTTTGGATGTAAGGATATCTATAAGGCCTAATGTTTGGAGGAACACTTCCGGAATCAAATGTAAATAGCATGATCATTATCACGAATAGGTGGGAGTCCTTTGGGAGTTTCAAGCACCTTGGAATGATCATTCAAGACTTGTTGGAGATCCGTGTAAATAGATGATTTTGATGTTGGAACTTCTAGTGAGCATAATTGTGAAATTACACCTTTTTTTGTTCTTTCTTTAGAAGCTTTGTCATGACATTAGAGCTTATTATCTTTCCCACCTTCCCCGCAATACCCCATAATTCGAATTCCTTTCCTTTTGAAAAAATTTCAAGAAAGTTCTGAAAATTAAAAGCTACCGTTCCCAAAGATTGTAACCATTATACTCCTAGTACAACATCAACACCTCCCATAGGAATGGAAAGAATTGTACTAGTCAATACATATTCCCCCATGGTTAGCTTTGAATATTATGCAAGTATATCTTCTCGCAGAAATTTACTTCCTCCATTTTCAACCATCACTTGACATCGTGCCGGGTATAGGAAACAATTTAATTCTTTGCTACCTTACAATGAATAAATATGGGTGCGACTCAATCAATCATCATTACCTTTTTCTTCTTGATATGTCCTTCTATCTTAAGAGTTTGAGGAGTGGTAATTCCTACTGCATTACACGATATGGTCGGATTCATTTCTCCCTAGGGTCGTGTTCCTCGTGTATATCTTCTTCTTCTTCATTTTCTTCTTCCTCTTCACAATCTATGTAAAATAATTTCTTCTCAAAGCATTAATTTATGACCTTTAGTGTATTTGCTATCACAACCTATAAAAGCCCTTTTTCTCTTTTTTCTTCCAATTTTTGTGGTGTCAACCTTGTAGGTTGTGTGGAAATCTAGGCGTAGAAACACTTCCTTCTTTATAGAAGTGAGTGGTAGGCTTCCTTGTCACCATAATTTTACATTCAATTTTTCTTGCCAACCTAAATGCCTTTCTCCAATGAATCAGTTCCAAAACACGAACTTCATGTTGATGTTATCCTTTAAAGTGCCTATGAAGAGATCAATCCTGTGGTCCTCTGGAATATCGAAGTACTTTTATATTCAATTTTTAAGTCTCAATGTGCTCCCCACTAAACCCTTTGTTTGAGATTTATAAATTGGCTAAAGAAGATAAGCGTTCTTTATCCTCATAATGTGCTATCATTTCCTCCGCGTAAAACTGACCAAGTGAAATTTTTTTACGGGGAGCAAAGTCATCGATACCATACAAATGTATTTTGTTCTAAATGTAAAGTTGCAATGCGTACCTTTGTGTGTTTTGTACATTATGGAGATCAAAATATTGCTCCATCTCGTAGTATCCATGTTACAGATCCTTTTCCATCAAAATTTCATATCCATTTTTGGAATATGGTGGTTCTTCCCCGCCAACATTAGGCTTATGGAAATCATTTATTAACATTTATTTTGTTCTCATCATGAGCTCTCTCACTATCTTTTCACCATTAGGAAACATTTCTTGTATCAACTTTGTCAAACCTTCTATGTCTACTTTTAGATCATTCTTCGCATGTTTTCCATTTTATTTCCATGTCATCCATCTTAGATTCCATGCCATCTATCTTAGATTCCACGTATTTCTTCAAACCATCCATATTATTCTTCACACCATCCATCTTTGCTTCCACGCCTTTCAAAACTTCCATTTCATTTTTTGTTGCTCTTTGTGACAAATAAATTTGGTGCACTTGCTCTTGTAATTTTGATAGATAATGTTGAAATTCTTCATCTTCATGAGTCATAGTAGAGCCTTCAAGGCTTAGTGGGTGTTGAATTATTTTTACTGGGGAATTTTTTAACCCAATACTGATATCTATTCTACAATATGCCCTTGGAATCAATTCAAACCGATTTTTCAAACAAGACTTATGCAATTCGGAAAAAAAAATACACCTTTTCTTTGCTTTTGGAGGAGCTCGATATTGAAATTGGATTATCTCCCCGTGATTGCGCTCTTCAATATCTAAAATTCAGCAATCGAAACGTCCCTTCCGAATTCTCTTTTGAATGACACAAACCGACTCGATTTGGATTCTCCAAGACAAAGTTATGTCCAATCTCCCGCAATGACCTAATTATGGATTGGTTCAAAGAGGAGTGAACTTGTATGACTTTCCATGTGTCATTGTTTCATCCTTCGCCTCTCAAATTGATAGCCAATAAGCTACAAAGGTGTTTACTTGCGAACAAATTTTTACGACACTCCAATCATGCTCAGAGAGAGAGTTATTGAACTTTTCCATGATCACCTCTTTGGAGATGAAATTTGGGAGCCCGAAAAAGAACTACTCCTTTCCACGCATCATATCTCCAAAAAATACAAGTAACCAAGCTCTAAAATTTTTCGATCCATTTTCCTTAGTATTTTAGCTTCACACCCTAAAAATTTCGCATTATAGAACTTTCGTAGAAAAGAATTTATAGCACAAATGCTACGATGACCTATTTAGGAGCCTAAAAAAAGGCCTAACTTCTACAGATCATATCTCTAAAATCATAACTAAGCTCCAAAATTTTTAGAAAATCTTCTCTCAAGATTTCGCTCGTACCCTAAATATTTTGTTTCTAAAATTTCGTATAAAAAAAGTTATAGCAAAAAATGCCACGTAAGGACTGTTTGTAGCAAAGTGAAACCCTAGAATCCAGCAAAGCTCGATACCAAATGTTGTGTAATCTGCTCCAAAAATAGAAGAAAAGAGATATCAACACCTTTGAAATAAGCCACTTCAAGGGGGCAACCTCCAATACATTTCATAAAATGAACAATTCTTGGATGATATAATTTACAAACTCTTATATGTAGGAGTCCATGTGGCCATAATGTAATCCTAGTGGGCCACAATGTAATCCTCGGGCCGACTCAACAATAATAATTTTAAGGGCACAATAATAACGAAATGGGGTTACAAGGGTACAATAATAAAAATAAGGGGGTTAATTAATAACAATAAGGGACTATAATATTAATATAGGACCTAACAAAGGGAGTAGGATAGTTGGCTTTTGGACAAGCAATCACATCCCGACACAGATGCACTCGATGGTTCCTTGTTTTTTCATAATGGGAACAATGTTGGAAACCCACTCAGCTAGCGAACAAAGATAAATGAAACCAACACGCAAAAAAAATTTCAAATTTTCTTTAATGGAAGTAGCCTTCATGGATGAATAGGATGAAGGCGTCGATATCAGGGGCTTGACACATCGTGTTACATATTAATAGTGTATTCTATGATACCGCATCTATGCTCGGCATTTTGCAAGAACAAGAAACCACTTGATATTCATGAAAGAGAGATCGATATGTTTGAAGTTCGATGAGAAAATACATGATGACATGAATTTTTTTCTACAACTCAGCTTTGGTCAAAATATCCATAGAAATGGCTTCCTTCAATATTTGATAAATTTCTCTCGTATTTGATTGCATTAATAGGAAAATAATTCGAAAATAATGTTTACTGATGGGTGATATAGTTCAACAATATTATATTCTTCGTAATCCCGAATAAGGGAGCGACATTGATGGATCTTCCCATGGTTCTCATTTTCGCATCATAGATTCCACAATATTCTCATCTATCAAGAAAGTTCAGAAGACAAAATATCGCATTGAGTACCAAAATATAGTGAACGATAAACCCAAATGACCAACGAAGATGATTTTCGTGATTTGTCACCCAAGCCATGTAGATTGATTGTTGGTGCTACCAATTGGTTACAGAAATTCATCCAACATAACAACTTTAGAATCACACGTAATCTTCTCTTGCCGTATGGAGTGGAACAGATCATGTATCAAGTCTCTATGTTTGGCAATTTCACCGACGCCATAGGTATGCGTAATGCAAAGGTTTTCATGAGGGTGGGATCCCTTAAGAGTCATACACCAATGTTCATGTGAGCCGGGGGTGCGTGAACTAACATAACACTTCCACACTGAACCGGGAGGCAAATAAGGATAGGTTATTAATGACTATGATGACACCTTTATGGGAAAGGCGATCATTCTAAAATATGTAGAGATGATCGTTGTCATAGCATATACCCACGACCTTCCGAGTAAAATGTTGTAGTCAAGGGGTCCTTCAAGTACCTCAACTTCAACATTTACTATTTCCTTTCCTATTTCAACATGAAGAAGTTATTGATAATACCGCAAGGTTTATTAATGTCATTTAAAGCCTCTTCAACATTATAGGCGATTAAGATATGCAATGTTCAACCGACCTATCGTTTAGACACATAATGCACATAGATGATCCTCATCAATAATAGTACAATGAACAAGGTTATTGAGAACATTTAATTGTATTGAGAATGTGAATTAAGGTTAATTATGCACATAACCTCCGTTTATCAAGACTACGAGATTGTGAATATGTCGATCAATTCCATTGATCGTCGGCAAACAAAGCCTATCGTGAGGAAAATTTTGACACCTCAAGCATCGACATAGCTAAAGGATTGAGCCAAATCTTCAACTATATTATAATTTTGAGCAACAGTTTCCGAGGATTAAATGTCTATTTAAGAACGGCCTTTGTTGCCTTGATTGTCAATTCAAGAATAGCGTCGTTGGCGGTATTAATTCCGTAGATGGATTCATGGTCGAGGTGTAGTCGATCAATAGCCTAACTACCATAATATTTAGTACGTACGACATCAAAACATCAACAATGGTTTGATGACAAAAAACATAAGCACTTGGGAAGAAGTCGGATCCATAGAAACCAAATTTGTGTCCGCATTCTTAAATGGATATTTCAACACTACTGATGCATTCGAAGTCTTTCACCAATTTTGAGACTTCGGCACAAAGGAGGACACTCTCGAACAAAGTTATCCTCCTTAAAAATTATGCAAGGGTAATGAAATTTCTTAATTTCCAGCACGATTGATTAGATGATCTTTCTTGTGGGGTAGAATTTTTCTTTTTCTTTGATTTCCCCTTTTTCTTACTTCCGAGTTGTTTTTCACTTTTTCCCTTATCGTATGACACGACATGGATTTTAAGAAGTGCAAGATCGTATGAGAGTGATGTGTGCTTGTAGTATCGATCATACCATCTTCGGCATGAGATTCCTTAGATGGAGGAGGAACAAGAAATTAGATCGCGGTGCGTTGGGAATTTTCTCAGAGAGCGTGTCGACCGAGTGTAAATCAAATCTAAATATCGGGCACAAGAAATGACCCGTCGCTTCGCTGATGATGCCACCCTTAGCCACATCCTCGCCATGATGGTAACATGGAATTAATTAACCACTCATCATGGAGATGATGAGGAACAAATGTTCAACCATTTTTACCACGATTGTGCCACTCATGAATATGATCGAAATGAGTAGCATTAGTCTATTTAAAATTAGTCAAGAGTCTCTGTTCTAATTGGATATTGTAAGTGGGTAGCCGGGAAATGGTTCAAAAATGGCGTAGCGAGGGTAGTTAAATTATCAAAAGAAGTTTCGGTAAGTCAATGTACCATTTCATGGCCGGACAAGTGAGCATACAATAGAAAATACATAGCCGAATGGATTCATCATTTCAGGAGTTATATGGAACACCACAAATGATAAGTCATAACATGCATCGACGAGTCTTCCCAAGGTTTCCATTGAAATTAGGAATATCCGAGGGTAATTTATGTGAGGTATCACTAGCCACCAAGGAGCATAGGTAGTTGATTGACTACTGTAAGTCAATTTAACTGCAACTCTAAAGTTCCAACAAAGGGAAACTCGTCTATTTAAGTCGATTGAACATAGCCGTGGTATGATGGAATTGTTTCGCAATAGCTTTTGGAGCACCAACATAATGAATATGTTCTGTAACCTAGATAGGGGTTTTTTTGAAAAGAAAAAGCTTGGAGGATTCTATTGACCAAAACCTAGGTACGCTACTTGTTGAAATGAAGGTTGTGGAATTTGCGCTTATACGTTAAAGGGTCTATCCACGAACATTATAACCCAAAATAAATGATAGCTTGAATTTAGTTGTGGATAGGTATAACCTCGGTTGTGGCTACGACATCCCATAATATGGTAATCCAACTTGTGAATACATAATTATGGATATAGGTGGTTGTTGTAAATCCTACCCAAGGAGTTGAGCTTGAGGGCCCAATACTTGATGGTATTGGGTTGAGGGACCCGCCTCAAACAAGCTTGAGGTACAACATTTTGAGTCTCAATGTGGGTAAGGATGTATTAACAATGTTGACTTGGCGGGCTATTACTGAGTGTCAACCTTGGGCAGCGCTGTGAGATACCCCTATATTGCACATGGGAATTTTGACCTACCAAATTAATATATTTTGGGTCAAGAATGATTTTTATGGTTTCTAATTTTAGATATGTTCTCGTTGATATATGGCACGCCATTTAATTCTTCATGTAGCTTGAGAGATATTCATGTTTGAAGTTTGTAACTTCAGTTAGTGGGATAAAATTCCACGGTTGTGGCATGGGTCATTGAAAAGCCATAATTACGTATTTTTTAAGCTCCCTTAAATCCTCCCACATTCACTTGTTGAATCCCCTCTCAACCTAAGAATTTATATAAATTGTGATCCTCATATCCTCCTTATGGAAGGGATTTCTGCCATTCAAATGTGTCATCGTGAGATTTTCGCTCTAATTTTTTTTTTCACGAAGGTTCGTGTTTTAAATTTGTCTGAGGCAAAGCTGAAATCTTGAGGAAGCTCCTATCAAATTTTTAGATCAAGGTGTAAAATATTTTCGAGATATTATCTCGTGAGTTTGTTTTTGGCAGCTCCCCGAAATTTGTCTCAAAGAAGTGACCTTGGGAAATTTTCATAAATCTTCTTAAGTATCGGATTGGAATTATGCAAAGTGGTAGATAGGGTACGTACCATAGTTTTCACCTCGTCAATTTAAGAGTCTAATGAAGAAACAAAGGATACGTGGCATGTCGTACTACCAATCTACCGAAATAATCCATAATTAGGGCATTGTGAGATTGGGCATAAATCTACCTTGAAGAATCCAAATTGGGTCAAAACTCGTGGCATTAGAAGGAAGAATTAGAGGACTACAACAGACCAAAAATCACATATTAGGGATCTAAAATGACGTAGACAACATCGATTCTAATATCGAGCTCCTGTATGAAAGAAAAAGCTGTGATCATGTGTTGTCAAGGGTCAGTAAAGGACCATACTTTCCAGAAAAGAAAAGCAAGGTGCAGCAAAGGGTAGCATGACAAGAGCAAGTAAAACCAAGGTGTAGAAGAGCAACAAGGCCCATCACATGAAGTCTTCAATTGGACATCACCGCATACAAATACCGTAAAGGCATCATTGTACTAAGTCATTGTAAATACATTATCAGAAGAATTGTACCATCTATCCGTCAAGAGTTGAAGAGGAAATGCTCAGTCTAGGATCATCATTAGGTGGTTGTTTCATAGTTGGGGTTATGGTGTATAGCAGTGTATTTTTCTTCTACATCATTCTATATCATTGTAAAGTGATCATTTTCACTGCACGGAGTCCATTCTTTCTTTATTCTTCTATATAGTGGCAGGTAAAGCAAAGTGAGTTGTAGCTCATTGGGTGTTTGGGCATCCATTCGCTGACTGCTGAAGAATCTCGTGAGCTGGAGCGTCCATCCAAAGGGGAGTCGGAGAAGAATGTTTTTCTAGATTCTAGGAATTCAGAGATTTATTTTCAATTGAGTTGAATATTGAATAATTGCTGTAAAAGCAAGAGGGTGGTTTTTGTCCCGAGTGGGTTTCCACTCTTAAAAAATATGTGAATTTGTGTTATTTTTGTTGATAATAATTGAATATTAACAATTCTCTAATTGAAATGAATATTGATTCACCTCCCCCCTCTCAATATTTCCAACAATTGGTATCGAGCTTGGTTCCACAGCTTATCATCACCGGAAGGAGGTCATGGAGCATGCCAAGAATGGTGTACTGCTCTTCAATGAAAATAATTATGCACTTTGGAAAGGAAGAATGTAGGTATATCTCTTAGCACAAGGTTACGAAGTATGGGACACTGTTTCAAATGGATTTACATCAACCGTGGGATGAACAAGGTAAGAAGAATTTGGTAAATGATGCAAAAGAAAAGAATATGATTATCAAAGGACTTATCAATCTATTTATCATAAGGTTTTGGGTTGTAAAACCACCAAACAATTATGGGAAAATCTTGAGAATATATATGTAGGTGAATCAGTCAAAGAAGCAAAGCTTCAAATCTATAGAGAAAAATTTGAGCAACTCTAGAATGAAAGAAGATTGCAACACTGCCACATACTTTGAATATGTTGATGAAATAACCAAATCGGGAAGACGGAGAGCTTGCTTGAAGAGAAGAATATTATACGAAATATCTAGAAATGTTACCAGAGATTCAACCCCAAAGGTATCGGTCTTAGAATACAAAGGCAACCGACAAACTCATCAAAGAGGAATTACATGGAGTTGCCATAGGATATGAAATGAGATTCTGATGAAGAAGATGGTACTTAGCATCTAGAACCGTGCTCGTTGCATCTAAGAAAACCAATAAGGAAAACAACCTTCACCTGAAAATACATTCACCCGCATGTGTGAAGAAAAGGTATAAGGATGGAGAAGGTCGTTCGTATGAAGAATATGCCTACTTTACAAGAAAACTAAAATTTGGTAAGGGAAAATTCAAAGGTAAAATTCCATTGATATGTTTCCACTGGTGGGATAGGTTGGGGAATTTTACAAAGAAATGTCCGAAATGTATGATGGCAACTCAAAAGAAAGAAATTCTTTAAGAAATTCAACAAGCAAGGATCCAAGAGGAACCTTCTCTCTAAAGAAGATAGCTCATCATCTCGATGAAGACAATGACATCGAATAAGAAGCCAATGAGAGAGTATTTTTTATGGCCAAGCACAAAAACAAGAGGTATCAAACAACGAAGAAGAAGGATCGACCAGAAGAATTTTCTAAGGAAGCAATCAAGCTTATAAAAGAGCTCAAGGCATAAAAATATCCAGATTCCGATACACTTGAAGAATAATTTCATGGTCTCAAAATTGAAGTTGAAGAACACAAATGTGATTAAAGAGTCAATTCAAAAGAATTTGGAAGAAAGCAACCAAGAAAGGGATGAACTAGAAGCCGAAGTAGTCTCGTTGCATAAGGAAGTGATGAAAGGAAAACTATCCAAAACTATGCCAACAAAATGGGAAGGGAATTGAAGAACTCATCAACAATCAACGATCTACAAACTACGTAATTCACATTATAAAGCAGAAGAAGAAGTAGACCTTCATAGAAAAATATCACAATGAACATATGAGATCCCATATGCATGTAGACTTCATTGGAAAAGATTCGCAAAGAACAACATAGGAAGACACCGATGAATATTTCCATCTAGGTACCAACATATTTTTTATGATCGTTACTCATGTGGAAATTTGGTCATGTTACAGAATGTCGCACATACCTGGTGAACGAATACAATTTTAGGAGATCTATTAAATATGAACCTCCTAGGGCCTTAAAAACATCAACATATTTGAATATTTAAGAAATAATATTGAAATTTTACAAATGTTGAAACTTTGGACACATAAACGTAGACTGCAGACTTGAAATCCTCCTGCACACCCGAAGCCACAGAATGAACGTAACATGGAAGAAGATGAAGACTGATAATTGCGCTCTCGCTCTCAAGGCTCAAAACAATAAATATGTGTGGTATGTTGATAGCGGTTGCTCAACGCATATGATTTGAGATAGAAAGAATTTGTATCTCTCAAAGAGAAGAAGGATGGAACCATGTCCTTTGAAAATGATGGATCTTCAAATGTTATAGGATTATAACCATCACTTTCGGGAAGAAAAATATGCTCTAGCCAAGAATGTTCTATTGGTTGAAAACATGAATCACACCGCTCTCAGAAAGCTTGACAAATGTGTGACCAAGGACACACAATACTATTCACCTCCACAAAATGTGAAATCAGAAAGTGTATATGGTGAAATTCTGTGGCTACAACAAGTCGAGATTCAAACACATATATGTTCTAGATGAAGCAACTAAATCATGTCTAATAGCTAAAGAGTGATGGCAGAATATTTGGTAGCAAAGATGATCGACTAAGTAAGAAGTTTGCTACAAAGATGAAATTGGATTTCCCGAGATGTCTTTACTGCGGTGAGCTGAAATACTTCATAGGGTCAAACATTCTGGTAAGAGAAAGGAATATTTATACGTCGTTTGCGCACATCAAGGAAAATGCTCAAGAAATTCAAAATGGAATATTGCAAAACCCATCCTTAATCCAATGGTAACAAAGTCATAAAATTGAGCATAGACGACTCATCTAAGGATGTGATCAAAGGTCAGACAAATCTTATGATCGGGTAGTCTTCTATATGCAATGCCCTCCGAGGTGCAGATCTTATGCAAGTAGTTGGAGAAGTAGCAAGATTCCAAGTAGCACCAAAAGAATCACATATTATTTCCATCAAACGAATTCTTCGATATCTAAAGGTCACAGAAGAATATGGCTTGTGGTATCCCAATAATCATTATTCAAGCCTTACAAATGCGTACTGGGCAGTGCTTGATGATCATAAAAGTACTAGTGGAGCATCATTCTATCTAGGTGGTTGTCTCGTATCATGGTTGAGAAAAAGAAAACCTCAATCTCGTTATCTACAACAAAAGCATAATACATCAGAAGTGCAACATGTTGTGTACTCAAGTCCTTTGGGTGAAACAAAATTTGCAAGGTCTTCAAGTACAATTTAGTGAGCCTATTCCCATATTCGTGACAACACTAGTGCCGTAGCATCTCCAAGAATCCTATCATGCATTCAAAAACAAAACACATTCCGATCAAATATCATTTTGTTAGAGAACAAGTCATTGAAAATAATATCAAACTTGAGTATGTTGGTACAAAATAACAAATTAATCACTCATATCTTCACTAAACCTTTACCTCATGAATCACTTGAATATCTTCGCCGTGCTTGATTCAAGTCCTCATTATATTTTCCTTATTCACATTATAAAGGGGAGTGGAAATGTGTACAAGTCCGTAGGATGGCTGTGTTTCGTAGAGTTACCCCTTGCCATTGATGTCAAAGGGGGAGATAATTTTGTAGGAAGAGGTGTCAAGTAATCGCAAGGAGTACTTCGTGTTGCCATCAATGCCAAAGGGGGAGATTTTTTATCAAAGGGTTGTCAAGGATGTCAACCGATAAAGACTAGGAGATACCCCTATATTCCATGGGAATTTTTGACCTACCAAATTAATATATTTTGAGGTCAAGAATTATTTTATGGCACGCCATACGTAATTTTCATAGTTTGAGAGATATTCATGTTTGAAGTTTGTAACCCCAAATAGTGGGCTAAAAACCCTATGGGGTTGTGGCATCGGTCATTGAAAAGTCATATTTAATATTTTAAGCTCCTAAAACCCTCCCACATTCACTTCGTTGAAGCCCATCTCAACCTAAGCATTTATATAAATTGTGATCCTCATATCTTCCTTATGCAAGGGATTTCGCCATCTCAAACAGTCATCGTGGAATTCTCACTTTAATTTTTTTCTCTAAGAAGGTTCAAAGGCTGAAATTTTAATGCGGTGAAGCTGAAAACTCAGGAAGCGCCGTGAAAATTTTATATCAAAGGTGCACAATATTTTTGGAGATATGATCTCAGGGAAGTCGTTTTTATCGAAATTCATCTCAAAGAAGCGACCTTGAAAAAATCGTCATAAATATCTCTTTGAGTATCAGATTGGAATTATGCAAAAAGTGGGCAGATAGGGCACGTACCATAGTTTGTGCCCTATCAATTTTAGAGCCTAATGAATGTGCTTACCTGGGCACGCCATACAAGTTCGTTCTACCGAAACAGTCCATAATTAGAGCATTGCGAGAGATTGGGCATAAATCTCTCTTGAAGAATACAAATTGGGTTAGACATGTGTGGCATTGGAAAGAAGACTCAAAGAAATAAAATAGGACAAAAATCACATATTAGGGATCTAAATGCATTTAGATACACGGACCAATATCGAGTTTATAGAAGGCAAGAAAATCTAGATCATGTGTTGTCAAGGGTCAAGGAAGTGACCGTACTTTCTAGGGCAAAGAAAGAAAAGAAAGGTGTAGTAGAGGGTAGCATGAAAAGAGCAGCAACCAAGGTGTATAATAGCAACAAGAATTTCATCACATGAAGTCTTTCATGTGGCAACACCGCATTATGTTTCCATCGTAAAGGTATCATTGTACTAAGTCATTGTAAATACATTATTGTAAAAATTTACTAGTATCTATCCGCCAAGATTTGAAGAGGTAGTGTTGGGAGGTCTAGGATCATCATTAGGTGGTTGTGTCATAGTTGGGGGCTATGTTCTAGTGTCTTCTTCTTCTCTACATCATTCTATATCATTTTAAATTGGATCATTTTCCCCGGTACGAGAGTCCATTCTTCTTTTATTCTTCTATAGGGCGTAGGGTGGTGCTAGGGTGAGTTGTAGCTCATTGGGTGTTGGGGCATCGGGTTCGTTGACTACTAAATAATCTCTAAAAGTTGGAGCGTCCTTCCAAAGGGGGAGCTAGAGAAGAATGATTTTCTAGATTCTAGGAAGTTGGAGCTTTATTTTTAATTGGAGTTGAATATTGAAGAATTATTAGGAAAAGCATTAGGTCATTTTTGTCCTGTGAGTGGGTTTCCACCTTAAAACTGTGCATTTGTGTTCCTTTTGTTTACTCGCTATCATTGTACAATTTCTCGATAATAATTTAAGATTAACTAATCCTCTAATTGAAAGGAATACCGATTCACCCCCCGCCCCTATTAGTATTTCCAACAAAAAAGTGGAGGCCGATGTGGGTGCAAATAAAAGCTGAACCATTTGATACGAGTGTACAACCATTCAGGGTTGGATGGGTAGAGTGGGCTACCACCGAAAACATTCATTCCGACATTAGGATGACCAAATAAGGATGGATTATTTTCAAACACATCATAGGTTTCCCTAAAGATGAGGAGTATAATAATATGGAAAACATTTTTTCTCCAAATTTAGGGAGTCAAGTTGAAATTGTACCTCAGATGGAATATGCCTTTTATGACCAAACTCTGATATTTCCCCGATGATGTATATAAAGGATCAAGCCGTTTAGTAATTGTTATAGATTTAACAGCTTAGAATACCGTATAATGACATTGGTGAATTCCATGGATTTGAGGATGCATTCATAGAAGGTTCCCAATAAAGATTGGTAAACTGTGGGTAGTTACTACCATATAGATGTGACTTCATGGAAGTTGTGAACATCGACGAGGTAGTAAGAGAAGGTTTTTTTGCAACTAGAAGAGATGGTCGAACCAATATGTTGGCTTAGGCGTGGTTATTTGACCAAATGTATAAATTTTATTGGATCTACGAGAACTCGATAGACACAGGATCAAAAAAGTGTAGGAAGTCAGATTGGGAGGAAAGGACTGCATTAAAAGTAAAGCTCTCAAAATGAGTTGGATTTAGCAAGCCATCTTGTGGTATTTCTTGAATCAAAATTAAACCAGTGGAAGGATTTCACTCTCACGCCCAAAGTATATTTCAGGAGGTTGATCACAAGAATATGGGAGACTCAATGGCTACACAACAGGGCGACCGATACAGAACAACTTCTGGGCCGTTTGACTTTGGGATTCGCATGTTCCTGCAAAAAGTGACAGATCCTGATCACTCTCAAACGCTGAACAACATCGGTTTGGGGGTATGGTCTCACTTATTAGATGGATTGTGACCACGGTAGTCAGAGGACTCTCACACGACAATGAGATGAACCAATATTTATAGAAATAACTCGAGCTGACTTCCGGTGTATGTGAAAAATGATTTCCACACTAGAGGTACCGATATTACCAAGCTTCAATAGAGCATCACTTTTCCACCGACCGTAAATGACTGGTGGTAAAGGTGGTTTCGCAGCTATTCTACGTGAATGATAGGGAAAGGAATGTTATCATTTCATGGTGATTGATTTATTTTACGACCAAAAAACAAATAAAAAATAAAGGGTAATTTAGAAAGAGGTTTACCAAGTAATTGTTAACTGTGAGAATACCTCCCTGGCAAACCAAGAACTACGGCGGAAATCTCCCCGAATTTTCAGGTTCTAAGTGGTATCAAAAGTTACAAGGCGACCAAACCAGTCATCATGGATGGATAATAAAAAATTGTCCTCCCAAATATACTCCAAAGGTACGTGGAGGCCCAAGTCCTTATTAGCGTTGTCTAATACGGTAAACCGCACGTGCTGAGAACACCCCCTATACTTTTTGTACTATAACACCGCCCCATATACCAAAAGGTACATGGAGGAGCTCTAATATACTTACGCACGGGGAGTGAGGTATCAAATCCTCGTAATGTATCGCAGACAAGTTAGCAACAACTCATGTTTAACGACGCCGGAACACGTCTCTAGCCTAGGACCTTCTAAATGTTATTTCTATGGTTCCAATGCTTTCTTATGTCAATTGATGTAAATTTTGTTGATCTTGTTTAGAAATTTTGTCTTTGAGGTTCACCGTGATGTGATGGAAAAAATGAAAACTAAAATTATAAGAAAATTTTTCAATTTTAGCTTTTTGAATGAAAATCCTAGCTGTCAAGGAAAGAGCAATCGCCTTTAGAGAAAACAACAAAGAGCACAAAATAAAAATGCAACTTTCCTAACTTGTTCCTCCTCGCAACACACACAATACAAGATATGCACATGCATGTTTTTCTTCCCCCAAACTCTCCCTTAATGTGAATGCAAGAAAGGAAACTATATGCATGAAATCAACAAAAAAAAGCTTTCTTGAGAAATGAGGATTTTAACAACAATTTCTCTTATAGGAAAATGAAGAATGAAACTATAATTTTTCCTTGCCAGAAATAAATAATTTAACAAAAATTTCCTTTACGAAAAAGGATCCGAAAAATTGTTTTTCAAAGGAGGAAGAAATTACGTAAGTTCACCGGTCCGTAAGAGGTATCGTATAATTGAAAACACGACAAACAAATGGCTCGTAATGATGGAAATGAAAAATTAAAGGGAATTTGGTTGGCTAAGGGGGAAATGCGCCTAAGGGGAGACAAAGTATGTGCGTTGAAGTGCACCACCGAGTGGGAGACAATGCAATGTAGTGCACTAGGTCTTGACCAACAAGGCGTTGGGTGTAGAAGTGATTGAAAATGCAAGCTATAGAACGCACTTCTAATGCAATTATTTCATTCAAATGTCTAATAACTGAAAGTAGATGCTTACCGATGAGGATTAATAGAGGCAAAAACACTGTGAATGACAGAAAATCCCCAATGAGTTTCCAATTTGTTATCTAGAATTGTAATCTATGGATGAATCAAATTCTCATGTGGTGCTACACACTTATAACAACAAATGAAAGACTATGCTAACAAATTCTCTAAAATAAGTTGACACATTGAATGATAGAAGAACCTACTTGCAATCAAAGTGCTTCTCGTTCATTTTGTCGCTGTCGCCTTCAATCACAACTCGATCGCCGCATTGATTCCTACATAAAACGAGAACAAATAGATCGCAATATACATATGCCTCGCTTATCTTAATCACTCAAATCAATTAGATGAAACATATATATCATTCAAGAATCCATTGCATGAGAAATAGAAACACAACGAGATATATATGGAAAATAAACAACAATATTTATTAAAGAGTAGAAGGGGAGGCTACAACCAATGATCAATTTGATGCCACCACTTCTGTAGCTTCATCCTAACCTCATCACATCCAACATCATACCAATAGAATATCAGTACTTTCACTCTCTCAAATGAGAATACAACAACATATATTTACCAAAAATTATTCTCCCCAGCGTAGGATCTGTCAATTTATAGGGAAACTAATGGCAGTTTCTAAATGAATGAATTCTTAACACAGGCAATACATGTTCCCAAGTTTAGAGGTGTTAGATGGACACTTGGATTCAAAGTTTGACATATAAGTGGACTTTCTAGAAGACACTAGGCCAGGAGATTCCCGGAACCAATGAGAATTTCGCTCCTGTGTGACCAACGCACTCTGAATGTCGAGAAGTATCAGCAGCAACCCTGAATGGAGTGATGTCAGACATGTAATGTAGTTAGTCCCTTTATAGGTAGCGTTGGTGAGTTCATAAGTGGATATAAATATATACTTCAAACCTTGGAAATCTCACAATAGAATAAAGGAATGAATTTTTCTTCTTTAGGCATATAGCAAATCGAAATGTAAGTGGATGATGGACCCTATTTCATTGGTCCTGGGGATGATGTCCATTGACCAAGTCATGGGGGATGGTGCCCAAATTGACCTATAACAATATTTTCAATTTGGCACTTCAAATTTAACTTTGAAGGTCTTTGATACACCATCTATATTACTCTTTTATTACATTTTTTAATAAAAAACACACTTGCATATTTACATAGCTCACAAATATTTTTTTTTTTTCATTTATCTTACTTTATTAGGTTTATTTAGTTACTTTTTTTCTACCAATTGATCCCTTTTGAAGGTTAAATGATTCTTCATAAAAAAAAAATGACTTTATTTTTTCTACATTCAACAATTTTTCCTTCAACCTTTATTCTTTATTTTAACCTTCCTAATTTATCTAGATAAATCATAAACTCTCCTTCAAGGTCAAATTCCCCTTCTACTTTATCCTCTGAAGAGATCTCAATTATATTTAAAATTATAGTCACTTTATGGGCCACTAACAAACATTATTCTCATCTTGCATCATATTTGTATTCATTGTTGTCTTCTCATGAGTAGTTGTTTTCTTTGGAATAAAGGATTTTATAATTTTGAGATTTTTTTGTTCTTGTTTTATGAGATCTAATTCTATCCTCTTATAGTCTATTTCCTTTTTCATGATCTTGTACTTAGGATAAGGAAATTGAGAAGAACAATGGCCAATTATAACACATTCAAAGCATTTAAGGTGCAACTTACCTTTATATTTTATAGATCCCCATTTTATCTTCCCATAACTAAGCTACCAATGGATTTGATTCAAGGTTGGAGAAATCTTGAGTCTAATATTAATTTTTTCTGATATTTTGGAAGGTAGAATCCTTTGATTCACTTCTTTTCCAATCCTCTTTCATATGTTGTGAGGAATCCATGTAGTTCTTCCATCTCTAAAGTGTCTAAATTATTTCTCATCTCCTAAATTATTGAAGCATCAATAATTTATTCATAATTTTTTTTATCAATACACTTTTACTGTGCTTAAAACCCTGGCTTAACTCTAACGAATAATCCTACACTATTTTCATCTCCATTTATATTTAGACTTTAAAACCTCATTATATGTGTTTTTAGTCCGACTTTTACTTATCATCTCCTTCATAGATTTCCTACTATCCAAGATATATTTAGCATATTTACATTGCATTACATTAACAAACTGAGATCAATAAAGGCCATAGAGAATTGGAGTCATTGGATTTGATTCATTTGTAAAAGGCCTCTTCATATGTAAATGTTAGAGGAGTTAATGAGTTTTGTATCCATCTTCAACATAAATCCAAATATATACACTAATATATTTCAAATAGGTTTTAATTATTACTTTATAAAATGTATAATTGGTCCCGCTAAAGGGAGAGGAGCTATTTTTGTAAATTACCCATCCTAATTGGTCATTCATCCCTTAAGATCTATATTCCAATATTTAGATTATTTACGAAGTAATCCTCTCTAATAATAATAGTTAGATTAACAATTATATTGAGGAGGAGGAGTGGGAGAATTAGCATAATACAATTTTACACTATTTAAAACATCAAATCACAATATAATACACTACTCACATGAGAGCATTGAACATAAAATATATGTGGAAACTTTATCCTGGGAGAAGACCACAAAATATCTTTTAATTATTTTATTGAAGAAAACACCAAATAATTGTTACAATATTTGTAGGGATAAAACCTACAAGATACACCAATCCACTTATATTTGTAAGCACCAATTTGTAAAATACACCAATCCCCTGTACTTCAAGCACCGCTCGTAAGAGACACTAATCCCCTTATATTTTCAAGAAAAATTGACATGAGATAACAATCTCCTTTGATTTGAAAGAAACAACTTGGTAAGAGAAACCAAACTCTTCAAATTTGTAAGAACCAACTTGAAGGAGACACCAATCCCTCATATTTACAATAACTTACCTCGAAAAATACAAAAATCCCCTAGATCTTTTGATCCATCTTTTCCTATCGCATCTCTGTCATATTTTTAGACTAGATCTAGAGGAATTTTCTTCAATTCTTACATGCATGCACTATCGAGTTTCGATCTCCTTCTTTTTTTATCCTCCTTAGCCGCAATCTTCTTCTTGCTCCGCTTTGAATTTTTTAACATACTACATAATGTTTCTCTTTCTCAACATGCTCACCACTAGCCTAGATGTCGAAAAGTTATCTTTACTTATGCTCTATTCACATATGTGTTTTCTAAGATATTCTAACACACTCTATTTTTCTCTATGTACCTATCTCTTAATGGACCAAACATCGTGTATTTATTCTCTACTTATGATTAGTTTATATACTCACTTCATCAATGTGCTCTTCTCTCACTATGCTTCCCAATGGCGTACATGCTTTATTATATTCTTCTAATCACTAAAAATTATCTTAATATTTGTTCACATTTTTATGTTTCCTAAGCCTTTAATTCTACCACTAAACCTTCTTTAGCAACTTTTCATGTTAGCTATCTTCTAGATGACCAAGTGTCATGACCATGGCTCTTTAGAGGAAATTTCACCCTAAAAGTTCTCATGGATTTTTCAAGTAATTTTATGTCATAATATGTAAGGTTGGGTGTGGAGCTTGATTATATTATTGATTTATATGTCTTGTTTCATCTAGGTGTATACCCCAAGAATATTGCACACCCCTCCATGTGGGGGGATTTGTCTCCACCGCGGGTCTCTGGGGGGTTGTCCCCCTGTATGCGGGTCCGGGCTAGTAAGCCCCCGAAGCTAAAAATAGATCAAGAATTTTGTAAAATATTTTAATTTTGTAGTCAATTTGGGTTGTTCATTAGGCAAATGATATGACCGTAGAAGTTATGTTAATTTAGGGGTTTTAAGGATACCATTTTTTTATATCGTGGAATTGTATTTCGATCGTGGAATATGATTCTCGAGAGAGAAAGAGATAGAGAGTGTGTGAAAGGGAAGAGGAAAAGTACAAATAAACATCTGTTTTTAGCTTGTATCTCTTCATTTTGTTGTATAATATAAAAAGAAGCGGATTTATTGTTTCTCCGTGGATGTATCCCAAATTGAGTGAACCACTTATATCTCGTGTCTCTCTTGTTTTATGCATTTTTTTTATTTTTGTTTCCACATTATTTTATGTTTTTCATTGCTCAATTAATTAATTATAACATGCAAACCAATCAAAATCATTTAAATTAATTTTCATTTACCACATACTCTAAGAAATCTATACCTTTTTTTGCTACAAGTTGGCACCAATATACTATGAACTCTTGTTGGATACTATTTTGATCGATGAAAAACTATCCCATTTTTTTCAACTCGATAACTATTTCCTTAATGATCGGACTATGCTATACTAGATCACTTCAACATGCATTCCTTTGTGGTACCCTAACACTCAAGTAAGGACCCCACTAAGGGTGAACCTTTGGAGTTGTTTCTTTTACAATAAAAACTCCGCCGTTGTTCGGGTCATTTTGGCCAAAGAAAAATACAGGAGGATCTCACAAAAACAAAACCTTGGTGCAAATCCCGAGACCCATCATCCCGCCATGTTAATATATGGTGGATCCATCTTGCATCGCCATGTGGTCCTTCAGAACTCTTCTTTACCATGTTATACTTTCCAAATCATTCTTTGGGAGGTCATGCCGTATACCGACCTTTAATTTCATTTATGAAGTCGTACTTCGTGTCTAGTACCATGGAACAAGACCCAATATGTCCACATTACCTCGTCAAGTCACCTTCATTGTCATCTATTGTGACCTATCAAAAGCCTTCCATGTGTCTAGGTGTTGACCTCAATCTTCCATGTGTCACCCGCCAATCTTCTAATTTTCTTCACAAAAATCCCCCAAATTTCCTTACCACATGTCATCACTATGTGCTTATACATGTCCTCATAGGGCTTTGCTGATATAATTCTTCACCTATCATCCACATCATATTGCTGCCACATCACATCGGTTCCAAGTCATACTAGCCTATCAACAACTATATTCAATTTGATGCCCAATTTCACTCTATGGGGAGCCACTCATGCCAACTCATATTGCTCTTATGCTAACTTAATATACCAAACCATGCCTATATTCACATATTGGACTATGCCTTCAATGCATATCGACTCCACCTCCAAATGCCTTATACAAGATTGTGCCTTCCGTTCATACTAGATTCCATTGGATTGCATCGAACTTCATGTGGGTGTGTTGAGGAAACACCAAACTTTATCCAAATCGTTCAAAGAAATCACCAATTTTTACTCTATGGAAAAGCACAAAATTTCCTTCTATGTTACCATACCACTTTTACTTCATGGCCTCTACTAAGCACTTCCATAAATTTGAAAATCATGTATCCACAAGGAAATCCTCCCTCACCTAGACATCAATAATAACACATTCAAGAATAAATATATATGAATCATGAAATGTTTTATTATCAGATGTGTATAGTTTAAATGATGATGTATTATTACCTCTACAAATTAGCTATTCATTTTATTTGGACCGACAATAGAATCAAAAAATGGTTTGAACTACATCAGAGTTGGTGTTTTTAAACACAATAATATGAAATCTATCTTATGTTTCTTCCTAGAGGTATTGTTTTTTTGCATGTACCTTTCTTAGCTTTTTCTTATAATTATATAACTTTGTTTTCTAAAGTTGTTCAAGAATATAGGTATTTATTTTCCAATAAGGTGAATCTTATTGAATATGTTTACCAATGTTTGACATGAAGAAAGGCCCTACTTCAACTAGTATTCATGTTCTAGTTCTCTATTTTACCTTGGTGCACCATATAAGTCTACATGTATTCCCAACATTTTGGATATAATCTAACCTTCGGACCTATGACTAGGTTCACTAGATTCCCATCTTTGCCTATCTCTTCTACCAACATGCTTAAGAGAGAGAGAGAGAGAGAGAGAGAGATTACACACTAGAAGTCATTAAAAAGTATGTCAACGTCCTCAATTTTAAGATGTGAAATGAGGTGAAAACCTATATTTTGACTCTTTATCTTTATATTTCTATTGATTTATTTTTGAATACCATCCGTATCTTTGCATTACACAATATTAAATGGTTTGTATTTGTTGAATATTATCGATGGTTTTACCCTACCAACAATGAGAAAGTATCACCGCATTAAGGCCCCAATTAGGCCTATACTCATTCGGGAATGGTGATGTCCACCCGTATGCATGATTGCCATCAAAGGAAACTTTGGATATGATGTAATTATTCAATTCAATGGAAAATAAATTATATGTCTATATATAGTTAGTTAGTTAGGAAAAAGTTTTCATATAAGAATAATAAAAAATGTTGATCATTGAATAATAAGAAATAATTCATGATATTCAAAGGGATTATTAAAATAGAAGAACGTATCCTTATAATTTTCAATAAATAGTTATTCAAAATAATATTTTCAAATCCTTTGTATTTGATCAAATTCAATTATAAAAATTTCTAAAACACAAAATAATTTCATGAATCAAAGTGAGAGACATATTGAACCACTTAAAAAAAAAAAAGCAATCTTGAGAAATGATAAAAGAAATAATTCATGATATTCAGTAATTATTAAAATAGAAGAATGCATCCTTATAATTTTCAATAAGTAGTTATTCCAAATATTCCTCAAACCTTGTATTTGATTAAATTCAATGAAATTTCTAAAACACAAAATAGTTTCATGAATCGAAAGTGAGAAACATATTGAACAACTTAAATAAAGCAACCATGAAAAATTATAAATTTTTCATAAAACACTTTTACAAAAGGAAATGATTTTTTCAATTTATTATTTTCTCGTTTCATAAATATACAACTTATACACACAAGTTCTCTAACCCCTTTCTCCTGAAAGACATTTATTTTTCTATAAACAATTTTTACAAAAAAGGAAAAAGGAGCTTTCAATTTATTATCGTGGTTGATAAATATACAACTTACAATGCCAAGTTTTCTAACCCCTTCTCCTTGAAAGATATTTTTTGCACTAATATGATACTTATTCCTATCATTCAACTTTGTGAGACTTTTTGTTACGAAGGTCTATAATTTAGTAAAAATCATTTGAAAAATCCTTTGATTATATAATAATTATATAAGTTCTATCTATTTTTTACACAAATAATTTTCTCATTGTATAACAAAATTTGTTACACAACACCGTGTATGATTTAGGATATTGAATGTATGTCTCAATTTTCCTTTCTTCACTCTTATTATGCATGCCTTACCTTTACGATTATTTATTTGTCTAAAAACTAAAATAACAACAATTAATTAATATAATAATTGTATCAGAATTGAAAATCCAAGTGAAATTATTTACAATTTTTTGATAAAAATTGAATAGAGATTAATGGTTTGTCCTTTATTCAATTAAACTCAATTACATTCATAGAAAATAGTATACAAATTAAACATGTTGCAGAAATGGCTACTTAATTTGATAGGTGAATTGTTGTTTTACTTGATGTAAATGTAGAGTTTTACACCACATTGGCTCTAAAAGGCACATAAATGATTTAAAATACTATAGTATTGATAAAATGCATGACATGTGTGATTAAGGCATATATTGTAGCTATTAAAAAAATTTAGTAGCGTCTTGGCTTTTAATCACGTATTCCACATATTAAAAACATGTGGTCTCAAATCTACATCAACAACACATACATGTCATTAATGTCAGGGACATTAAAGAAAGAAAAGAGGATTAAACGTTTTTTCCTAATGGTTGGCTTGGTAGATAGGCATGTAGATACACGAAAGGTTTCTAGATATCTAGGTATTCGAGTAACTTAGATGAGTGACCAAATGCACAAAGGATGGATCCAAAATGTAAATTTCAAATTGACTTTCATTTAGAATATGGGCATCCATGATACTACATGAATGTGCATAAACAAACTTTCAGATCCAGACTTCGGATATAATCCAAAATATATCATATGATACATTAACAATTCTTGAAAATATAGGTTTCATATATCTGATATATCTTAGTGACAGACATCTATTATTAGAAAGTTGTAAATGAGCTATTATGAATTTAATTCTCATATTGGGATATAATTGCATGTTGAAAAGGTAGCAAAAAGCATTTGGGAATTTAGGGAGTTCTTTTTTAAGAATTTTATATGGATTGTGTATATCAAGTATAAGGGGAATTTAGAGGTAAGAAATGGGTCTTAAAATGAAAAATGTATTTAAAAAAATAACTTTAATATAATTAATAGGATTCAAGATGATGATGTCATTTCTATGGGAAAATATTTTTGAAGGGAAAAGAAGAAAACTATGTTTTTTAGTAATATTTTTACTATATCCTTGTAGGTCTACTCAAATTTTAAGTGTGTATGCTCATGGATGCATAATTTAATTCCACATTCAATGATTGTGCACACTTGAAATCCGAGTAAACTTATAAGGAGATAACCAAAAGGCAATAAAAAAATGCACCTCTTTCTTTTTTTTGTTTCTAAAATTCATAACTTCATTTTATTATTTTTACTATTATTTTCCTTAGAGGCCCATTTTAGACCTCCAAATTCCCCAAATTATGATACTTGGCATATAACACATCACCAAGACATACTATATACATCTGGAGTTGGGATAGGTGTGCCATGTGGAAGGTCACATCAAAGACACATATCATCAAATGTGTACATCAAACCTGAAAACAAGTCATAGAATATCACATATAACAAAAATGAAGTGAAAAATTTCAAAAATCATATTCCGATATCCAAGCTTCCTAAGGAGTTTTCATGAAATTGTCAAGTTCTATCTAGATCCAAATATGGCTAACTATACCCCCTTTGAGTTAACCAATTTGTTGAATGTATAGTATGGATCCAAATGCAAACAAAACATGCATATGGATCAAAATGCAAACAAAACATCTTTTGTTCAACCTAATTTGAATATAATAAGACTTTATTCGATCCAAATCCAAATAACATGCATTTGGGAATCGAGCATCAACCATTATCAACCCAATAAACCTTTATTTAAGAGGTATGTTTCGTTATAATGTACACCTAGCCATAGTTGCAATGATATTGAATATGCCACCACTCACCACCACATGTTTGTATTTTACTTTGGGACATACTAGGTATTATCATAGATTCATTCAAAATTAGTCTTTAATCACGACACCGCTAGAGAAAATTTTCAAGAAATATGAAAGGTTTATTTGGTATGTTAGCTGCATTCCAAATTTGATACCCTCAAATAGAAACATGTAAGTGACCTATTTTTTTCTATCCTAATTGAAGGCACCATGTCTATATATATGAAGAATTACAATGAAGCTATTTTGATGCAACTCAAGAAGGAAATTTGGGATCACGCTATATATTTTGCATGTTAAAAATGCCTACTACAAATAAGAATTATACTACTATGCAAGAGAAGCTCTTGCTATGGTTTACTTCTCCAAAAGTTTCAACACTATCTCTTTGGGAGGTCCATTTCAATTCTTTACGTACAATTAAATTTGAAATACTTGGTTAATAAACCAAGGTTTTTGAAGGGGAGAATCTTTCGTTGGCTTTTGTTATTTCAAGATTTTACCTTTGAAGTTAATGTAAAGTCAAGATAAAATGTGGTCTAGATGATTTATCTCACCTTGAATCGAGAGATTAAAGACGTTCGCCTGATGACCAATTCCCCGACGCCCACTTATTTCACATTGAAGTAGTTCCCTCGACTATTTATAGGATATTTAATTGTTCCTCAAGCACAATAGTTCAATGCCTAAACGAGTATACATCCAATTTAAACATTATCAGTTGTCATGGAGGCTGAATAAGAACTTAATTGTGAAATAGTTATATAAAGTCAATTTGATCATATTTTGAGGCGATGTATATTGGATCATGAGAGGGCCAATGTTCTTATGGGAATTTCATGCAGTGTTGTAAGAGGCCATGTTGAGGGAAGCTACTACTTGGAATGTTTTAAAATTTGGTCTGTGGTGTCCAGATTCTTATTCAATGATTCTAAGGAATATGCAAAAGCGTTGTGGTATTTTTTGATGGGCTAATAAACTATCCTCAAACTTAGACATGAGCTACTCATATCCATTTTGTTAATTCTTGAAGCATTTTGAAAACTCGGCAATTGATTTCATTCTAACTATTAACTCCGCCTACTATTCATTCCCATGTTATATATATATATATATATATATATATATATATATATCATTACCACAATAAATTATTTTACACGTTGGGAAGAATCTTCTCCCGTTAAAGAATGTGTATCATTGAAACAAAACACGACACTTTAGAACATAATCATCGATTGTCGTCCTCTCAAGCCTTACCAAGGATCAAGGTTATTACTTTATTAATGAGACTCTTCATAAGTTTGCTGTAGAACTTCACGATACAACACAAGAAGAGTATCCTCTACCATCTGCAGCAAGTGGAATCAAGAATCTTTTAACAAGATCTTGATAAAGGTCTTACCAAAATTCACGTTGCAAATAGGTACAACCGGGATGAATGGGTTCAAACAAAATTAAGGAATTATCACACTAAAATGAGGTAAGGATCAATTTGGTAACTCTTCTTAGTTGGCTTTATGGAAGGGAAGCAAAGGTTCCAGATATTTTAATCCCCTAAACTCTTTATTGCTCTTGCCACTTAGATGTTAGAGGAGCTACATATCCCAAAAATGTTGCAGGAGCAGAAATTGGATGAGCATATTTCTGTATATTTTGTTCTACTGGTTGAGAAGGAAAAGAAATAATGATTTAAATTATAGACATATTAAGAAGAAGTCATTTTATGTTGGAGATCATGAAAGACATGGATAGTATTTGAATACCTGTAAGCCCTAAATATATTGGCTTAGTCCATTTTATGTTTAAAAATAGATACTCTAGAGTTGTCAAACATGCTCAATCAAATGGCATACTTTTTAGTGGGATGGGTGAATGGTGCCTCCACCAAGCCCTATTTTGGTCCATCTAATTTTGTTTAAATCTCTCAGAAAATGGATTATTAGTTAGGTTTTGTAGTAGTTAGCGCCATTTTGAAGGTAGATTTGGCTCTTTGAATAGTTTTGTAAGTCTTAGATAGAGTCACTTTTTCGTTTTCATGTCAATAATGTTTAGTTGTGACCCAAGACAAGTGACCGTGTCCGGAAGGTTTTGTCATGTCCTATCTTTTCATTCACCTTTACTACTTGTATTTTCAACATTAAGTTCAAACATTGTATTAGTGAGTTCACAATCCGATCTACTTTCATTTCGATAGGATTTTACATTACTTCAACTAAGTTGTGAGTCGCTTAATTATCAAGGAAAATGGAGGGGTTTTTCATAATCATGAGGGCTTTCATGTACGATATATATTCATAGCTTATTGGTCAAGTCACTTCAATCTTATGTTGTACATTTCTATATAACCCTCATTCATTGTCCCTTTCATGAATTCACCTTGAGTTTTCATGTATGAATAGTTTATCATGTTTCTGCTAGTCATTTATCATCACAAATCTCATGTTCACCTTTGTTTATAGTTTTCACTCGTTACCATTGGTCAAACAATTAAAACCATTGTGTATCTCTTCCCCATCGACTTATCTAGCCCATGATGTTCCCTTTGAAAATATGGACAAATCTTACCTGGTCCATAAATACCTCTAAGACCATGAAATTTTCCCTTCCTCTACAGCCTCAAATTTTTCAGAAATGAATGTTACCCATGGTGTTTCCATCAAGATAAAAGTTGAGGTTTTCCCCGTTAAAACAAACTTCCTTTCCTTGTTGATTCTACGATAATTACCTCCTCGTCTTTGGTACCATGAGGGAGATCGTCAGTGTACCGAGTTTTTAATCAACTTCCACATTATCGTTCATTTTGGTCAGATCAAGAATATTTGATAAATTTTCAAGATATTCACAATCTCACAGACTCGCATTATATGGCTTTGATGTTAATATGTAATTCAATAAGGTTCCAAAGCGAGGCAAGAAGGAGGATGAGAATAACATGTATAAAAAAGTATGGCACCAAGAGGGAAGGATGAGAAGAAGTCATTGATATGATAAAAAATGTGATCCCGGCGAATGCCTGATATATCACACAATGTAGAAATCTCATGTGAAATTTCACTAAGAGGGGAGTACCTCTCGAAAAAAATTGCCAGAGGCTTGTGTTCGAGAGGACCAACTCAATTATTCCAACTACTTGCACAACAATGAGTTATTCAAGCACTTCAAATATGTTAATGCCAAAATACATATTTCATTTTTTGGGTATTTTCTTATTCCTATCACCATGTAACATGGTGCCCTCCGAAGGAAGGTACCTAGAACCTACCTTTGATGATAAGCCACTTGTTTATCCATATGTCCTGGCAAAATACTAAGGATACAACCAATCATGACTATAATGACCCCACTTTTGGACATTGGTATAAAAAGATGCATTATGTTACTCGTAATTTCATTAGGTACCTATTAGCACTTTGGATCACTATTATCACCAAATTTGGTTCGAATTTGGTCACAATAACTGCTATATTTGGCCCCTTCCATGCCAATCAAACAAATTTCTCCATGGCTGCCGCCATTCTACCTCAACGAGAATATGTTCCACAACAAGATTATTTCATGTCTAGAGATAATTTCTATGAAGTAATATGGTGAAGACCTACATTTTTTGATGGGCAGCTCTAAATGACCTATCAAGATACTCCATCTTCTCGCAAGCATCTAATCGATACAGAAGAAGGCCTCGTTAGTTGCTCTTGAAGAAAGTACAAGAATGAATTACTGTATACATATATGACTTGGACAAATGTAGGTTCTTTTTGTCCTCGGGTTACAACTTTTCATTATATTCCACCTATTTCTATTCCACTTGTTCCTTCCACTCTCCTATCACAACCACCACCACCACTTCATTTTCCCCTTTGAATCCTACCTCAACTTTATCTACCGTCATCAATCTTACCGATGAATGTCCTACCACGATCGCACGTGATACACTCGTCAATCGAAGAGAATGCCCCTTCTCCACACTCCACTTATAACCCTTCTTATGAACCTTCGTGAAAATTATTTCCGACCCACTCGATTCGATGTAGGGCTCAAGGAATCCACTCCCACATGGCTATAGATTTGGTTGTTATCACAATTTCCGTTTTTCTTCCATCCAATGTTGCTTCTCTTCTTCTATTGCCACCAAGATATGATGCAATTTTTCCTCTCTTAACTATCGCTATTCCCCACCTAGTTTAGTTCCTTCTCTATGGAATAGACCATAATTTCATCAATGATCCCGAGCACTATGCCAAGTCTTTTCCCTCGCCGCACAAATATCATGATAAGGATCCCCCATTTCCACCACCAATTTTATTGCAACTACATCAAGATATATCTAAAGAGCATGACAAGGATTGATAATATTTTCCTAGGTCACGGAGAAATTAGTTTCTATTGGCCAACCACCGCAAGAAAGGTTCCCAATATCGATACACTTTCCAGAGTTGTGCTTAATTCATGGTCTACTTCACAACTTTTTCAATTTAGTCGTTCTTATGCTACTCAAATTGAAGACCACCTAGTTCGTATGGAATCTTGGTGTATATATATATCAACAACATTTGATCAACATCAACATCAACTTGCCTGATCACAAGCATGCATGTTCAACTCCGCATGGAAAAATCCCAACCAGAGAAAAACCTATCTCAATTAAGTGCCAAATTTTAGTCTATGTGGTTGATTTTTGCTATGTTTGTTGATGAGAAGCATGATGGAATTGATTCTTGTTCCCTTGTCCGATTATTTGAGTTTGTTGAAAAATGTGTTTAAAATTATTTGCGCATAACTAGGAGTTACACGCTACCGTGACCAAACTTCTGCCAATCCCCGATCCACTCTTCCCACATCGCGAGTAGGTTGCTCACCAAATTGCTGTTGAATTCAGAAATAAAGAGAAATTTCCTAACTTATGTAGGAATTTCAGATATTTTTCGCTAGGGTCTCTAACTTGAGTAGAAAATTTATACTAAAAATCATCCCGTCTATCCATCCGGATAATTTCAATAAAAATATTTTGCTCAAAGAATGATAGAACTTCATATTTCGAGAAAATAATGACTATTGGCCCAAGATGAACCAATTTATGCTCAAATTAATCATATATAGGATTCTCATAGGCCACCAAGTGAGTGCCTCCACCTTCATCTAGATGCACAACTCACTTTCTCACATCGAGTGACCTCACTTCTAGTAAGCCGATCACCGCCATAAGCTCATTCAATCCCAACTCCGTCGAGTTTACTATGAAGACCTCGCACAAATCTTGAGGGACAAGTTTCTACAATATCTCGACACATGCACACTTTCTGTTTCTACACATTCATTGTACGTACGTGAGGCACCCTTCGTGGTGTGCGACTCCACTTAAGCTAGCGGCCACTTTGAAGTGGCACACAAAAAATCATCTTCGTTGACTAAATATGGTAACTCTTACCATATATTCCTCCATGGTGCCCTTTCAAGGATGTGAATGTTATAAAATGTTGCTTTAAAATCGACACTAACTTGGATCACTCGTACAAGGTCGGAGACAAATTTCGACTTTGATTGAATTGTTGAATATGGAAGCATTGGAAAGTACCTAGAATATCTTGTTTTCTATGACACGCGTGGGATGAAGTGAATTCTAAAGTAGGCATACCATGCATCCTTTCACATATATGGCTTGGATTTATGGAAACTTTGTCTCCTCTCAAGTTTTTCCTTGAATCGGGACGTTGCTTTCAACAAGACGAGCCAAGCATAGTAAAAGGGATTTCCCTCCTCTACGCATCACGCACATTTTCCAAAAATTATTTACATAGATATTGTTACACCATTTTTTGGTCATCTAACCTCTTATTATTAGATGGACCTAAGTACACCATGTAAGACCAGTTTTACCCCAAGTGAAATCGCTTTCACTATGTTAATTAAGGAAACCCCAAAAGGAATAATTAATTAAACCATAATTTAATTATTATTCTACTGTTGTTTAACTCAAAACAAAGAAATTAATGAGATACACCCATAGTTATCTTATTATTTTCTAGGTAACAATTATTTAAATAATATTCCTTGTTAAATATGACCAAATCAACCACTATTAATTAAATAAATCACATATTTATTTGATTATATCCCAACCACTTCCTTAAAGGATAAATAAATCATTTATTTATTTATTCTTCACTAATCAAGGGATTTGACCCAAGTCAAACACCCTTCTCTCCAACAAATAATAATAAAATATTCCATAAAGAGGTGGATCTAGATTTGATTAACATTATTTTAATCATGCACCAAAGATCTTAGAAATGACCCAATATTTTGTTATAAATAGGAGGGTTTTCCCCCACTATTCTTCTAAATTTTTGCTATATTATATCACCGATCTATACACTTGGTCTCATTTCGCCATTTTGTTCCCATTGAGCTCTACCTTCTACATTGGGTTTTTTCTACATCTAAGGCAAAAGAGAGTTTAGATCCAAGTGCCGAGGACTACAAAGAACCCATCCCATTGAGGAGATCCGGATACACCTTCGTTTCCTCCCAAAATTTCCGTAATATAAAAATTCATTCAAAAATCGTGTTCTTTGGCCTCTTTGGCCTGGTTGGATGCATGGAGCAACCCCTTTACTTTTATCGCTTAATGCTCCTTCATTTATAGATCTCGTTTGTTGCAAGACTCTTTAACTACTAATTGCAGATCCTAAGATGTTTTGGTACCATTATTGTTGTTAGGGCTATTAGTTGGTGCGTAGCTAAAGTGGTTCTTTTTCATACACTTCGACGAAGAATTCATAATGAACAAATGGCGACCTACACGGGTTTTAAATTACCACCGCCGTCGTTTCTCATATCTTCGCATATCCAGCTACTTCAGCCCTAGCTTCTTTTTCACCGTTTAGTTTTTCTCTTTTTCATGTCATTTTTCTCACATAAAACCCTAAAACTTAAAAATTTTCAACTTCCGTGTGTTTTCCTGGCCCTATCAAGGGCAGTAAGCCATTAACGCCACCGTTAACCCAGACTCGCAACTTTTTCTAAAAATCACGTCGAAACAAATCGGAACGGGGGTCGTGCACCTCGGCCCAAAACCCGCGACCCGGACGCACCTTGGCTCCGTTTCCCGCGACCTCAACCCGATAAGGTCGAACTCCGCACCGCCTTTTTTCCGCATTTTTTTGAAATTTTTCTCGGGCTCCGCCGCGTACCGCCGCAGTTTTTCTACCTCTCGTCTCAAATTTCACTTCGACTCAAGATCTAACTGGCGACTATCTAAGTGGGAACCCAAATTTTAGGCTTTAGTACCCTCCACTCTTTAGGAAGAGTTTCAAATGCTTTCAAATTGGCTTCTGCCAGAGTCAAATTTCCTCTTTTTTTCCGCATTTACCTCACTTTCTCGCATCCATCGAAATCACCTCTTTTCCTTCAAATCACCCTCTGTCATTTTGTTGACCCTTCCAAAGGCCTCTCGCCTTGCCCCCCCCCCGGTTTTTTGCTGATTTTTCCACCCACCCTTGCCTCCGCGTCTTCGCCGTGATCTCAGACCCTCGTCCGCAACTTTATCCTCCCGCATCTCCGTCCCCTTGGACCCCAGATCCGTTGAGCTTCCTCAGTGTGTTTCCATAGTTTTTCCCTTCTTTTCAAGATAAGGAGAGTCCCACCTTTCAAGGTTAGATAGATGCATACGTAGTCATGGCTTCTTCGTTATTTAAGCATTTTATTCTCGTTCTCTCGTAGGTTTACTTTCGCCTACGTCGCACACTCCTTTTTTTCTTTGCTCTCAAACAACTAAAGGGTTTAAAATTAAAAATTAACGACGCCACACACCTAATTCTAAGAGAAGAAGCGCTCGTCAACACCGCCAGAAAGACTCTAAAATCAATCGTCGATCGCACCTTTTCTCTCGCCCTTTCGACCGAATTGATTCTCGTTCTTTCGTTCGTCGGTTTCTTCTTCCCCGTCTTCATTGCGTCTCCAAGGCACCTTTCCGAGCTTCCTTGGCCTTCACCCCCGCCTCCGTCGATCGACCGCTCCGTCCCACCATCGTCGAGCCAAATTCTTCTCTAATTCTTTGGGTTCTCCTTTTCCTCCGGCTCTCCCCCGTCACCTCCACTATGTCCGGTCCAGGGCCTAACACCAAAGTGGAATCCCGACCCTAATGCCGGACTACTACTAGCGTAACCACCACAGAACTACCGTTCACTCGTGCTCCTTCATGTGCCTCAAATTTTCCCGATTTGGACCCAAGGATAAATGACCCTATACATCATGACGCTAGTTGGCCCGTTTGGTGTCGACAAAAGCTCCCTTCCGACATCCCAAGTAAAGTTTGAAGGTCGTGGCTGAGAAGATCCTTCAAATCATGTTCGATCTTTCCACATGTGGTGTTCATCTACCTCCATTATCGATGACTCGTTCGTCTTAGACCGGCTCCAACGCACGCTTACAAGGCGAAGCTTCTAAGTGGTATGTTGACCAGCCCACTTCCTCCCATACCACCTTGCAACTCTTGCCCGGCCTTTTTATCTTACTTCCAGCCTTCCCCTTCGTTATGACACCGGTATCGAACTCTTGACTTCCCTTCAAGCAAACCTCTTCGACTCCGCCTTTCTACCCATGTCCAGAATGGCGAAGACGACGGAGCTTATGCCAATCTCCTCCCTTCGAAGACCGTGTCTACATGGATCGGTTCCTTGGGGATCTCTCTTGTCCCCTATCGGGAAAGATGTCGCATCCCCATTTTCCTCAAACCGAAGAAGATGCCCTCCAATGGCGTTAAAGTATGACCTGATCTACGCCTCGGCATGAAAGTTATGATCCTACCGTCCTACTCCGATCTTCCCACACCCAATGATGCCTATACACCTAGGGCACTCATGCCGCCAACAGATTGGCTGACCCATCTCTCATCCATCCGCTCAACCTCACATGAGCTATGGTTTCCGGGGGAGGGGGCACCACTTCCGCACTTCTCCTCCCGCAGCATGCATCCAAGATACGCAAGATGCCTCATCCTTTTGCCCAACTCCTCGCGTGCCTCAATGTTGCCCAACCTAACCATTACTCCTTATCCGTACTGGCGCGCCAACCTCCCGCATATGCACCTCGCCTCCCTTGCCTTTCTCAACCCCTCGCACCGCCCTCCCCGCCCCTCAAGCGTTGTGTGATGCAATGCCAGATTCATGGCTACCCAACCACCGACGGACAGTGGCCACTCCACCTTTCCCCTTCGGTTCCTCCAATTCCCGTATCCTCATGATGAACTCTCGATCCGCCCAACCGTCGACCCAACCTTCAAACCTTGCCTCGCCAAGACCCCAAGCCTCCTCGCTTCGCCCGCCTTCCCCGAGCCCCTCTTCAAAGTTCTGCAGAGCCTCTTTTCGACATCCATCAATGGCCTCACACATCCCTCAACCCAAAGTTGAGGTTCATCCAAAGATTCCAAAGGGACCATTACGTCGAAATGCTACTCCTGGCCGAGCCGCCCGCCGTATAGCATAGTAGATGATTTGCCGCAACACCGCCATTTCCACACCGGAACTCCTCCAAATATGCCCTTCCCAAAAGAAGGCTCTACCATTCCGCCGTGGCGCTCGTAGATCCCGTTGACGACCGCATGATTGTTTTCGACGCCACTCAATCGACCACCCTCCTCCCTCCTCTTCCGTCGCTCTCTCCAAATCTCAACAAAAATACGAAACGCCATCGTTTCCTAAGGTATCACCGACGAGGGGGCATCCACCGCGTGATGTCCGCTTCGGTTTGGAAGCAACTCGATCCTCGAGCTGGCCCTTCCACGATCACCCCAGAGCGTGGGACGGTCACACTTCCCGGTGCCCCATTGGCTTGTTCCGTAATTGCCCTATCACACTCGCCTCTAAGTAAGACCGTTTGCGTTGACGTCGAAGCCACGGACGCCCCACTAGACTACAACATTCTTTTTTGGGGCGAGCACACCCGCGCAGGCTCCGCCGTCCCCATCCGCGGTCTTTCGCAAGATGTCTTTCCCCCATAATTGTAAAGATAGCCGCCCATTCGACCAGCGTGACATATCATGAGCCAAAATCTCGCACTCCACCTTCCGGACGACCATCTCTTCTCGTAGCCAACAAGCAAACCGTCGACTCCTTGACCTCGGTTCTCGGCGTTTACAAGGATTCCTCCCCGCTGAACTTTTCCTAGTCTCCCCCTCTCCTATCTCCGACCCTGTACCATCGAATGTTCAGACAGATGCACCGGCTCCTTCCCGGCCGAGCTCGCGAAACTGCTTCGGTTGTCAAAGAACCTCGCTTCTCCGCAACCCGGCTTCTTAGCCCCTTCACCCCAGCTGGTAGTCATGAGCCCCTTGACCCCCCCGGCACCTGCCTGTGCCTTAGCCACAGAGCGCCCATCCCACCTCGGCCATGCCCCCTCTGGTCGCATACCGTTCCTAGCTCCCCCACTGTGAGTGTACACCTTATCAGCCATGGCCACCCTCTTCCTTCCTAACTTTCGACACTTGGGATTCCTGCTTGGTACCTTTTGATCCTCCAAATTTCACCTTGCTCCTCGGTCAACTCAAACCTTATAATGCTGCATCTCCGTGCTCAACCGTCCTCATGGCTTTCCGTTGCATCGTTGCTCAAATACTTAACAGAACCACCTCCCGTCGCGACTGCCGGGGAAGAGCAAGGGAAGCTCCTGGCAGGGGGCATCAAAGGACAAGGCTGCCCCGACAAACCCTCGCTCCTCCCCACCTCCAAAGCATACCATCCAGGGTGCTTTGTGTGATGTTGTCGGTCACGCCTCCCATACCGTCCCGACCATTTCTCCAAAGCCCATGGCTGCTGTCACGCGTTCCCCGAGTCCGCGGTCCCGTGCTTCCGTTCCTTCCACAACCGCGGCCAAGAAACTCAAGAATATTCACACCAACCACCCCCGTGCTTTCAGGGTGATCTCCATGGCCATCACACCCATATTTGTCCCCGCCTCGAGGACTTCCGGCACCTCGGCCTCCGCGGTCCACCACCCCGAGGCCAAGCGCAGCGAGGCACCCTCTCCCATATTTCACATTCTCGTCACAGAACTACCAGACATGACCGCTCCCATCGACATTCCCCTCCCCGATGCTTCAGGGACGACGAGCCTTTCCCGTCAGCCCCACATTTTCTACCTATCATCATCCATGAGACCCTCGGGGACCATTCCATCCGAGTCCTCCCCCGTTGTTTCGCTGACCTTCTTCGCCGATCATCTTGGGCTCAACATCTGGGAGATCCTTTATCTGTTTACTCTTCTACGACCAGGACGATGCGCATGTGAACCTCTTCTTCATGATGATGATTCGTGCCACTTCACCACGTCAGTGATTCTTCTTCCACCACTACCCCATATTCTATCACGATGAAGACATTATGGAAGAAATTCCCACCCCCGACTTCATATCTATTCCCCCTTACATCGAACCCATGCTTCACACCACATCCACCTTGTGGCTATTACATCGAAACCCAATGTTTGGCAGCAAGACCCACATTTGAGAGACCAAGAGAAGCCATTCTCCACCACTCTCCTAGTGTATCTGGCCGGTTGACTCTAGACCCGTATTCTTCCACATTTAGAAGAACCTATAGAGTCCCATATCACTTCGCCAGATCACTCGGACGATACCCTTATCGTTCCCTCATCTTACATCGCAACCCACTTAGGACATTATCATGGACCAACCTATAGCTTTTCACGAGAGCATCGGCTTCATTATCTCAAATCCTCTCAGATGGAGTATACTGTGCATGCCAATCTCGAAACTTAAAGTCCATTTGATCCCTATATGCGCACCAAAAGAGATTGGTAATCCTCCATTTCCTTTCAAACTCGCATAACCATAACCAGAATAAAATGGCACACCACATCATTAACATGTGTTTAGATTCCCATTTTTCTAAATACATTTTGGCATGACCACACCATGCTTGGGGGCACCTCTACCTCAACCACAACCCTCCTCACCTCGTTTTTGGAGAGGAGGTTGTCTTACCAATCGAATGTGAAATTCCTCCTTCTACAACCCAGCCGTTGAACTTTCCCCCCGACACCTCAATGCTAGAACAACGATCATCATGCCCGAGCGCTCTCCGAAGACCGCCGTTGCCTTGCAAACCATGGAAGCGGCCAAAAAACACACCAGTCAAGATGACCGAAAAGTCCACTTCGTACCTTTCACGAAGGCGACTTTGTTCTAGTATATGACCAGGCCCGTGACGTCCTCGTGGGCATGGGAAGTTCAACCCATTATGGCTAGACCCTTACATCAATCGCAAGGCGCCCGCAAAGGGGCATACCTCTTAGAGGATTTCGAAGGCCATCCTCTCCTAGTCCTCGCAACGCACTCTATCTTAAGAAATATTACCCTTAGCATTTCCCTCCCGAAATGCATGTTTTATTTTCTTTTAGATAGCCAAAGATTGGTCTTTTCTTTTTTCTCCTTCCCGACCCATTTTTTCCAAGAGGGGCCACCACCTCCTTAAAATCGACTCTCTCACTACGCCACTTGTACTGGGCACCATATTGCTCCTTTACTTGTCCATGTTCGTGTCGATTTTCGCGATCCCCATCTTGTACTATGCTTCCATGGTCCCCTCATTAGGCCCCATCGTGTGGCAAACACTATAAGTCGCCTTGTTTAGAGCATCCAATTCGAGTCATCATCGCATTCATGGAGTCTATCCCCGCGTCCTTTTACACCCCACTATAGCCCTCCATCCTTCATTGCTTGGTCCCTTCTTGCGTCACATATCATGACCTTCAGCCCCACCGTCCCCTCGTCCCTTCGGAGACAGGGCCGGCCGTCGTCATGTCATTCATGCCATTTATGCTCTAACAAGGAAAGTCGTCCATTCGCCACTCCATCCTTCCCCTTTCCACTATCATCATTGGTGTGGCCGGGGCCTGTCTGCCGCTCTATTGTTCTTCTCTCGTGCCTTAGTTGAGGATCTCTCATTGCCTCACCTACTTGCCGACCTCCCCTTCCGTCGACATCAAGACATTTATTCCAAGAGAAGCAAGGTCTAGAGGGCAAAGAAAATTTTCGGTTCCATCTTCCACTCTCGTTCTATGTCTTCGATCGTGCAGATTCCACTTCCCTGACTTGATTATCAGCCCTCCTTTCAAGATGATCGAGATGAGTATAACGATACCCAAAGGATCTGCACAGTTGTACTTGATGATTCCTGGGCGTGTGTGAGATGTCTCACTTCTTGAGGGGGTGGCCCTCACAGTAGCCCCCCACATACCGATGACCTCTGGCGCCTTGATGCCGCTCCGCATTTTGGATGATGTTGGCTTTAGCCACCATAAAGACCTCTATGATTCGCATGTATCGCTCAGATTTGTGAGCCCTTCTCTACTTGCTGTGGGGCATTTGGGCTGTATTTATCTCATGTACTCGTATATTATCAGACTAGTCCCGTCGTTATCCCAGCACAAATTTCGTATGTGAGACTCCTTTCATTGTATTTTTATCCTCCGGCCCTCGATTGCGCGCTGTAATTTGGTGGTTCGGTCCCTTGTTTACCGGACACTATTCTTTTGTACTTTGTCACGGCGTGGCATAGGTATGCCTTCCCCGCCGCCTTTCATCACAAAAAAATTCTCCCCACAAAAGAGACTTTGCACCTCGCGAGTCTCGTCTCCTTAGGTTCTAGTCCTTCGCACACCATCTACCTCACACTTCTCTCTCCGACATCCCCTTCGTTGTCCGGTGATTGTATTTCACAACGTACTTCTCGTCATACGATTTGCTCCCCGACACTCGCACGCCGGGGGGGCACCGTTACACCATTTTTTGGTCATCTAACCTCTTATTATTAGATGGACCCAAGTACACCATGTAAGACCGCTTTTACCCCAAGTGAAACTCGCTTTCACTATGTTAATTGTTGGGACCCCAAAGGAATAATTAATTAAACCATAATTTAATTATTATTCCCACCATGTTTAACCCAAAAAACAAAGAAATTAATGAGATACACCCATAACTATCTTATTATTTTCTAGGAATAATTATTTAAATAATATTCCTTGTTAAATATGACCAAATCAACCACTATTAATTAAATAAATCACTATTTATTTGATTATATCCCAACCACTTCCTTAAAAGGATAAATAACTCATTTATTTATTTATTTCACTAATCAAGGGATTTGACCCAAGCCAAACACCCTTTCCCTCCAACAAATAATAATAAAATATTCCATAGAGGTGGATCTAGATTTGGATTAACATTATTTTAATCATGCACCACATCTAGAATGACCTAATATTTTGTTATAAATAGGAGGGTTTTCCCCATCATTCTTCACCTTTTTGTCAGACATTAGATCACTATGGATCTATACACTTGGTCTCATTTCGCCATTTTGCTTCCCATTGAGCTCTACCTTCTACATTGGGTTTTTCTACATCTACAAGAGAGAGAAAGCTTAGATCTCAGAGGCCGAGGACTACAAAGAACCCATCCCATTGAGGAGATTCCGGATACACCTTCTTGTTTCCTCCTGTGTGCCCCGTAATATAAAAATTCATTCAAAAATCGTGTCTTTTATTTTTGTTAATTGGTCAGATGCATGGAGCAAACTCTTTACTTTACTCAATGTCTTTCCATTTATAGATATGTTTGTTGCAGCACTTTAACTACTAATCGCGTATCCTAAGATGTTTTTGCGTACCATTATTGTTGTTAGGGCTATTAGTTATGCGTGAGTTGTATGGTTCTTTTTCGTACACTTCGACGAAGAATTCATACTAACAGATATTGACCCAATTTTATATGATGCCCTTCTTGCATTTCCTTCGTTTTGTGCCACCTTCTTTGTTCAAGAACTTTTTTTTCCCCTACATTTCAAAGAGTCATCTTACACGCCAAGATGAGGGTCTGAAATTGGACAAATTATATCTTTAATTTCACTCACCATGAACCCTCGAATGTGGCGTGACACCTAAGGTAACCTTAATCTTATCTCGCCAATTTTCTCGCTTGTTGCCTCCAAAATTGACCATGGGGTCCGTGCTTGATTATGAAAACCAAGGATCCGATGGATCAATGCGACATCAATAGGGATATGCTCTCCCAACCACAATGACTCCTCATGGACTAATGTGAGCAATTGCCGATGCAACATTACCGAACAAAGCCGTGCCTCGCGACTGCACAAATTCAAGAGACCGACCTGTATGCAAGGTTTCGACTCTATGTGCACAATACCCCCCTAATAAGTTACTTTATCAAGGTACTTTCTGGGGGTGAGCTTAGGGAACACGATGTTCGCGAGATCCTGGCCCTCCATCTTCAATAATGACACTTTTGGTGAACATGTTCTCCATCGGGACATTCTTGACCAAGGGCATGATAATGTATGCCCTTACTTTGTCAAGGTCCTTGGGGACTCATCGACACTTTGCATGGTGTGACATAGGCCATAAAATGTGAGATGAGGGCCATATATACCACATCTTCCTCCTCCATTATCGTTTCAGCATCTCATACGTTGACCCCTTATGTCACTCCTGGGCCGTAGTGGAGCACGACTTCGGCGTATTTTCTTTGGGTCATTTGCGTGACCCCGAGGCATGTCCGTTCTTGGTCTTTGGCTGCCATGTGCCTCAATGGATCGTGCGACGAGATCTTCTCCAAGGCATGTGGCCGTCACACTCAGAGTGATAACGTATCCGAGACCTCGACAACGCAACTCCCTCTCAAACACAAGATCCAAACCAGACATGCATAGCAAAGAAACTTCAACAATCACGTATTTAAGGCGTAAAATTCACACATAATGCAAAGGGAACTAATGCGACCCTTCGGTCATATTTATAACTTAGGGTGCCCTTCAATGGTCCCTTGTGCATTAATGTGTTTTACAATGGAAAAACGGTCCCAAAATATGTAAAAATATCCTCATTAAATGCAACCTTATTAATTCTCAAAAGGTAATAAAACTAATTCTTTCTAGATTTAATGTTCCAATGGCTAGATTTTGGTACTTTTGTGACCCACTCAACCTCCATGTGTAGCTACCAAGTGCCCGCATCGCACCCCATTCATGCATCTCACAACCATTATGTGCATATCCAATACTCCATCCATAGTCATTTGGTGTGCATGGAGAGGATCATCCTTGTACGAATTTAAGCAGCTCTTCCTGATATAGCCAGGAAGGCATCTTCCACTCAATGTAAGCGCATGACACCTCCATCAATTATCTACTTAACAATATATGGTCCTAGCCAATGCATTTTGAACTTCCTTGGGTGATGTGAAAACTTGTTGTCATACAACAAGACCAAATCATCTTTTCTAAGAACCTTTTTTCTAATATGCCCTCGTCATGCCATTCCTTTTCACGTGCCTTCTACACTACGATGGAAAATTGCAATAAAGAGATATTTTTCAAGCACAACCAACTCCAACAACTTTTTCTTCCATAATTATATCCTCTTCTTCCATGTTTATGAATTATTCAATGCGCAGACCGGGAACAATGTATTCCATAGGCATCACGTGCTCTCTCCTCGCCCATATACCATCCCGAATGGTGCCTTTTCCGTCATATTCTTGCATATAGTGCGATATGCCCATAGAACTCGAAGGTATGCACACATCCCAATCATTCGATTACCATTGTAAATCTTAGTGAGTGCACCTCCAATATCTTATTGAAAGCCTCTACCACTCCATTCACATGTGAGTGATATGGGTGCTCTTCTCGAAGGTGAATCTAGAACTCTCTTCGTCATTGATTTGATGGCTCATTCACAAAGTGCAAACATGATCACTCATCAAAATATTAGGGCATCCAAATTGAGTCATTATATTTTTCAAAAATGAAGTGCATAGCAAGAGCTTGCACTACAATCCTTCACTAGTTTAGTTTAACCCATTAGGTTACATAGTCCGTCGCAAAGGATGATTTACAATGAACATGTCTTCTTCCTAGAGGACCAATAGGTCCAACAAAATATATGGTCCATTAATCAAACACTTGTAATGAATCTCATCTCATGTGATGGATTTCCTATCCCTCGGCATACATTGCATGTGCGTCTTGCGCATAAGCATGATTGTGAAACGTGGGCCACCATAACTCGCTCTGTAAATATTCTGTGACAACAGTTTTCCCTACATAGTGACGTTTGATAACTCCTCCATGAGCTTCACGAAGATTTCTTATCTCAAAATACCAAGAAATATCTTCGCACACTTCATTGCACCTCCATTTCATACAAATGACCAACAATGATAGTAAATTCAGCCGTGTGTGCCACCAATTCCTTCTTCTGCTGCAAAGTTTACTCTTCAGGCTAAAGACATCCGCATTCAAAAAAGTGAATGATAGAGGGAAATAATCATCAACTATTTTGATCACAACACTGTATCGGGTAACCCATCCTCCAAATTGGTCGCTCTTCTCCATTCCTCAATGCGCAATGGGGATGGTCCGACCCAAGATTCGCCCTAGATTCATAATAAATTAAAAAGTATATTCCTAAAGCAACAACAACCACCTCGCATCAGATCCCCCTCAACATAGGCTTAGTCGACCAAGTATTTCAGCGTAGTGGTTAATAAAAATCTTGAAATGTCCTCCAAACATATAGTGCGGTAATTTCGCAACACATACACCATCGTCAATCCTTCTTTTCAGTGGTTCACAATTTTCTACACTTGATAGCTTTCGAATTTCATAGAAAATAGGATGATCGGGACTTCGCTCCCGGTTTCACTAAGAGAATTCTAAGAACCATAGACGCAGAATCACATGCAAATGAAACACCCTGAATTAACTGAAGATCATCAAGGGTACAATGACCATCTTTTCTTCTTTTCAACAACTCAAATCTCTTTCCCGACATTACTCATCCTAGTAGAATGTCGCATCCTTATTGAGTAATTTCTGCATGGGCACGCTTATCATCGGGTAACCCCGAATGAACTTCTAATAATATCCGGCGATGCCCCAATATTGAGCACATTTTTCGACATTCATAGGCACTCTGTGTTGTTAATACTTGATTCCGTGGGATCTTACCATCAACCCGTGTGCAGATAATAACCCAAAAATATCCCGAATGGCACATGTAACATGCATTTCTTCAAGTTCGTTGAGATCCGGTAATTTCTACAAGTATCCAACATTAAGTTGGATGAAGATACAAGTGCAAAGGGATCTCTTATTGAATGGTTCATGAGGCACAATAGTTGCTAAGGTTTTTCAAATGGGGTAGAAAGCTAAGTGGGCTTGATTGGGAAAACTCTACAAACCTAAGCACACTGGCTTGAGGAGTTCGGGGATGAGCACTCTTGAAAGTCCCGGTTATCGGGGTGCAAGCCTCCCGGAAGTGATGATTGACGCTATGTGATTCATTTCACCAGTTTCAATCCCACTTCTTCACCCCCTCGTGAGCATCACCTCGATTCAATGAGTGCTAAGTGGACTATTCAAAAATCATGAGAAATTAGTCAGGCTACGACTACCTCTCATGTAAATGGTAATACATGAATGACTAATAAATTAACACAAGCTTGAATCCCAAAAATGATATCTAATATATCGCATCATGGAACCCTCAAACCCAAAAATAGTCTCGACTACAAAATTATACTTTGAGGAACTGGGATATGAAATTAAATGCCACTACTACCACGCAGAGGAAGATAATAAAAACATTCTTCAATCAAAATGGAATAACTCATATTGGAAATATCCCCACTCTATTTCAAAGGTTGTATTACTTCGATACCCTAGTGCACTTTGATCTAATGATAAACCTAAGAAACCATCTCAGGAATGAATGCTTCTTATCCTCCTAAATTTCCAAGGATTTCACTAGAAAATATGATTGGTAACGATCACGTACACAATCATCATTCAATTTTCACGTGTCCACACAAATCCTTATCTCTCATAAGTGTTTTCTTCCTATCTTGCACTACCATAGGAATCACCCAATCATAATCTTCCATTGGTTCTATAATGCCTGAGAAACCATTTTATCCAAGTCTCCCTCCACTTTCCTCGCTATAATTTGGATTCAATTCCATATGGGTGTTGCTTCAGGTCATGCATTAGGTTTCAAAGATCTTTTAGACTCCAAGCTCTCCAATTATCCCTTTAAACTCCAAGAACTTTGTAGGAAATAGGTCTCGATACTCCATCAACAACTCAACAACACTTCCCAAGGCATTATCCCAATAATATCCACCCTTTGCCAACTTTGGTTGTTATTCAACCCAATGTTTACCGTCATTTAATCTTCAAAGGTTTCATAACATCCAAAGGAGGTAATCAAGGCCCAAACCGCGTGTTATCCTCGGTGACTCGCAGAATTGTGAGACTTTGGATCTTCTTCACTTATTCTGTACTATCAAATTTTTGACCGATAATATCCCTCATCTATGCATCCCCGATCTCGTAAGACCACTCTACCGTTGGCTTTGAAGTATCAAATATGACTTCTTAGAACCCTTGTGCCTCTTTTCCCAAATATTCAAATCCACTTTAAAAGCTAAATGTCAAAATGAAACTTTCTGTCATCGAAGACCATTCAATTTGTTCCTTGGCACAACTCCATCTTGAGGTACCAATCAAGAAACCTTCCCAACGTGTGAATGAACATGTGTACCATTCCGGTCTTGCCTGGCTCCATAATCTCGCCCATTTCATCAAGCATGAGATCTCTCTTCCGAAAATGAACTTCTTACATTCTTGTAGTTGGACATTCAAACCGCAATCTCATCATTCGACTCCATTCTTCCCAAGTTCCCATGTTTCCCTTTCAGAGTCTCCCACCATTTTGGAGTAGCGTGCTTGCCATGCCCAAGGCATGGAACCTTTGCCCTTCGGAATAGTTCTTTCAAGTTCTCTAAAAACATGTCCAGCGTTAGTTAAACCATCATAATACGTTAATTCTCATACTTCCGATGATATGCAACAAGAGATTTGGTCACTCGATTGCAAGATGACGCGTATACTTCATGTAATTGTTTCTATCATTTCTCCAACTCTTCATCTCGAATCTCGAGAAGCAGGAGTTGTCCTTTTCCAAATTAAGCCTTCCATTAGCTATTAGATTGATCCAATCATCATCTCGTGTAGTCAACTTGTATATATGGTATATCATCATTAACGCGCATATTATGTGTGTATCTTACACCCTTTGTAGGATCTAAGGGAACTATGACTCGGTTCCATTGTTTTTAAATTCCATTCTTTCGTCTGCATTTATGATACCATCCAGTATCAATAGCCCATTCCAACCCCAAAAGCACGTGATAAGGGTCATTATCATGTACGATCTATATGGCTTCAAAATCTTCCAAAGACCTTAACTCCTTCAATATTAACTACCACATGGGACAATCTCCCTAATAGAATGATTTTTTTGTAGGTTTTCCATGCGTAGTTAAATGGTAGACCACTCTAGCTTAGGCTCTCCCATGTGTCACAAGTTTTCTTAGTTAAGGCATTAATAGCACGATCCTATATCCAAAATGACCTAGTCCATCACATAAGCATCAATCCGAGTAACCAAACACATCTCTTATCCAATTCTCTTATTGTGATTTTTCTTATAGATATTGTTGACAAATTTCTATTCTATCCGAGGTTTTTTGTTTTATGCATAGTTATCTATCAATTCTTGAATATTTTATACCCGCCTTCTTATCGTACGTAACCTAGTACAAGCTTGTAAGAATGGTTTTATTTCTTCGTCTACTCCCCGCTCATTCATAGTTCTACCCGATGTCATGTGCTTGAGTCTACAAACCCTTCCTTTGCTTTGACAAAAGTTTGATTTCTGCTACCGTAAGTAAATCAAATCCATCCTTTTTCTCAAGTGAATTTCAAATCCATAGACCAAAATCTTTCTTCTTTCCTTTATCCTCACAAGTAGTTGCGTTTCTCCTAGTGACAACATTCAGCAACTAGGATCTTCTTCGGGTATGTGCCTACGCCTTCTTTGGCCATCTGAATATTCTCGTGTTATGGTTTGCGTCTTTTCTTCTACATCTTATCAATTAAATCGTAGACAATATTCTATTACATGATCAATCTACCAACAATACCTAAATGATTTTTCACAGTAAGTGTGGTTTGGACAAGCCAGGCACATAGTGACAAGCATCTCCACAATTATATCAAATGACCTATCCTCTCGAGCGTCTCATCCTCTTCCTCTTCCTCTTCCTCTAGTGTCTAGAATCCACCGCATCCAGATGGGGATGCCGGGTGAGGTAGGTTTGGCCTCGTATTCTACATACAATTTAGCTTTGTCTATCATCAAATTAAAACTCTGAGTGATGTTAATCATGTCCCAACGTAAGAACACACCACAAAAAAATTTCTTCATCTCATGAACGTATTTTCTCATCTTTACGCGTAAATTCGTCGCATGTAGACCTGCTGGGCCTAAAAAATCACGCACCGTACTAGAGGTGTCCCACTTGGTCCCTCCGCACTCTTCAACAGGCTTGGTCCTCCAACGTGTGAGATAATCATTACATTTGGACATTGATGGTATTTATGGATTGCCCACAACTTTACATCGTGTGCACCATACCTCCACACAGGCATACCTCCTTTCCCTTATTCTTTGCATAGATTTTGAATCTCTCGAATTTGATTGTTTCTAATCGAAAAATGATTCTCGCCGAGTTCTAGTAGCAAAGAAAATCGACACAAAATTTAATTTCATCAAGGCCGTAGAACCTTAGCCTATGTTTCAATACTCGTTGACTTAAACCAATTTCATGTTGGGCATCATTTTGATAGTGAATCCACCATTCCAGTGTGCTTCAATCTTCGATCTCATTTCCACATAGATTCATTTGTCTCCTTTTGAATCTCTTTCAACTTTGTAAAACACCGCATATATGACTTAGATTTTGAGTTGTTATTTCAGATAACTTTCTGTCTTCAATCAATAGTTGCATTAGTTTGTGTGAGAAGAGATTACATACCATCTTAATGTCTGACTTTGAAAATCATACACCGTGCTTAACATCATCATCAAGTAACAGTTGTGCCTCCACAACATCAAGTGAGAAACCAAAATTTCTTAGTATCATAATTTTAACACTTTGAACATAGGAAACTTCATAGATTCAAATATATCTACGCCCTCGGGGGAGGTGGAGGTGGAAGTGAAGTGGATGACTCTCAGGATGAGTGGAAGGTGGAGTGAGATCCGGAACGATTGTCACCTCTCAATAATTGTTCGATCTTGTGAGACTTTTCCTGGGAAAACTTTCTTCAAAGCACGCATATTCACTAGAGCTACTATTTTTTGCCTGCCATCACTATCGATCTCCCCTGAGAGGACTATACAAACCCTTTTGCTAGGTCTATGTGATAAATTCTTCCATCATGTAGCGAGCCTCTTATGGACATTCAAGAAATATGCCTGACTGCAGAATCATTCACAACAAAGATTTTTATCCAAGGAACTCAAAGAGTGCAATCAGTTTGGGAGACCCTTGAAAAATATTCTTTCTACTTCGAATAAGACATGACCGACGATGGCAAACTTAGTTACAAATCCTCCCAAGACACAAGCCAATCTTAATGATCTATCGCACGATGATCGTATTTCTTGTCTTTTCTAATCATTATACCAACTCGGGATTCCACCGAGTGACCACATCGTCCTTGTGCGGGTATTAAATCTTACCAATCGTGACAACCACTCATGCAACTTAGTTGCAAAGGAGGCAAAGAATATCTAGTGAACTTCGTATAAATGTAATTCAAAACCTAATCCTCATTATATAGTTTAGAATTTCGATTCTCTTGGATCACAAATTCACGGATCTTTCTATCCAAACAATCTTGCACATGTCTCCGTAGGATGCCAATACATGAAATCTCCCTCAAGATGATCTCGTCCTTTAAATATGGTCCATTCTTTGCTGAGGGATCATGACCCAAAGTTTAGATTTTATCACCCAACCAAATAGCAACCCTCCAAACTACAATTTTTGGTAATGGAATCTATGCTTATGTGGACCAAAGTCTGTTGAAGCACAAAGGGGGTATTGGAACCACGTTTCTTCACCTTTGAGGAATAAATTGGAGGTAGGGTCCTATGAGTAGGTGGTATGCACAAAACTTATTGCAGAGATTAAATACAGGTGCATAGATATATCTGTTAACTGTTTACTCATGAATGCAAAACTTACAGGCGTTAATCTCCACTAAAATCGTATTTAGGATCCACTACATGGATGAATTATACAGTGAACAAGATGGGGAGTGTTGCTGAACCCAATGTCCACCAAGATTCCCCTCATGCAGCCTGTGAGGCTTCAACCCCAGACCTACGTCCGATACCACTTGTTGGAATCACAATCAAGGCAGAATGCAACCCAAGTTGTTGGGGCTTCGCTACAATGCCAAACTTAGGATCCATGAGAGACGGTTAGTCCAAGGTTAAAACACATGGGGAGCATTGAACCCAATGTCCAACAATATCAACACTTATCAAATCAGCTCTATCGCAAACATAGATAATGTGCATAAAAGATAACAAAATCACAGATCAACTTCATCGCATAGCATATAACATAGAATTTGATCTTCGCAATTCACAAGAGTATATATTTGTGCACAATAAATTAAGTAGATATATTCGTATACTTAACCATCAACAAATGTCCATGTACAAAGTATAGGTTTAACACACGGATGTATTCTCATTCAGTATTAAGTAAAGATCTCAGATAAATAACATAATATAACCTGGATATCATACATAACACATTTTGTTCATTTAAAATAATTTTTATATTATGATCCTGCCAGCCACTGCCACTTTCCTGCAGAATTCTTCCATGCCATCGCTATTGACCTGGTACACAACTGTGGTGACTAGGTCTTTAATACAATTCAACAAGAGCCTTTCTACCCAACCCTAGACCGACAAACTCATAAAATTGTATTACATAAGCATAAATCACTTACTTATATATTACTTAACTTACTATACTTGATCTATATATATTTATATTCATTCGGCGTGGAGAGACTATGGTCTCAAACCATGGCTTGAGGCCCACAATTTTCCTTAAACTCACATAAGATAGTAACTTTGATCGGCCAAAAGCCCTTTCGACCACTTCAGCTATAACCAAAAATATATACAAAAACTTAAACAAATTCACCCCAGGGACCCTCTCCAACACATCTATTAGGTCATATACTCTCATTTTTAATTCATTTTCTTTTCTAACCAAAACATGATGAGATTCATACATCAATTTTGTGATCAAACATACTCATACTAAAACATATAACCAACAAAAATAATAAGGATATAACAACCATATAAAATCCACACATGAACAAGTATCATTCCATGAAATACCAAGGAGAAGGAGCACAAGTATATGAATGTATGGCTAAACCAAGTCATACTTTGAACCACTCAACTATATATATAATAAATGGGTGATTTTCTTCAACTCAATCACCATTAACTATATTCATATACATTAGTACTCACAAAAAAACCAACCTGTGCTTCTAAAGCACGCACTTCACCAAGGATTCCTAAGCCAAAACAATAAACATACAATAACAAGATTTACCAAAATCCCACCATATAGCGATATAGGGATCACTAGGTCTATACAAGCATGGATGCCTCTAGATCTCTCCACTCAGATCAGGAGGAATTTTTCATGTCTCCTAGTATTTAGGTCTTTCATCGTATATCTTGACATTCACCAATTCCAGGATTCATAGAGTGATCGAGACTCACCCCAGGGCTTTACCATATCCCGCCATTCACTGGTCGAGGATTCCTAGGCATCATTAAAGGAACACACCTTCTAGGGATTTACCGTATATCCTATCATTCACTAGTCAAGGATCTTCGTAGGCCCACCGAGGTACACAAATTTTTCTTTATCACAATCTACACCTTCACTGGGCCGGGGATTCCTAGGCCTTGTGTTCTTCACAGACAAACCTCCACTCCGTTTCAATACCATTCGGTAATTCAACTTAACTATGTAAAAGGAATGCATCACACCATGGCTTTCCAAATGGAAAGGCAAGGCTGAAAACCATCATCACACCTCGAAAACCCATGCTAATGAAAACAATAGAACTGAAGATATTACCACATGCATGTACCATGCATGCCAAAACTAAAGGCAGATCACACATGCTAATCGAACCCCGCAATTAATCCCACCGTAGTATCTTGATTCCCGATCTTCTCGTTTGATCTCTTTTTCTTTTTTTTTTCCTTATTTTCTTCCTTTGATTTTCTTGATCCAATGCTAGAATTCTCCAAGAAAACTCTAAGTGCCCAAGAGTTTGAGAGAGAATTATAAATGAATTGAAAAATGCTACCAACTAATCTCCTCATAATCCTCATTATTAATGAGGCCTCTATTTTGTTGGTTTTCCATTATTTTCCCTCATTTTTCTCCTCACAAGAAAATTGTTACCTTTCATCTTCCTTTCTCTCCTAATTTCCATTATTTTCCTAATAAAGTTCCAAGTAATGCCTCATTCCTTTCCAAATACTTTTCCATTGCCTTTTCCAATTTCCTTTAGCCATAATAAACCAAATGAACACCCACACTAGGTGTTTTACCCATCATCAAGCTTGGAATGCATGTCCCATGACCTCGGTTATTATTTTTCCTTTTTTTAACTTTATTAAATAGAATTTTTACTAGGGTTGTTACAACATGAATTCCCTCTACATCAAGGTATTTATATGAAATTTTTTTTGTGAAAATTTTAGGTCCTTATCCACTCACCTTGAATATGTACTAGTTAAAAAAATTATTTTAATGTTCCCACCAATATGTTTATAATTATGTGGGTCACCACATCATACGACTACGTTGGTCCTTATATGTTTTGGTTGATCACCTAGATCATACAACTTTCCAAGTCAATGAATATTATCGTAGGACGTGGAGGAGGAGCTCCCAAGGGGGAGGAAGGACAGAGGTAGAGGCCCAATCTGACAGTTATAATCTAAGTGACCAAGAAGGTCATGTTGCCAGGGAATGTCTAACAATAAGACCTTGGTGTTCATATTTTCGGTGAATACACATGCTACAAAAGATTGTCCGTGAGATGATTGTACCAAGAAGAGTGTAACTTGATGAAGGGGAGCTAATTCTATTAATGATGAACCACGATAACCAGAGCCAAAGGCACAATATTTTTTTAATATTGTGAATAGAGTGAGGAAAGCGGGAAATCAAGATGATGTTGGAATCTTGAAAAACAACCTGGCTATAAGGGCTAATGCCATCGAATAAATCTTATGATTCCAACCAATAGAAATAATACTATAGAGATGCCAGCTGAATTATTCTCGAAATTAATTTCTTCTCAAGGGCCCAAAACCGAGGAGCAAGAACAAGTGTACTGTACCTAGACTCCTCATGAGAGATATATCCAAACCAATTTTGGAATGGATTTGTACTATTTTATATATTATGAATGATGAGAAAATTATCGGTTAGTTGCGCAAAATTTGGAAGTTTTGTGAAGCATGATCCATTTTTAGAAGAATCTATTTTTGTTAATCTTCCTAAAAGGCATTCTAGGTGGGTCTGATGAAATAAGAAGATAATGAAGATAATTTCATGTTGATGCTCGTATTTTTAGTTATCATATCAATGAATCTATGTTAGATCTTTGCTTAGGGTGTTAATATTTTATCCAAGAAAAGTTGGGAGCTCGAAACCCAAATTGGTCTTTTCACCGATTCAATTATGCATGATAAATTAGTATTATATCCTCCCCATTGGGATATTAGAATATGTTAAGGATGATAATTGTGAGGGAGTAAATATTTATGAAGATTTTAAAGTAATTGATATTATGGTGATAAGGATCCATCCAACTTCATTGGGTATCAACTGGGAATTTTAAAATTACGTAGTGACTGGCCTATGTGAGAAACTATGACCTTCGAGGTGGATGGAATTTGGTCATATAACCGGTGGATCCATATCAAGGCCAAATATTTATTGAGAGCATAAATGCTATTGAATAACTCAATTTGTTAGATCATGTGTATGAACTCATTACGAGGAAGAGGGATCATTATAGTAACCTCACGATGGCTAGGATCCATCGCCTGGAGAAGTCTCCAAAGTACATTATCCGGGACTTGTGCTGTAATGCAATAGAAGTGCATATATATAAACAAAAATAGAGATATGAAACATAAAAAACAATTCATTTCTACAAAGAACTAAAATAGGCTTGTATATGTTTAATGGAAATAAATTAGCTCGGCGATGGTACCTTATCTCCAGAAGAGATGTTGCGGCTACATGCTTCTAAATTGTGTTACAATGATGCTCAAGGGCCTATTTATTATTTTGTGAAACAATGCAAAACTCTAAACATCCAAAACCTAACCCTTAGGAGATGAATTGCCAAATTTGTGGGCCCCTGGGGGTACCATGATCAACTTCGAGGGCTTCTAACTTTGGCATACAATCTATGTTTGACGTGAAAAATACCTAATTAAAAAGAGATCTATTCAAGGACTACACTTGATCAAAATTTTATTTTTTTTGTTTTCCAAAAAACATTGTTTAGGGCCTCAAAACGGCTCCAGAAGTTCAAGACCCGAAAACTCAAAAATAGTAAACTATGCTACAATTAAGGAAACTAAAAAACTGAAAGAAACAATGGTGGGGGTCTAAGTTGAATATGTGGGTGGCCACCAAATATCCACTTGGATCAATCCTCCCCCTTAGGAATAAATTTTCCCCATTGCATTGAGTGCCTCCATGAGATGGGGAAACTTCATGGAACTCGTCCTTGCAGGCCACTTGCGTTGGGAAAACTTCCGAAAGAAATAATGTTTGGGGTCCACATAATAGGCGAGTGGCCACCCAATATCCACCTATATCAAGACTTCCTTAGGAATAAATGGGTCCGACATTGTGTTGAGTGCCTCCACGGTATGGGGAAACTTTTACAAACTTGGTCCTTGGTGAGCCACTCTTCTTGTGTAAGCGTTGGGAAGATTTGAGAACCCGATATAGTTGGATCTTCTACCGGCGAGTGCCTCATTATGCATGTCCATTATTTGATCAATTGTGGCATGTTCCATGCGTCTCGGTTTAACTCCATTGGGAGCGAGTTGTTCCCGCAATTGTCGAAGGTGTCGAGTAGTGTTGGAAAGTATGGCTGGTTGCATGACATCAACATTGGGTGTGTGACCAAGGAATGGCAGGAATGATGAGCCTTCCGAAGGAGTTGTCCTCACAACCTTGGTGATGGTGTACGACCCATATCGGAATGGGAAAATCTTGTGGTATGGCCCAACAAGGTGCTACTCGCAAATGTAGCCAAACTTTGTTGCCCACCTCAAACTTGTGTGGAACCCGATGTTGATCATGTCTCTACTTGTAATTAGCATTAGCTTTGTCCAATATTTCATGGACCTGATGTTAGATTTTTTGAATGCACACAATGAAGCCGTTGTAATTTGTCACCTTCTTGACCGTACATGAGACAAATCTACCTCGAGTAGCTGAAAATGGTATGGCCATCAATGGGATATAATGGCTAGAATCCCAACCACACCTCGAAAGGGGCTATGTCCCACCGAGCTATGGAGATATTTGTTGTAGATTTGATGGAAATAGAGACTTTCATTCGATGTGTGTGGATGCTTCGAGTTGTAAATGTGTAGAATGTGTACGATCATCCCGTTGATGATCTCTTCTTCCACGCTTGGGGTGGAAATCATGTACGAGAGAGCTTGGTATCTAGAATTGACTAGAGACTCAACCAAAATGTACTTAGAACCCGCCTGGCTCGGGTTCCAGATAATGATTATGGGATCCCCAAAGTGTACCCACACTCAGCCTCCAAAGAAAAATTTCATAGTGGCTTATGTGGCGATACTCTTCTTTCAGCCGTCGTAATGGTCATCTGAGAGAATCCATTGAGGACCACTAAAACACACTCATTTCCATGTAGTTTAGGAAGGAAGGCTCCAACATGTAATCCATGGAGATGGATTTCTAAGGTTGATTAGGAGTAGGCATATGAGCATATAGGACTTGATTCTCGATGGTCGCTTTGAAAATGGTACAGAAGTGGCAGATATGATGTACTTCCCAATATCTTGTCACGAAAGTTCAACTAATAAAATAATTCTAAACACTACCACTATTTTCTCTACTGGAAACACCAATGAATTAACTGATAAGAAATTTTTCCCAAATTCATCTTCGCTGTGCTTGCTTAAAGGAATACGAGGTGTCCTCAGGCATAAAGTGCATCCGAGATGAAAATTTGGAACATTCTTACCTTTCTTCTAGGAGCGCTTTTGGTATGTGTTTGCAAATTCCTGTGGATCACTTCAGAGATGTGGCCATTCCAAAGTATCATACCCACAAGAGTTAAGCATAAAGGGTTAGCGCCATGATCGACGGCCACCGAGGAAGTCCGAAACATTGTTAGTGTTTTCCTTCTTGTACTTAATGTTCAAATGGAACTATTTTAGGTATGTGGACCATTTATGATGGCAACCATTCTACAACTTATCCTCGTTTCTGATAAAAATACACGGGCCTATATCTGTGGATGACCATTTCCATCCCTGCACGTAATGCTTCCATTGCCGATAGACCTACAAAATGGGATACATATCTTTTTCATAGGTGGGATAATTTTGGATGGTTTTTGAAAGTGTCCTACTTGATATGCCATCGGATGCCCAATTTGTGTAATAATTTCACTAATAAGATAGTCGAAGGCTTCATCTCAATCTAAAATGGTCGATGCGTCTAGTAATGTGAGCACCGGTGCAAGAGTAGAGGAAATTCTTGAACTTGGTGAACACCTTGCTGTTGGGATTCAAACCAAAACAAATTTACTTTCACTCCTCCCTTTGTTGGACTGACTCAAAGGCCCAAGTGATATGAGAGAACCCAAACATGAACCTACGGTAGAAGTTGGAAATACCCGCAAAAGTAGTGGATATCTCATGAGTGGTTAGGCCCGGCCAATACCGTATGAATTGTATCCTAGCTTCGGGTCCACATGCACACCCCTCGCTCATCAATGATTTACCCCGTATATTGAACTCCAGGTCATACAAAAATTCATTTCTCCAAATTGGCGTACAACTTGTGCCACCGCGTGTATGGAGGACCTTATCGAATGTAGGAGGGTGATCTTCTTAACTCCTGCTGAAGATCATGATGTCATCCAAACATACTCACCAAAAATGAGTTTTTGAAGGGTCTCAAGATGTCGTCCATCAACCCCCATGAAGGCTGTGAGGGAATTTGTCAACCCGGGAAGTCATGACCAACCATTCGAAAAGGCCCTCCGGGATTTGAAGGAATTATTACACATATTGGAGGGTTCGATTAATACTTGGTGATAACCATACTGCTTCGAATATTGCTAGAATATTTGGCCCCCTTCAACTGCTCCAAAGGGTAATCAGTCCGCAAGATCGTATACCTATTCCGGATAGTGATCTTGTTCAAGGCTTGATAGTCAATGCAAAGTCTCAAGGTCCCATACTTTTCCGTACCAACACGACGCCGAAATATTCCCATGTGGTGATGAACTTGGCCCGATGTTCCCTTTCTATAAAAAATCTTGAATATGGCTTTTAATTTAACTATTCCCCAAAATATATTGTTGGTATACAAGTCCATTAGGTAGTAGGCACCAAGTCAGATCAATGGGGTGCTTGACCTAACATCAGAGGCATTTCCCCACGGTGAGGTGCATATGTCCCTATAATCCTCCATTACCTTTCCATATATTGTTGCCACTTCAGAGGAGCCTCGTTTGGAGCAAGGTCGTGGCCATAATATTATTCCTCATTTCGAGTGCGAATCATAAGGAAAAAAATTCCGTCCGGGAAATGATCTCATTGCATTTCCTTTGTAGTGATCAAAGAGATGGTGGTATGCGGCATATTCGGTATCGTGTACAACTTATTTCAAAAGTACATTACCTGTGTGATGCCTGCACTACAAACAACATGTCTCTTCCACAAGCATGGTTGGCCTAATAATACATCACAAAATTCAAGAGGAGAAAACATCACATAATACCTCATATGTGAAGGGATTGATGTTTTAGGAGTGCTTACATCACTCGCCGATGGGAATATCTCGTCTTTGGTGAATCCACCGGATGGTGTATGGTCATGGGTCTATTATGGCCGACATAGGCCTTACCCGCTTCATGACCTATGCTAAAATGAGGTTTTGTTTGCTCCTACCATCTATAACGAACTCAGAATCTTAGAACCCTTTACCCACACTATGAGTGGAAGAGCCCTCCCCACCCTCCTTCCTCGGATCTTTGGGTGTCCTTTCCCTCGGATCTGCAGGCAATGATGGCACCAGGACGCATCAATATGCTTCCAATTTTTATTCCCCATTTTGGGTTCTAACTTAGAGTCGAAGCATGCATCAGATTCGAAAGCCTCGAGCTAAGCCACCGCTGACTACCTGGCTTGACAATCACTCGTGTTGTGAGTGGGGATCCAATGGAACTTCCCACCACTCTCCCATGTACTTTTTTTATTCATGGTGTCATTATTTTCTTTGTGGCTTGAGGGTTGACCCTGGTCACCTCGCTTGGCTCTTCCCTTTGTTTTGTGGTTTGGGGCACGTTTCTTTCCTTGGATTCAAAGAACCAAAATTCAGTTTCTTTTTGTTTAAAATTCTACTCGATCATGACAACATATCGATAGGTCACCAAGCAAGAAAATTTCCAAGAACTCCTTTTCATCTTAGATTTACTTATGAAAATAGTCGTGGTACTTGAGTACGAAATGGCACTCCGAATAATTGATACCCAAACTTCGTGTGAAGGGCATGAAAACCATTTGTCAACTCCGATACATCTTGGTATCTTTCCACAACATGGTACACTTAATGTATTTATCTTAATATATCTCGATAGGGTAATATTATTCCTTGATGTCGTCTCGTAAAGAATTTCCGTGGATGTGGTCAGAAAATTTAGTGACCTCTCTTGTCCTTTTTCTCACACAAAAGAATTTTCCCAAATTACCCTGACATAGGGGGTGACTTTTGAGGAGTGAAAGTAATATTTTCATGATTGGAAAAGTCATGAACCGAAAATATCATTCCAATAGATATAACAATATTTATATGACATCCGCATCTATATCGCAATCAAATGTTGGAATGTCAAAATTAAATTCCTACCTTAAAAGGAGTGGCGCCTCCAAAGTAGATTCTAGATGAAGATGTGTCTCTTGTGGGTAGCCATCAAGGATCTAGAAACGTTATCCATCATCGCATTCATATGTTTCCTCGTGACTTCGAGAAATATTTTAAAGGATCTGACTTGCTCCCTTTGTATTTATTTTCTTTTCTTCCATGTGGAGGCCGGGGTTTGCGGGTTGATATTGAAAAGGTTCAAACCCGCCGATCCCTAAATTTTCGTGTATCTCCCGACCTCGTTGGAGACATGCAAAAAAAGAGAAATACAAAAACGTCAATACCACTAATCTCGACTTATTAGGGAACACAATATAATACATATATAAACATAAAGAGAGAGATGCAATAGAAATAAAACTTATTTTCATTATCAAAAATAATCCCAAATATTCTTACATGTTTAATGGAAATAAACTACCTCGAGCGATGGCAAATAATCTTCCGAGAATACGACAGGAGTCTACATGCTCTTAACTATGTTAAAATGAGTCTTAAGGGCCTATTTATTATCGATAAACAATGGAAAACCCTAAAAAATCAAAAGAAGGAAACCTAGGAGATGAATTACCAAATTTATGGGCCCCGTTGAGGTAAATTGCACATCAATCTCCCATGGTCATAACTTTGGCATACACCGTTTGACATGCAAAATAATTCTTTGTTAAAAATATCTATCTCAGGAATAAAATTTTTTTATTGCAAACATTATTTAATGACTCATGTTTTCCAATTTTTCATGTGCCGCCATTTAGGGCCTCAAAATGTCTTCGAAGTTCAAGACCCAAAATACTACGAAAATAGTAAATTGTGCTAAAATTAAGGAAACTAAAAATCTAAAAGAAACAATGGCAAGGGTCCAATTGAAATAGGAGGGTGGCAACCAGATATTCACCTAGATCAAGACATAAAGGTGGTTTAGTGTTGTGATGGAGGAATGGAAGTAGGGGGACTGCAAGCTTCATTTGTGACATTTGCAACTATTGGTGTCTCTCGTTTGATCCATACCGAGGTACATAATTGTCTTGTTTTCAATGGCACTAAATCTTTTGTAAATTTTACTCAAGAAGTTGACTCCCAAATAGAAGAAGGTCAAAATATTTCTTTAATTAATGTTGCTTACAAGGCAACCCCCGTAAGATTGTGGAATTCCATCGTGACCAATTTCATGATTGAAATACTATTAAAACTTCAATGATCCATAGATTCTCACCTTCAAAAAAATCCAAGAATATTCGTATATATGATGGATGTAATAGCCCACAAAAGCATATCCATACTTTTTGTTCCACCTGTATGGATGATGGTGTGTCACATAATGTGGACACATCATTTACTTTTACATTGGGTACTATTCCGCAAGATTGGTATTTGAAGGAGGAATTGAAAAGAAAAATAATATATTGGGATGCAATCACTACTCGCTTCCGTAAAAAAAAATTATTTCATGACACTAATGAGAATATAGTGAACCTCTCATAGTTACAAAGAGGGTGTTATTTCCACCCAATGGAATCCTTGGAAGAATGTGTAAAGGTATATTTTCATATCAATTTGAGTCATAGCTCTAATAAGTTGTATCCTTGGTGCTTGTACCACAGAGAACTTTGATGAATATCAGAAGAATTGAGGCATATGTCATTTAAAGAATATGAAGGGGAGAGGAGATAAAATAATACTTTGTTGTCGTATGCAATACATTTGCATCCACTCAAGATGAAAAAAATAAATATTGAACCGAAGAGAAACAAAAATTTTCTTCTATTATGACAACAGGATGATGAAACTACCAAACATAAGCTATTTTCTTAAGGAGTACAAAGATTTATTTCTTGATTCAGTACATTCACTTTTCGAGCCCAAGAAGAGCCTCGCATAGGGGTCTTTGGTCTCTCTCGGGAACAATGGCAACATTATTTTCTGTGATTTGACTACCGTATGTTGATATAATTGAAATTTTGAGAGTATAATATAAATGGCCAACATTTGAAGCTAGACTTGGAGACATAGCCCAAGATGGGTGAACCTCTGGCCATCAAGTTTTTGTTCTTTTGCAATTTCAATGCATTTCCCACAAGACATAAACTTTCTTCCAAATTTTTTGAAGGAACCTTCAATTTTTAATTTTAGATAAGGTTTTCCCTCAAGGTGTTTTTCCTTGGTCTTGGACCTTATTTATGGTGTCTCTATTTTGCATTGTGATTTGTGCTTTCTCCTTAACATTGTGGGTTAATTTATGATGTATAATTATTTTTTGATGGAAGAATAAATTTAAAAGAACCACTACTAACATTGCCAAATAATTATTTGAAGTTCAGAAGCCATTGTGTGTACTACACCCAGATTTTTCTTTCTAACATTAAACACCACAACCTATACACAACTCCTATTGATCTCAAACTAAATTCCATCCTTAATAAAATCATCGTTAGTCTACTTTCTATGTGTTTGCAAGGAAGACATTCATAGAAATTATGAGAGATCCAAGATTGGGGATATGAACCTATAAAAGAGTTTTGTGATTACACCATTAATAAATAAATTAGTGGACAATAAATGTGAAATGTTAAGTTTTAAGGAAATGTTTAGGGAGGAAGAAAGTAAATGATGATATGTGATATTATAGAAATAAAAAAACCCCTTAAAAAAATAAAATTACAATTTTTGTAATGAAATCTAATCAAGTCAAGTGGACATGCATGAAAAGGTTAAATGAAAATGGTGGCTAGAAATGAGTTAGAAAATATTTAAAAAGAGGAGAAATGTATTCAAATTTTAGTAGGAAAATGTTTAACAATATTTTCTTCAAAATGTGGATAGTAATGTCAATAAATATTCTAGAAGTGGCATGGAAAGTATAAACCGTAATGATATCATGGGCTTTTATTTTAATTTACCTTTAAATATTGTCATGTTGGAGAACAATGGACACAACTTACTTTTCATCAAGGGAATAAAATGAAAACAATATGTGATGAGAAGGTTAGTTATACCAAATCATGGTACAAGATACATAATGTTCCTCAAAATATATTTCATAACTATTGTTAGTATTTAAATTAAGGACATATAAAGGTCATTTATATAAACACCACAATTTATATTCAAAACACATACACATTATGATTTCCATAAAAAATGATAAATAAAATTATAAGAGAAAATTGAAATTTCTCATTAAACCAAGCTACAAACATGAAAAGGATGACACCTAGGAGACCGTGATCTTAAACTTACATCTAAATATATTCTTTAAAAGCGATCAATGAATATTAACTTAATATTTTTTTTTTTTTGGATCTTTTTAGGTGTTGAAAATCTTAATTTTTTTTGACCGAAGCTTTATGAATAATCGCATTGCTCATTTGAAATGAAAGTAAAAAGTTCTCATAATGGTTGGAATTACTTCAAATACATTTATATTATGTATCCTTATTAAATAGATGAAATCATTTATCTCTTGGTTGCAAAGAAGCACTATCTATTTCACATGTAACTTCCAAAGTGATATTCCATGACTATGTCAAGTCCCTGTGAAATGCTTTAATTTTTTCATGACTATGTCCAGTCGTAAACAAAATTCAAAACTTCGGGCGATGTTGGAATATCTTTGTAGATAAATGTATTTTTTCAATTGCATGACTCGCGAGGAGAATGCAAGTTTGATTATGTGAGAATATATGACGGATATGATTTTTATAATGTTCATATTCAAAGGATAAAGGTTATAGTAGAATCAACAAACATTTGTTAGAGTAGTTTGAGTCAACTATATCCTTAGCTCCTAAAGATGCATGTGTGTGTGCTATTTAAAAGAGTTCAACGCTAACATTGAGGGTATTGTATCAAAAATGAAATTAAAAGGGTATTAGTTTATATTTTTCTACACTTTATTGAACATGATACAAATTATTAAACATTGTGAAAATAAAATATTGGAATAGTTGTCAAGGTGTTTTCCAAGATACATATCTTCATAATTCAAAATTTTTCATATAATAAATAGTTATTGTTTTGAACATGAAATACTTAAAATTTTAATTCATTGATTTCTAAAGGACATAAGAGATGGAGAGATAATTACCTCAAATTTGTTTCAAGTATTTTTACTTGCAAATTTTGTCGATACTATATTTTCATTTTCATGAATATTTTCATCCATAAATACATCGATAAATTTTGAAGCATTTTAATGCATTGGAAAAAAGAATAATCCAACACATGAATAATTATTTTTTCATCCTAACTAGATATATCAAATTCAAAACATATTTCACTAAACATTGGTCATATGGTGGTTTTATTCATGGTTTTCTGTGGTTTTCTTGGTGGTTTACCTATGTTTTTGTGGTGTTTTTCTCTATAAAATTAATTATTTATTCATTTGTGTAAGAAAAAAAAATGGGTTGAAGCATATAATGGCATAGAAAACCAACCTAAATATCTATACACATTTCACTTCTCAGCTTGAGCTTTTGGGTGGCTAGTCGAGCTCTTGAATCCTTGGTTGAACTCCTTACTCCTTAGTTGCTCTAAGACCGTGGTCCTTATGCAAAATGGATTGCACACTGCGTCGTGCTGTGCAAAGAAATAAAATGTGTTGATCGAACCATAGGCTTTGTTAGTGTCTATGAGTCACCATGATCAAATGTACTCTTTAAATATCTCGTTGGATATTGTGGTCCTAGGTCCAATTTAATAGTTTAAAATAAAATTTCAAATAAAATTTCATTTCCATTGTTTGGTGTGTCTTACGTATATTACCGTTCCCACCATATTCAAGGTCAAAAAATTCCATCATGATCATGTCATCACTCAGATAGGTCATCAATAAAGTGTCTTGGTCATCACATCATGATTATGTATACTACAAGGTTCAAAGGTCCAAACCAGGATTTTTATAAAATGCATTCGATGTCATCAGCTAGGGTCAAAATAATGCAAGTCGAAATAAGTCATCACTTAGGTCACCATAGTGGGAGTTAGTAATTAGGGAAAACGTGTTCTAAACGATTTATAAGGTACATTTTACTCCTTATGAAGATTTAACTTTGCATAATAAAGTGATAAAGATGTTGTACACTATCCTATCATTCAATTTTTCAAAAAGACATGTGATGTCACTCCATGACCAAAGAAAAAATCGACTTCTAAGATATAAGAATATCATTCAGCCATTCTAATTATTCATTTCACCTTCATTTAGCACCTCTCTATCATCAAGTTTCTGACTCAGGCAACAAGGCATTGAAATTCCTCTCAAAACACTTCGCTTACCTCCCACGGTGCGCTTATGCCTCCTATGATGTGCTTCTCCTGGCTCCTATGCTTTGCTTTTAAATTTGGAGGACAAGCATCAAAGGGGTTATTTTCACCATTTCACATTCTAGCATCTCCTTTTTACAAGTATGTAGACATTTTTCACCGTTCGTATGCATCATTATTCTTAGAAAAACCAAGGAAAACCCTCTCCTAGGGTTTTTCTATGCTTTTGGTTTCTATGTGTTTTTGCCTCATTACAAGCAGTAAAACACCTATTATACTATATCAACCTCATGCACACCTCACATACCTCAACTAAACATTTCCCATGCCCATTCCCTTAATCTCCATCATTTTCCCCTAAAACCCTAGCCTATGATCCACTTTTGGCTAATTCCTACTCTAGGACCATGTTTTGGACCTTTTCACACCTTTCCCTCACCAAAAATTTACTTAATCCCTAACCCCTTCATTCCTTCCCTCAATACAATAGTCCCTTTTTCCCTTTTTTTCCCAATCATACCATACCCTTCCTTCCTACCTAGCTAGGATTTTATCATGTAGACTCAAACTACATAGTGAGAAGAAAAAGTAAAAAAAATGAGGGCAGTTTCCATATGAGCCAACTCATATCCAAGAAATCATGGCCTCGTATTTCATCAAGAAATTTTTCAAGATGTGGGTTGCCTATGTTTTTGTGAAAGGATTCAGAGGTAGGTTTCCATGCCAAATTGACAAGCATATTTACCACCAATTTTATAAGGATAAGGCCAACATATGTGGGTTGACTTCACCATCTCGAATATTCCATAACCTCACCCACATGTATCCCTAACCATGGAGAAATCTAGTTTAAAGGGATGGATTTGTACATTGAGAATTACAAATATTTCCTAAGTCCACACTACAAATACGCTCCTACACACATATTTCCTTCAAAATAAAAATTTTGATAGGTATTATCCTTTTAATTAAGATGATCATGAAGCACTTTACTAGAAGGGAGGTTTTTAAGACTATATCAAGATTTAAGAGCAAGGCTCTTGATGCATTTCAAAAATCAAACCTATAAACCTACCTCACTACTTATACAAAAGCCTTGTCAAGCTTACAAAGCATACAAAGCCAAGGGGAAGATAACCAAGAAAAACCTGTTTAACCATGGCTTGGTCAAAGTTAGTGTTCTCTATCAACTTTCTTATGTGATCAACCTACCTTGGGAGGGATCACAATCATATTCTCATTTTTCCTACCACTAACATAGCAGTCAAAGTACCCACTGGCAACACCAAGGCCACAAGAGTTTAGTTACAAACCATCAAAGAAACTCATAATAGAGGTAAAGATATTGTTTTCTCCCTGACAAAGGGGGAAAGAGTTCACCTATTATTTTTAGAGAAGGAATATCGAACACCATCATGATGCACCCGCAGAAGAACATACCTGATGATGTCAGATGACCTACCCAAGCATGAGGAAAATGTTAGGTAAGAGATAATCAAGGAAAAGAAGAAATAGAGAGCTCAAGGATGAAGTCATTTCAAAAGAAAATTCATGATAGTATTTTTACAAGAAGAGAATAAAGAAATAAGGTAAATCAACTTTTCCTTAGTAACCTAGGGTAGATTTTAAGTAAGTGCAGGGACATAAAGGTAGGGGTTGCTTGGGTATTGTGGAAAATTTCGAGGACAAGGATTTTCATATGAAGCCAAGGAGGCCAAAGAAAAGAGGATTAGCAAGGCATAAAAGATATGGAAGTGAGTCATCTCCTCCTCTAGGTCAACAAGACTTTTATGACATCATTGTATCTAAGATTGAATAAGACAATGAGTTTTGGCTTGGCAGGGTCAATGAAAACCTTTATATGCTCCTTTGAAGAAGGCCAACAGAGACAATGCTAAGCTTCAAAGATACATGGCAAGATAATACTTCACCAGGAATCAAATTTGAAAAATTAGGAAGTTAGGAATATGAGAAAGAAACTAAAGAAAACCCTAATCAAGGTAAAAGAGAGATAATATTTATTTAATTGTTTATGCATCATTGGTTTTATAAGCTATCACTAAAGAATGTAGAGGAAATAAATTTTTGATTAACTTTGATAAAATTTTGTAATTTGACAATTTTTTCGATGCATGTATGTAGTGGGAGTCTACACTTGCCTCTTTCCTTCAAAAACCTCCAAATGAGAAAATTTTTACATCGATGGATATATATGTGTTATTAAATTTTAGGTATACACTTGGTTTTCCATGACACTTCACGGGTCGCAATGAAAAGCCCAAGAATTACCTAGAAACATGTTTATGCCACCTTTTTGGGATGCCTCAAGCAGCTTCTAGAGTAGTCCCGGAAAATAAATTTTTAGGTGCCTTCTGAGTAGAATTTTTTAGGCTTTAAAGATTCATAGGGCTAGTAGACATCCTAAGCTATTCCTTTATCATCTTGTAGCTCAGCAGAAGGATCAAGGAAAACCCTCAAAACGTTCCTCAAAGAGCACGTTGTGCTTTGTCTTCACGTCACGCTTCTATCATAAGATCAAATTTGTGAGTTTTATCAATCAAATTCATTCTCTCATGATGTAATTCTTCCTTTGATGATTAATTATGTAATTGAATTTAATTGTGCTTTTAAAGGTTAATTTCATGTAACCATGGTCATTAATTCTTGTAAAAGTTAGTCAAAGGCTAAATAGGAGTTAGTTCTTAACTCCCTAGTTCTAGGTTTGCTGGAGAGATTGCGTAATCAATTCCTATCATGATGGATTCAACCCCTAAGAGGGGGAATGTATTTTTTATCTATATGTAGATTTTTTGAATTCATATTCAAGGTTGTACATCATTTATTCAAAGACTTAGAGCTAGTGTACATCATATTTTTTGGAGAAATACACAGAAAATTGTAGCTATTATCTCAGATTCTTGTGGTATGATTTAGTGACAATTTTTTTCCTCAATTTAATCATAATATTAAATATTTATTTCTCCTTATTACCATCAACATTCTTTCATGTGATTATGTCATGATTTTTGTGCGTACTTCATAGTTTTATGCTCTATTTTAATGAGATCTTCATTTTTATGTCTCATTTCTTTTGATAAATGAATTCATAGCCTTATGCTCATTTTGATCCCTCTATATTTTAACCCTATACCACAATGAAAACTAAAATATGTCACTGAAATTACCTACCTTGCCCCATGTATCCCTGTAACCGATCATTTGAAACCTTGACCTAGTTCCTTAGACCTTTGAGCCCTCGATCTTAGGCAAAACCCTAAAAATAAAATCCTAGTGAGTTGAATATCTAGGCTAAGATATATTTTTCTTCTCTAGCCACTTCATTGGCTATGAGATTGTAGAGAGAGTTCTTCTATGATTTGTAGGGCTAGCTACCAAATCCAATTTTTTTTTGAGGTTGGCCTCCTTCGGTGTCCTTTCCTACCTTCGAACACTCTAGAGGATAACATTTTTGGGTCCGTTCCGAGGGAAATGAGTTTCAACATTCCCCGGGGATTTTCTTACAACTTTGTTGAGGTCTAGGCTTATGGGTGGAGCCGTGTCCTAGCTTTCACAATCAATGTTGATTTATTTTTCAGAGCCAAAGTGAATATTCAAAACAACACTGTTCCAATTAAGTTCATGATGTCCAATACTACTCCGAATCCTCCGTCACCGCTGAAGACCCCGAAATGATATTGAGGAAGCAAATATATCAACAGCAAGCGAAAGTCACACACATTCATTTTTAAGATTGCAGAGATCTCTACCTAAGCAGATTTGATCGCACTTGAAGACTTACCCTTTGATATCAAAGTTGAGTTTTCCTTATTTAAGTCAAAATCAAAATCTTCCTTCGAAATAGTCTTTTATCTTGTTAAATTTGAATTAATATCGACATCATTAGAGTCTTTCATGTGCTGAATTTGATAGGAAAGCACTGGTCTTAGTTTCATAACATTCATGAATTGGTCAATCACCAATGGTTTACCTCTCGAAAAATATTATACTCAATATCAAGAAGAGCTTTTTTCTATCGGGATATATTCACACCCTTACACCTCCTCACTTAGCCGCTCCATCATCATCCAATTCTCATCCACTACTTCCTCCCAAATGATCTCCATGAACATCCCTTATTGGTATCCCCGCACAACCTTCTCTAACATTCATGGCAAGATTTTCCCCTTTAGTGTTTCCTCATGCACTTATTGATTTTCCACAAGGTTAAGGGTTTTATTCCATGTTTTTGATGGGACAATCGTAGGTCACATATCACAGCATGTAGTTAAAGTAACAAATTTTATTGATCTTGAAGAGACCGATAATGATGATGTTAAGATGTGTGTGATAGCCCAAATTTTTTCAGGAGATGTTAAGAAGTGGTTTCGTACTCGAAAATAGATTTAGTAGCTAACCCACAAAGAATTGAAGATCAATAATTTCTTAGACAGTGAACAAAAAGAAGAACTTTCAAATTCGGTAGAATATACGTTTATGAAAAATAAATCCAATTTAAATTGTGCAAGACTTCACCGTCATATTCAACAAGGCATACAACTCATTCCAAATGACATCAAGTATCCTCCGGGCTTGGAGTTTTCTCTTCATCATATCAATGCCTTTGATCCCGAGCATGGCTCTATCGCTAAGGGAGAGGAGTCCCCCACAACTCTTCAAGAAATGAAAAGTAATGTCGTAAGTGTAGAATCAAACATGTTGATTGGGTTAGAAAATTAAAGATAAAAATGGAAAATAATTGGAAAAGAGGGAGCCATCTACATCATCAGATGGTAAGATGGAAACCTTAATCAAACCAAGGAATAAGATGATGGATAGAAGGACAAGATAGATAGAAAATTATAAAATCAAATCAGGAATCCTAATTTCAGAGGTAAAAAAAACCGAACCTCAATTTAGAATCAAAACAAAGAGAGAAAAGAGGTCGTGACCAACAAACACAACAACAAACATTCGTACTCCACTGCATCATGCACAAATGGATGTGAACAAGAGGATACTTTAGAATAAAATCATCCTTTTGGAAAAATACTACCAACCTATTTTCTTAACCAAAAGATGAATAATATTTCAAGGACCTTATGTTGATCAACATGATGATCAACAATTTGTTCTTTCAAATGATGATATGCATAGCAAGAAAAGACAAAATATTATCGCAGAGGTTAACAAAATTCCCTTATCTCAGTTGAAAAGGTAATATAGTTTTAGGAATAGAAACGTGCGTATCACTTCAAATCAGAATAGGCCAACTTCGAAAAGGATACTAACCCAAAGAACCGAATTCTACAAATCACTAGACAAATCAACATAAAGAAAAGGAACCCTATCATTACCACCTGTTAAAAAACAATGAGGCATCCACCAACAATTCAAATAACAATAAGGGAAAAAAATTGTAGGATATATAAAAGTATATTATCACCAAAAAATACTCGAAAGGAAGGATATCACATCCAAAGAAGTAGAAATATTCTATTTTTATTAGCCTAGAGAATGATATTTTCAAATTGAAAGTTTCATTCCTTTGACTAAATGGTTAAGAATGATCAATATAAGTTTCATGTAGCTAAAATGCTCAAATTCACCAAACATATGATATGTGGTGAATGTTATCTATGACCACCCTAAGATTTTTCTTTGGCTCCAACCGTAGGTGCAACCAGACAATGAAGTCCCATATTTCTAGGTCACTTAGGATCCATGACTTCATCCTTCATAATGTTATACAGACTCGGGGTCTTCCAAGAATCTCATTCCAAAATCCATAATGGAAAAATTAGGATTTGACATTACTCACGCATATCATGACCTTACTCGACTGGAAGGGTTGCTGGGTTCTGGGTTCCACAATATTTGGTAGTATGACTAGATCAAATTCCAGAAAGAGTATTTTGATGGATGTGCTTGTAACCGATATTCCCTCCAAGTTATGCGATAAGTTGCTCTCATGATGATGGGGAGAAAATAAAATGCAAGCATAACTTGATTTATCCAATGATATTATACCATTGTTTAGTAAAATCAAAAAAATTGTATTGGGAAAACAAGATGAAATATATGATTAAGCAAGGAGAAGCCAAATAATCACCCAATACATGTTGTACATACCGAATTAGAATATTTTATTTTGTTTAATGATGATTTTCTAGTTGAAATAAAAGTCAAATAGAAGAAATGTATAATTGTAGAAGTTTCAAAGTAATGTTCAAGTTTAAATGTAGAAAAAAGGGAAAATAAATTGAATGGCTTGCATCCAAGTACCAAAATTCTAAAGGGAAATATAATAAGTGAAATAAATGTAGAGTATGCTGAGACAATGGACCATCTCCCAAAAAAAATAATAAAGATCACTATCCAAATTTTAGCTTCCTGACAAAGAAAATGGTCTATGGACCATGGATTTTGATGGTGCCTTTAGGTAGATGGAGTTGGAATTGGAATTTGGATTCATGGTAATCGTGAATCATACCTACAATATTCCTCCTAATTTTAGGTTATGTTCATAAAAATATTATTTTGATTGTTCTAATAATGAACTATACATGAAACTTTGATAACCGGGCTTAAGATTCTTTAGAAGCTAGGGATAAAAGGATTTTAGTTTACGGTGACTCCGAATTAATAAGAAAATAGGTGAAAGGGGAATACTGCATCAAAATTCAAGGATGTGAGCATATCACAATTTTGTGTAAGATATTCTTAATACTTTTTATGAGTATATTTTATCCGTGATTCCAAGGAATCGTAATTGCATAGTTGATTCTCTTGCCACTACAAACAAGACAATATTCCCAATTAGTCATATTAATTGGAATATTCAATTTTCTTTTATTTCTTTGTTTAAAGAATAAGAGGGCAAAGAGTGTCTAAAATTCTCTTGTTAATGAATAAATCAATGCCAAATGTGAAAAAAGAAAAATTCTTGCGCCTTAATTAAAGCACTGTGTGAAAGGGGTCGATCACTTCACTAGGTCAACCTTGAGCAAATCAATAGTTAATCACATGGCGGAGTGGCCATTAATGAGGCTACGTAGTTTTAGATGGAGATGCTTTGTGAATGTAGGATCTTTTTTTGATGGGGGCTTAGGGTTTGCAATCACATATCCTATTTAAGGAAGAGGATGCAGTGTTACAGGAAGTATGTCGATGTATATTATATTTCTAAATATATGGTCTATTTAGACGTATATCTTTATCTTCATGTTTAGCCGAGATAGAGTGTTGTTTAGAACAGTAGTGTCTCCGATCGGGAACTTCACCTCTTCCATTGAGGAGCTCTTTGGAGGATTCTTGCACTACATTGTCGACTATCTAGCTTAAGGCCAAGCTTCTTCTTCAACCACAAATACGCATCCCGTCGAGGGTTTGGTTTTTTTGCAAGCTAGAATAAGTGGAGACTGGGGACATTCAGATCTAGGCCATTTGAGTGCTCATTTTCAATGTAGGAGGTTTCCACTTAATTGGGAGGATAGTCTTGAAGGGATTTGAGCTCATTTTCGCATCTTAGCATCGGCCTTCGACCACATATTTATCCCCACAAAGATGCTTTTTCTTCCAGACCGCATTATTTCTCGTAGGAGGAGTCGTAGGGTGGTTTAGCACACCATTTGGAGAGTTGGTTTTCGTTAATGTGTTGGGGATTTTCCTTCACTTTGAAGATATATTGGAGATATAGTTGTATCATCATACGCATCAACCACACTTTTCCAAATCTATATTTTTTAGTAGATTTACACTTTATATCTCGCATCTAAATCAGACTGGGTGTTTTTTTGAAAACCTTGAGGGGTCTTTTTTTTATGAGCCAGAGCACGTTCTCGGGATATGATATAGATCTAACTTTAAGAAACATATCAGCTCTAGATCTGATTTATAATCTAATTATGTTTCAAAGCCAATAAAATAGCACCGTAAGGGTTTTCCAACTTTTTTATATATGGTTGCAACACCTACATTTTCTAGGGGCATTTTATTCATAAGAGGCTTGTATTTCGTTATGCATCTTATTGGCCGATTTCTTATGTACAATTTGTTGTTGTAATGACATACAAAAGGTCTCCATATTGGCCTCTTGCTTTATCAATAATGATCTATGTTATTGTTCCAACATTTTAAACTATATTCACTTTTCCCATTTATGAAAATTACAGCAGTATCGTAGCATAACTGCACAACTTTGCATTATAAAAGCCAATATGCTTACGAAAGAAGGAGAGCCTCTTACCGACAGAGAGAAGAGGTATCAAAGAAGAACCCACAGAATATTTGATTATACAAATTACAAAGAATACAAGGGTAAAACCCCTTGACTGGAGGTGAAGATGAATGTATGGGAGTTCCCTAAGATCATTCTTAGAGCCATGCAAGACATTAAGCAGAGAGATAAAGGATATGAGAATGGATAGATTCAAGGAATCCCCTAAAGGATTTCATGGAGAAGGCTCGCATGTCTCATCACTAGAATGACTGGCACGTATCAACCACAAGTTTCCCAACGCTCTACCATGCCTACAATTTTTGCTATGGGAAATGAAGGGTTTCAAGAGCAAGAATACCTTGAAGACTCTTTTATGGAGTATGAATCTCTTCAAACTCAGGTTCAAATATCACTTGGAGTTTTTAGGATTTTTTTTTTCATATAAAGGACAATAGAAGACCAAGGCATCATCATGTAGGTGGTGCATTCATTCACAGAATCAAGGATCGACACCACACTATGGGCAGATTATTTTACCCAAATTTGATGGGTCATCCAAGTGTACGTCAAATATTGGATAGAAAAACTTGACATCTACTGGGCCTGAATGTGTCCTAGAAATGGAGGCCATTAATATTGTAGCATCGCACTCAGTCTGGGTTAATCTGGTGATGTTCTATGACATGTCTACATCGGGGGTCATGCCAATGTGACCGGCTATTCATATTTACCAGAAGGGTGGTGGAAATATTTGATACAAGAGATCCATAAGCACCATTCTCTAGTCTTGCAAAGTTGAAGCAATCGTGTAATGTAGAAACTTACATCTCTAAATTTTTAAGACTTTCTGCTATGGTTCCCCGATTTATCTATAGTAATAAGGGTGCATATTTTCTTTATTTATGGGGTAGATGAACCTTCATGGGTTGGTTAAGTATACCAAGCTCACTACTGTACAAGGTTTCATTGAAAGGGCTAGAGACCTTCATGATGTCTTGCCAAAAGCAAAGGCAACATTTCAACATAAGCCCTCTTTTCCATCAAAGGGAAAGAAGAGAAGGCTGCTTCCTTCAGCAGCAGCCATACAAGAAACCTCTTGATGATGATGTCGAGAGAGATTCAAGAAGAAGGAAGCTTTGCTTCACTTTCCAAGAAGCTTTGGGAACCCGGACATAGATGTGTAGCCGGAAAAGTACATTACATAGAGGTCTTCGTATGATGAGGAGGAAGAAGAAGAAGAACAAGGGGAGGGGTCACAATGTTGGAGTAGCAGGAGATGATCCACCACCACCGGAGGTGAGAAGAGAGAAATTGTTCCAATTAGGAGGCACGGCATCATTAAGAGTGATACCTGGAGTGTCATGAAAATTCCACACAAGAAACATAGATGAATTTTCACAAGGAAGGTGGATACGATGATCCCATCTATTATGCACATGAGGATGATCCATGTGACATCATTATATTGTGTAAACCACCCGGGAGACCACCGATTTATATTTGGTGAATGAAGTCTCACTTCTTGATGCTCCATCTACAGATCCAAGAATCATGGGAGCATTAGAAGACCAAAATACAACGTTCGCAGTCTTGGAAGAGCTCAAGCAGAGGGAGATAATCTTCCACTCATCACTCATTACCCACTTTCATCTTATACCGTGCTAAGAGGAAATTTCATATAAGATTGGAGGATGACACCATCATGGGAGAAGGAGACCATTCCTTGGCTATGGAGACTCAAAAGATGATCTAACTTTAGAGAGAAATCTTCCATACATGATAGAATATGGTGGCCACACTTGCATGCTTTGATTAAACCAAGGCAGTATTGGATATATGATAGCCTCCCATGGGAGACTAACTTTCAAAGGCCTCAACTTTCTTACATTAGAGAATGTGCATATGAAAGGAGGGTAGCAACGAGGATAGCAACCTTCCATAATATACCTTTGGAATGGGAGAAGTCAAGGAGGAGAGAAACCATACTAGACAAACATTTCTTTTGATATCATCATCACTATCACTATGGGAGATTGATCCACATTGAAATCCCAATCGTTGGTGGATTATTCTTAAGTATCTTCACACATGCATGATACTCGATGACCAGCTACATGAAGAGGATATTCAGTCCAAGAAGGAGTCATCTATTATCATGGTCGATCTTATTATCTAGAGCCTCCAAGCTCAAGGAGAAGTTGCTACAAAGGGCCTATGAAGTGTTGTTTTTCACCCACACATATTGTTGGTACTATTTTATCGTTATATTCCTTTCTTTCTAAAAAATCCATCATTTATCTATCATTTTCCTCCATAAACTCCCCATAAGTTCGTTGAAATTGATTAATGAAGCATTATAATTTTTATTTTACATTAAATTTAATTTATGGGTTTTTATGTTAAAAATTGGAATTTTTCAACAAAATTACGAGATGTAATGACTTCCTGTAATCAGTTTATGTTGTGACATGTGGCATGGCAGGAAAATCAAAACAGAAGGCAAGGACGTGATCTAGGATGTACATACATGGTGGAAAATCTATTTAGCATCGAATTTGGAGCTCCTGAATATATGGTCAATGACGGTCAAACTCAACCTATTCAACAGAAAAATCAGAAGTCATAATGAACGTACTTGATCTTTTGCTTAAGATTAGGAACTCTAAACTGATTCGAACTGTTTTGGAATCAGTTAGGATGAGGGAGGAACGAAAATAGCCTTTTGGTTGTAAATTTTAATAAATAGGAGGATTTTGATTAGAGATAGGATGCTATTGAAAACGTTGAAGAAAGTAGACTTAAGACTGTAAAGCGTATTCCAGAACTCTGTTTTGAATGTAATCTATTCTCAGAATTTAATGAAAGGCAAAATTTCTTCAATTACAGTGTTTACGAGTTAAAGGTTTTTATCATTTGAAGTTTATCAAAGTGTGCCATCAGAACGTGGAAGGGCCCTACGTGAGGATTGGTACACTTTCTTTTATGTTTTATGTTTTATAGAATTTAGTATTCAGATCTGAATATTGTTTTATTTCATTGCTTGTGAGTTCATTTAATTATAAGTTCTTGTGATTGTTATTTTATGATTGATAGTAGTAGCTTGAAAATTCAATTGCAAAATTATTGAACAAGTCCTTGTAAAAGGTTTAATCGAGCATTGAATTTCAAAATATTTCTATGAACTCTGAACTCTGTTTTCATGAATTTGATTTTTAGTATGCTTACTGTGTTATCTTGAAAAGTTTTTGTGAAACATATCTTTGTAAGAAGATTAAAAACTCAGACTAGTAACACTCTGTCTTTGGATCAGTAGACTAAATTAGATAACATAAGCATTTAAAGTGTGAAAGGAACTACATTTCAAGCTCTTGTAAGAGAGTGTTAGATCCTGTCACAGTAGGCAATCATTTAGACAAATAGAACAGATCCTTTTAGGTCTATAAATATTAGACGTGCCTCTAAGACTACCTACCTTGGTCGACATTAAATTGAGTCTAATCTAGAATCCTAGATTGGTCTTTACATTTTGGCGCCGTTGCCGGGGAGGCGCAACTAGAGGATTTCTAAAAAAAAAAACAAACAAACAAACAAAAACATAGATTTAATTTTAATTCATCATTTTAGAAGTCATGTTTACTTATGTCTAGACTTAGAGATGATAAAGGCAGATTCATAAAAACCCCCCATCCAAGAACTAACCCACCACTAGGAGCAGACCCTTTAGAAAGAATTGAACACACAACTCCAGCTGGGAAAGTCACTGTACAAGAATTAGAGGATAAACAAAAATCAGGCCAAAGACTTACACTTATAGAGAGACAAATTTTATTGGCATACGAAGCAAAGAAGAAACATCTCCCTGAATCCTCTATAACAAGAGAAAGTAGCAGAACAACTCAACAATCTCTCCTTGAACCTACTCAATTTGAAAATTTTCAAGAAGGAGAAAAACCAACAGAACAACTTTCCTTTGAAACAAGTGACATTGAACAAGAACTTAAATCAACAGAGGAACCTATCAAAATGGCTGAGGAAGGAGGAGGATCAGCAAGAGGTCCTACTCATGAACAACTTAGAGAATATGAGAGACAGCAGGAGGAAAGAAGAAGACAGAGAGATGTTGAACTGAAACAAAAGCAAGATCAAGATCAAAGAGAAGAGGAAGAGTCAACCTTTAAATTTCCCATTCAAGAACCAGGAGAAAATAATGATGAGGAAATAAAAATGAAAAACATACCCCCATCTGTGCTACCAAACTTTTATGGCATGGCTTCAGAAGATCCAGGTTCATTCTTGTTTGAATTTGACATAGTATGTCGAACATATGGTTACAAAGATGATGCCCATAGGCTTAGACTTTTCCCAGCAACATTAAAAGCATCGGCATTAAAATGGTTCATGGGACTTGGTGAACATGCAATAACTGATTGGGATGGCATGAGAAAAATATTCTTAAAGAAATATCAACCTTATTGTAGATCAAAAGATTCTAAAGATGATATTTTTAGAATGAATCAACAAGAGGATGAAATCTTAGAAGAGTATTTGGAACGATTTGTTTACAATTTACAAAAATCAAAACATAGAACCATGTCTCTTGATCTGATCCGAACAATATTTTTGAAGGGAATTCGAGAGGAATACTTAGATGATCTTAATTTGATGGGAAAAGGTGATATTTCCACCTTACCTTTTGATGAAATTGCTGACTTATGTGAAAAGTATTCCAGGAGCAAAGCTAGAAATGGAAAAAGAGCTATATCATCCAAAGCCACAAAATCTGCTTCAGCTAGTGTCACAAGGGCTGAAATAGGAAATTTATTAGAAGAATTCAAAACAGACCTATTAAGCACTTTAGGAAATCAAATTGACACTCTGAAAGCAAAGAAAAGACAAGAAGAAGAAGATCAATTAATGGCTGTCTTTTGTCCAAAATGCCGGAAGAAACATGCTTTGAAAGATTGTCCTTTAGAAAACATTCAAGTGTGTGCTTTTTGTACTGAAAATCATGATATATTTCATTGTTCTAAAATCAAGATTTTGCAGAATTGTAACTTGGAAGCCAATGCAGATATGGAAAATGTGTATTTCATGGGTGCCAAGAGACCATGGCAACCGAGACCTCCACCTCCAGGTATGTTTCCAAACCAAAATTTTCAATTTCCTGCACAAGATCAGATGTATGTTCAGAATTATTGGAATGTACCCATGCCATGGCAACACCAAAATTACCCACAACAACAATGGAAACCATTTCAGCAATACTCATCATATCCTCAACCATATCAACAATATTCTCAACCATATCAACAGTATCATCAGCCATATCAGCAGTATCCTCAAACATATCAGCAATATCCTCAGCAGAAAGTTTTCCATCAACCCCAAAACATTCAACAAACATTGCCTGCTCCTCCACCAATAAATTCACCCCAATTACAACTTCCATCTAACCAACCTCCTAGACCCACTCAGATTCCTGCTCAACCTGTACCAAATCCAAATAATAGAGCAGAAAGACCAGCGTACAGTGTAGATGAGGGACCATCATATCCCACATTACCTTTACAAAATATTGAGTTGAGGTCTGGTAAGGTACTTCAAAAAGAACTTCCCATAGCTGAGAAACAAGAAGAAAACAAAAACAATGAAAATGAAACTCCAAATCAAAAGAAACAAAATGATGACATAAAAAATAAACAAATCCAACCATTGCAGCCACCACCTTTTCCGGAAAGATTGATCCAAGCAAAACTTCCCATGTCTTTACCACAGTTTGATGCTTTAGATGAGCTGAAGAATGTCTATATAAAAATTCCACTACTCCAAGCCATAAAAGACATTCCGATATATACTAAAGCAATTAAAGAACTATGCCTCAAGAAGCCTACAAGAAAAAGACTTGATCCACAAACAATTCACGTTATTGGACATCTAGCTGGCCTTATGACAAACACCATTTCAATGGAAAAGTATGTTGATCCTGGCATTCCCAGAGTCACTACAATCATTAACAACATACCTATTCCAAATACTTTAATTGACCTAGGGGCAGCAATAAATGTGATGACTCTTGAAACAATGAAAACACTCCAACTGAGAAACTTGCAATACACACCAATTGTTCTAGAACTAGCTGATAGGTCTAAAGTGATTCCTGAAGGGATTTTGGAGGACATAATTGTTTCACTGGACTCTTGGGAGTATCCAGTGGAATTTTTAGTTCTTCAACCAAAATCTAATTTAGGAGGTCACCCTATCATCCTTGGTAGACCATGGTTAGCAATTGTTGATGCATTCATAGGGTGTCGATCAGGTAATATGATCATTTCACGAGGAACTGAAAGGAAACAACTCACTCTTTACCCATCAGCACAAACACCAGCAGTAGCAAACAACTTATGGCTTGATGATAAATAAAATGATAAGGAAGAAGTTCAATCTGTTTTTAGCATCAATCAGATCTATGATTTTCATGAAGATAATAATGATGATTTGATAGAATTGTTTTTTTCTGAACCTGAAATGTCTGAAGAAATAAGAAATGAACAATACCATGCTGCAGATGAATTTTTAGCACAAAATTTTCAAGAAATATGTACACTCCATTCTTTGCAAACATCATTTGAAAACATTTTTCCCATTCAATCTATCACAAACACTCAGAGTAAGACTATAGAGATTAGTCCGGGAAAAAAATTGAATATTAGCACTCACCTAGACTTATCTCAGGAAGAAAAATTGATTCAATTATTGAGGAAGTATCAAAAAGCATTTGCTTGGGACTACACCGATATGCACAGAATCTACCCCGAAACATGCACTCACCATATTTACACAGATAATAAAATAAAACTAGTGAGGCAACCACAGAGAAGAATGAATCCCATTCTTCAAGATATTGTTAGAGATGAATTACAAAAACTATTGAAAGTTAATTTTATTTATCCTATCTCTGACAGTCAGTGGGTATCCCCATTGGTAGTAGTGCCCAAGAAAAATGGCAAGTGGAGGATTTGTGTTGATTATAGGCAATTGAACAAAGCAACCCTGAAATATTATTTCCCACTACCATTTATTGACCAAGTGCTAGACACATTAGCTGGGAAATCATCATTCTCTTTTCTTGATGGTTTCAGTGGCTATAACCAGATCAGGATAGCCTTAGAGGACCAGGATAAAACCACTTTTACTTGTCCCTGGGGCACTTATGCCTATAATTTTTTACCATTTGGACTTTGTAACGCTCCAGCTACATTTCAGAGAGCTGTTTTAGCTATTTTTGCTGATTTAGTTCATGAGTGTGTTGAAGTTTATATGGATGATTTTTCGGTGTATGGTAATTCATTTGAGCATTCATTAGAAAATCTTGAGAAAGTTTTGAAGAGATGTATTGAAGCTAATCTGTCCCTGAGCAATGAAAAGTGTTTTATGATGCTAAATGAAGGGATAGTATTGGGTCACTATATTTCTTCTCAAGGCATTAAAGTTGATCCATCAAAAATCCAGATCATTGTCAATTTGCCAATTCCAAAGACTCAAAAAGAGGTAAGAAGTTTTCTTGGGTATGCAAGCTATTATAGAAGTTTTATTGAACATTTTAGCAAAATAGCTCTACCTCTATTTAAACTTCTAGCAAAAGATACACCTTTCAACTGGAATGAAGATTGTCAGAAAGCTTTTGAAACACTCAAAGAAAAACTATCAACCACACCAGTCTTAAAAGGACCTAACTGGACCCTACCATTTCACATCTTTTCAGATGCATCTGATACTGCAGTAGGTGCTTCATTAGGCCAAAAAGAAGAGTCTTTCAATTATGCTATCTATTTTATTAGCAAAAATCTAACACCTGCAGAATTAAACTACACAGTCACTGAAAAAGAAATGCTTGCAATCATACACGCTGTAAATAAATTCCGACACTATATAACTGGTTATGAGGTTTTTGTACATACTGACCATTCAGCCATTAAATATCTAATGAATAAACCAATCACTAATGGCAGAGTTACCAGATGGCTGTTATTACTACAGGAATTTAATATTACAGTGTTAGATAGACCAGGTAAGGAGAATCAGGTGGCAGATTTTCTTTCTAGACTCCAGAACTCAGGTGAGATTGTTCCGGTTGAAGATTCTTTTCTAGATGAAAATCTATTTGCAATTTCAGTAGTAGATCCATGGTATGCTAACTTAGCCAATTATTTGTCCACAGGAAAGACACCTCCATATTTCACTACAAAGGAGAAGAAGAGGCTCATCAAACAAAGTGCTAGATATTCATGGATCAATGGAGATTTATTTTACACCGGTTATGATATGATTATTAGAAGATGTGTAAGAAATGATGAAATAATTGATATTTTAAAATCTTGTCATGACGAACCGTGTGGTGGGCATTTTGCAGCAAAAAGGACAACATTCAAGATTCTCAGCCTTGGCTACTACTGGCCATCTATTTTTAAGGATTCCAAGAAGTATGTGAAGAGTTGTGACAGTTTTCAAAGAATGGGTAGACCCACAGCTTCAGATGAAATGCCACTTCAGCCCCAAGTACATTTAGAGCCATTTGAAAAATGGGCTCTAGATTTTGTAGGTCCCATCAATCCACCATCAAAGGGCAAAAAGTACATCCTAGTATGTACTGATTACGTGACAAAATGGGCTGAAGCAAAAGCATTAGTCCGAGCAACAGAGCAAACAGTGGTAAACTTCCTCTTTGAAGAAATTTTTGTAAGGTATGGAGTACCTAGGGAGATAGTCACAGATCAAGGTACTCAGTTCACTTCAAGGTTGGTTCAAGATATCACAGAAAAATATAAAATCAAGCACAGAAAAAGCACACCTTACCATCCACAGGCCAATGGCCAAGTGGAATCAACAAATAAAACTTTGGAGGGAATTATTACTAAAACAGTAGCAATGAACAGAAAGAATTGGGAGGAAAAGCTCAAAGATGCACTGTGGGCTTACAGAATTACGTGGAAAGACACTACAGGATTTACACCATATCAGCTGGTGTATGGAAAAGAGGTAATGCTTCCTATCGAATTTCAGATACATACTTATAAAATGGCTGCAGATTTAGGAATTGATCTCAATGAAGCACAAAAGGAGAGAATTATGAAATTGAACTAGTTAGATGAGATGAGGCAGCAAGCAGAAGAGAGAACAATCCTAATGCAGAAACAAAGGAAGCAGTGGCATGATGCACACATTAAAAAGAAGCAGTTTAAAGAAGGAGACTGGGCTTTACTCTTTGACTCTAAATTCAGAGATCATAAAGCCAAATTTACAACACATTGGATGAGCCCATATGAAATAGTTCAAGCATATGAAAATGGATCGGTCAAACTTACTAAAATTGATGGAGAAGGCAACACCTTTATTGTCAATGGACACAGGCTGAAACTCTATCATAAGCCCATCAGCAAGGAAGATTTTATTCAAACTGTATCTCAGCAAAAGGAGGTTGAGATATCACAGCCTTCAGTTGTGATATCTCTACCTTATTCATTTCAATTTCTTTTAAAAATAAAAATAAAAATATATAAAAAAAACATAATAATAAAAAATAAAAATAAAAATAAAAAATAAATAATGGTTTAGATGTGAAAACCAAACTCTGGCACACTCTAAACCCGAATTCTTACTGGAAAACCAATCAATTGGCTGGTAAGAATTCCTTGTTCTACTTGTTTACTATTTTTCATCAATTCAATAATGACTTGAGGACAAGTCAAACACTTAGTGGGGGAGAAGAATCAGTGGTTTTTCTCTTTCCTATTTCATCTCCTCATTTTTAAATCTTCAAGGAATTTGTTTTAGTTATTCAGTATTTCAATAAAAGAGCTGCTTTTGTTCTAATTAGAGGGACCTGTTTAAGCAATGAGATATGCAGTGGGACCTGTTCAGAAGACTATGTCAACATTACCAATATGCAGTGGGACCTATTCAAAAAGACTATGTCAACATTACCAATATCAGAGGGACCTGTTAAAGACTGCATTAAAGATACATCAGGCTACTTCAACAAAGTTTTCAAAGGTTGCTTATCATCAAAATTCTAAGGCTACATCAACACCAAGGATAAAAGAAGCTTCACAAACATGGTTCTTCAGATTTTAAAGGGACCTGTTATATTCAATTTCATTTCAAAGGGACCTGTTTTGAAAAATAAAGATCAGTCATACCTGTACAAACAGATCAATCACACCTGTGCAAGCCAAATCAGCATTCTGTCAGCCAACAAGTGTAAAGTATTGTTGAAATTTTCATTTTTAACATTTAAAATTCTTAAATTATTTTAGTGTTCAAAAATGATAATTATTATTGCTTGTTATCAATTTCAAAAATCCTTATATCCATAACCTTTGTAATATTTCCTATTCCTTCTGCCTATTTCTAAATGATCATTTCCATTCATACCTTAGCCTATTTTTATTTCCTATTCCTACTACGCTCTTCAAACCTTTTCATAAACCGCTCTTCAAAAACTCATCATTTTTAAATCTGACCTCTGTCAATAAAAGTACTAACAAGTAGTGGTCTTAATAGACACTCAATGAAAGAGTCCGCTCAATAGAAAGACATTTGTTAAAACGCATGTCCTCAAATGATTTCATTCATTTCGACTGATGGAGTTACAAAAACAATGCTCTGACCCAAATTTGCTTATGGAATGTATCTGTTATCATCACACGATTTGTATCATGATTATGCTTCTACAAATCAGTACTGCTCCTCTGTATTCATGATTTGAATGCGCCTTCTGACTCTGCAAACAAACTCATGACCTCTGATAGTAAGACTCTGTTCTCTGCGTTATCATATGACATCAAGCAAAATGAAGGTCAACTGTTGAATTTTTATTTCTCTGAGTTCATAAAGTTAGTTAAAGAGTTAATTTTCAGACTCTGAGTTTCTTAAGGAGGGCTGAGATAGCAGGTGCTAAAAAAAGGGAGAAAATATAGTAGACAGGCTTATCCATAGTTTTTCTTTACTTCCGCTCAGAATTTGAGGAAACAGCCCAGGCAATTGAAGAAGTTAGCTCAGAGAATTAAGGACGTTAACCAGGTCAGATCAGTGGAACGCAAGAAAAGAGGTAACAAGTTGAAAACCCTGATTGAATTTTTCAGCATAAAAAAAGGGTTAGAACAGAGATTTAAAAAAAAAATGACCAATAGAGCAGAGCCCGAAAAATTTGATAGTTCAAAGTATCACGAAGACTGTGTCAAGATTTTAGAGGAAATACACTGGTTGTCTTTTCTACAGAAATTTAATGGAAATAATGAAGAGGTTACGAAGCAATTTGCATTTTCCTTCAATGGAGAGAAAGCTTTAGTAGGAAATGTTTCTTTTAGAATTTCAGAGGATATAATAGCACAAACATTGGAAATCAGTCCTGAAGGGGAAAAGTATTTCAAAACCAAGCAATTTAGGGAAAAATCATGGACTCAGTTTATATCCAGGTCAAGGGTTTCTTCTGTTAGCTGGAAAAAGGGTGTTCCTAGAAGTTGGTTAATTCACCCATGGGATGAGATGGTATACATTATTCAAAAATTTGTTACATGTGAAGGACGTTACAGTATAGTATACCTATATCACATAAAACTTCTGTTGCACTTGAAAGGCCAATGCACTATCAGTCTGCCCTATTTTCTCTTACAAAGTTTGACTAAAATGTCGAAGACCATTCAGAAACACAAAGGTAATGAAGATAGGAGTTTATATCATTTTGGTTTGATCAAAATACTAATTGAATCTGAGTTGCAGAGGAGAGGAAAAACATGGAAAGAATTTTTAATTGACAATCAAATCAAAGTTAGAGAAGAAGAACAGGAGAAGCAAGGAAGCACAGAGTTGATGATTGATATTGATGAAGAAACCCCTGAGCTTAAGTCAAGCAATGTTCCTCAACCCAGCAGTAGTGTGAAGACAAGAAGAATGAGGCAGGACGATGCCAAGAAGATTGCAAAAGAGAAAATCTTCACTACTTACAGAAGAAGATCAAGGAGAATAAAAAGAAATCAAACACAGGATGATCAACCAGAGCATAATGCAAATACACCAATGGAAATTGAAAGCAGTGCTAACTCACAGCCATAACAAGAAGCAGAGATGGAAACTGAAAGCAATAAGAAAGAAAAGGAAGAGACAGTACCTACAAATAAGAAACAGAGAAAGTTAGAGAAACAGATTGAAGAGCTAAAAGAGGAATTGATGGAAGAAAATATGTTAGAAAAGGTCATAAAGAAGGAAAATGAAATGTTGAGAGCTCAGAGCAAGAAGATTCAGCAGAAAAATGAGAAACTGAAGAAGAAAGTCAAAGAACTTAAAGCTGATCAAATTGAAATATGCAAATGGGCAACAAAATGGTACACTCAGAAAAAGGTTCTTAAAGAAAAATATAAGAATATGAAACATGAGTCCCAAGTTCAGAAGAATGTAGATGTATTGCTACAGGCAGCAGAGGCACCAGCAGAAACAGAATATAAAGGGAGCACATCAGGATTAGCATGAGGACATGCTAAATCATTGAGTTTGGGGGAGATGTTGGTACTATTTTATTGCTATCCTTCTCTTCTAAAAATCCATCATTTATCTATCATTTTCTTCTATAAACTCCCCATAAGTCCATTGAAATTGATTAATGAAGCATTATAATTGTTATTTTACATTAAATTTAATTTATGGGTTTTTATGTTAAAAAATTGGAATTTTTCAACAAAATTATATGATGTAATGACTTCCTATAATCAGTTTATGTTGTGACATGTGGCATGGCAGGAAAATCGAAACAGAAGGCAAGGATGTGATCTAGGATGTACATACATGGTGGAAAATCTATTTAGCATCGAATTTGGAGCTCCTGAATATATGGTCAATGACGGTCAAACTCAGCCTATTCAGCAGAAAAATCAGAAGTCATAAGGAATGTACTTGATCTTTTGCTTAAGATTAGGAACTCTAAACTGATTCAAACTATTTTGGAATCAGTTAGGATGAGGGAGGAACGAAAATAGCCTTTTGGTTGTAAATTTTAATAAATAGGAGGATTTTGATTAGAGAAAGGCTAGAAAAAGACATTGAAGAAAGCAGACTTAAGACTGTAAGCGTATTCTAGAACTTTGTTTTGAATGTAATCCATTCTCAGAACTTAATGAAAGGCAGAATTTCATCAATTACGGTGTTTATGAGTTAACGGTCTTATCACTTGAATTTTATCAAAGTGTGCCATCAGAGCGTGGAAGGGCCCTACGTGAGGATTGGTACACTTTCTTTTATGTTTTATGTTTCATAGAATTTAGTATTTAGATCTGAACAGCGTTTTATTCCATTTCATTGCTTGTGAGTTCATTAATTTAATTAGAAGTTCTTGTGATTGTTATTTTATGATTCATAGTAGTAGCTTGAAAATTCAATTGCAAAATTATTGAATAAGTCCTTGTAAAAGGTTTAATCGAGCATTGAATTTCAAAATATTTCTATGAACTCTGTTTTTATGAATTCGATTTTTAGTATGCCTAGAGTGTTATTTTGAAGGAGTTTTTGTGAATTATATCTTTGTAAGAAGATTAAAAACTCAGACTAGTAACACTCTGTTTTTGGATCAGTAGATTAAATTAGATAACATAAGAATTTAAAGTGTGAAAGGAACTACATTTCAAGCTCTTGTAAGAGAGTGTTAGAGCCTGTCACAGTAAGCAATTATTTAGAAAAATAGAACAGATCCTTTTAGGTCTATAAATATTATACGTGCCTCTAAGATTACCTACCTTGGTCGACATTAAATTTAGCCTAATCTAGAACCCTGGATTGGTCTTTACAAAGATGATTAAAAAGTGGCTGAAAATCTACTTGCATATCTATGACACGGGGCAACAGAAAGCATGGTTGCGATGGCTGCTCTTGGGTGGGTATGGTTACCACCTGACATTTCAGATTGGTATTTTTCATGCCTTGCACAATATTCAGGTGATGTAGCAGCAGGAGGCATGGATGCATTGGCTACTCTTGGGAGCGTATGTCCAAGACATTGCATTTTATATTCCCATTGGTATATCATTGTTTCCTACCTTGCACCGTAGTGATGAGATGTAGCAGCTGGAGGCATGGTTGCACTGTTTACTTTTGAGAGAGGTTGGCCATCAGATGAAATATCACATGTCAATGGGTATGTTATTTTTTGGGACTTTGCATTATACTCATATGATGTGGTAGCAAGAAGCCTCGCTATGTTTGTTTCTATTAGGAGAGTCTGGTGTGATTTTCTACATGTCAATCAACACAACATTTCTTCATGCTTTTCATTATGATGATGTGGGGTGGAAATAAGAGTAATTTTTGCATTGGTTACTCTTGGGAGAATATGGGTTGAAATTCTCCCAGACCTTGCATAATGATGATGTGGGATGGCAACAAGAAGCCTTGCTATGTTGGATTCTATTAAGAGAATATGGCCACCATACTTGGTATGATGATGAGGTGGTGTGGCAGTAAGAGGCATTGTTGCGGTGGCTGCTATTAGGAGAGTATGGTTCGACATTTCGCATTTCAATACATATGTATCAATTTCCTACTTTGCATTGTTTTGAGATGATTCTTAGAGCAAGAAAAGCCACCATGGCCAAGGATTGGAGCATGGAGAGACACAACCTACTCCATGTAGCATGGGTTGGAATGATATTTTATGAGTTGGGACTTTACACTTGGGGAAGGAACCACTACAATTAACATATCTCATGCAGAGAATAGGCTCATGGAAAACATATGGTTTCCACTTGGGGACTCATTAGTGAGGAGAGGCATCTAGATACACAACTGGAGGCCATTCTAGACATTCTAGAGAGGTAACTATGGATCTATGCATTCATAACACATTGGAGAAAATGGGGAAACCTTCCATATGAGGATGCCAGTTGGGAGGGAGATGGATTTCTGCAGCATCCACTTTTGCAGTTGCTTGAGGAAAAGCAACATTTTGGCAGGAAGGATTGTAATATTCCAAATTTTCCATCAACTAATTGGAATATTAGAGTTCTTAATTTTCTTATTTAGTTAAGTAAATAAAAGGGTGGAGGGACCCATAAACATAGTAGATGAATAAAATCCACTTCTATAGTATGAATGTGGGTTAGTTGAGTAGTGGAGTAGCATAATAATGAAGGAAGAGTGGAGGTAATAGATAATTAATGAGGAATATTATGGAGATAGTAGAGGAATAAATGAAAGATGATGGAGATAATGGAGAAATAATGATGAAGTGATAGAGGAAGTGGTGCATTAAATGCACACATGATGGAGCGAGTGGAGAGTAATTGCAGCCATGATGGAGATGATGGAGGATAGTGCAGTCTTTATGGAGGCTAGTGGCCACATGTGCAGTTAGTTATGAGGTGGGCCAAGGCTAGGGAAGGCTCACAACCATAAAAGGAAGATGAGGGAAGTAAAGGAAGGGTGTCTGGATTTTTATTGTTGAGCGTCGTAAGACATTTCTTTGCATGCTTCAACTGTTTAGCTAAGTATGCTTTGTTGTTTAGCACCATTTTTTCCTGAGTGGGAAGCCCACCCTTACCCACGGGGGACTTCGAGTGCCTACTCTAGGAATTTTTTCTTGGGCAGCATTCATCTTCCAACAATCAATGCCACTTTCAGCCACTCTCATTTGCACTTCCAGCTACAGGAATTACGCATTCTTAAACTAGGTCTTGAGAGTTTGCAGGTTGGTCTCAATATTTCAGCTGGGAAACATGTGGAGGGATTAACCCTTCACCTTGTGAATCCATTGAAATCTTCCAAGAGCAGCATTGTGACATCCAGCAGCAAGCCATCATTCTATTCTCCTATGCAACAACATTTCCTGCAGGAATTGTGTAATTCTGCAGTGAGGGTTTGAGGAGAAGAGGAAGTTCCAAGCAACTCAACCTGGAATCCTGTGAGAGATTAATCCTTAACTCCAGGGATCACTTCAGAAGCCTAGGATTAGAATTATATTATCTATCAGCAAGCTAAATCATCACCCCTCCTATACAATGCATTATTACCCAGCAGTTGTGGATGCAACAACTGCATATTCAGTGGAGGAGCTAGATCTTGAGTTTCTCAGCTTGGGATTGGGAGAAGGGACAAGCCCTTTAGTTAGTGAGTTGAGTGGGTGCTATTGCAGTAGATAGATCATTCCTTCAGCCCCATCTCATCATTTTTCTCTAGGGAGTGCATAACAGATAGCAGGGGTGTAGTTTGCAACCCAAAAAGGGCCGAAATTCAAAACTCAAAATCTGGCCAAACCATTTCTCAGTTTTTTTGGTTTTTTAAAGTAGAGTTTGTGATTAAAATACAAAATATTTCTGAGAAGTCCAACAACCTCTCACACATAGATCTTATCCCCAACAGCAACAAGAATTTTTACTTTCTAGTGCTAGTCTTCTGTAGAGTTGTTTCAACCATATTTGGATGGCTTGAGTGCATCCCTTTTTGGAGCACTATATATATTCATTTGTTGTTGGTACATAATGATATGGCTTAGATATTTCTTCTCATATGTATGATGTTTTGATGTATTCCAGAAATTTTCCAATTTTATATGTTTTATTCTTATTTGGAATTGTGCATATGTTCTATATTCTTGTGTTTCCCATTTTGGGATATTGCAGAAATTACCAATGTGGGCATCGAAATCCTAACGTCTTCTAAATACTAATCCTTTACGTGCAAATAATTACCCAATGGCTGCACCATAGGGTCATTCTGGACAGAAGTCTAAACACCCATGGGGTCATTTAACAATTGTCAACATTTGGTTACTGCAGCTGATATACTATATGTCACTACCTTGACTTCTACATCATGCTGGGCTCTAACCTCTAGAGGTGTTTCTGGCTATAGCTTCATCTAGAACTTTGCAATTTGATGTTCAAAATCTGCTCAGAAAATCTATATTTCCTTGCACAAGGCCTTCAGTGGCAGCAAAAAACCCTTCCAATTTTGTTGCAGGAGTGTCTGAGGTAGGGACCACTAGCACTTCGCTTCAGACTTGATAAATTTCTTTCTCCAGGGCAGTGCACTTAGCCTCTGCTACACAACAGCCTTCCTCGATTTTCTGTTGTTTCTACTGTAGTTCGGCTACTTGCTGGAGTGACTCACTAGCAGCATTGTATGCTCGATCCTCCCTGTACTACAACTCATTCAAATTATGATGTACATCATGTGGACCTTTCATGTGGGGAAACACAGCCCGATCAACATTGATCTCTCCATAGGCTCATAGAGTTGCGCGCATAGTTGACAATTCTACTTGGATGATAGGTACGGGGATCTAAATGAGGCAGTTATCCAAGGTTGATGGAAATACTATGGTGATTGGCTATGCGCTGGTGGCAGGCACACTCTCATGGTGTTGCCTCGCTTGGGCCACACTCACTTGAATCAAGCTTGCATGCCCCTTCAACTCTTGAATTCCACTCTGTACTCCTTCAAGCATAGCTTTGTATTTCACCTTCAAATTTTTTCACATTTCTTCAGTCGTGGATGTCATGGTGTTTGAAATTTCGTTGAAGTTGTCCTTTGTCCAATTGAGGTCTTCTTATCCAGCTACTTTAGGCCCTTTCCTCATCTTCTGGGGACCTCCAGCGACCTAAGAACCATGGTTGGTCCCCTTGGGGGTTTGTGTTGGCGGCTCCTCGGTATTTTGAGCCTCGGTCTCCTTGGTACTCGTACTATTCTTTTCAGGCACCGTCTCTTTCTCAAGATCAATAGTTTGTCCAGTTGTAGTCGGCGTGGCCTCAGCTCTAGGAGCTTTAGTTTTTTTCTCTGTGCCTATTCTAGGATTAGTGGGAGTCTTTGGAATGGACGAGAAGGCACCTTCCACTGTGCGCAACTCTAACCAAGTTGGCAACCACTCTGATGTGACGTGCACTAAGTCGACTTTGGAAACTAAATATGAAAACTCATACCAGATGCCCTCAATAGTGCCCTTTGTGCGAATATGGATATTATGGAATGTTGCCTTGAAATCTATGATTAGATTATATTTTTCATACAAGGTTGGGGACAACCTTGGCTTTGACTAAATTGCTTGGAACATCTAAAAGTCAAAAAGAACCCCAAAAAAATATTTTTTTGTGGCTTGCACGGGGATTGTTGAGTTCTGAAGCATGGTATATCATACGGCTTCACACATATCAGGCTCAATGTTGGGAAATTGTGTCTCTTCTAGCATCTTCGAGCTGATGAGTGCTATTAGGAGCAACAACCATGCATAGTAAAAATGATTCATGTCCTCTTGTTCCTCATGCACATTCTCCAGGAACTATTTGTAAAGGTATTGGGCCCAATTTTACTTCACGCTCTTCTCACATTGCTGAGCAAGAGCAATGACTTGGGCTGGGACTTCCTTTGGTCTGCACTTCTGCGTCTTTTTTCATGTTAGGATGAGGGTTCCAAAGCGAACATCAATGTCGTTAATCTCTCGTACCACATACCCGCGACTGTGGCACGTGGCTTGATAATCATTCTTAATTTTCTCCACGACCTTATTTTCCTAGCCTTTGCCACCAAAATATGCCATAGGGTCCATGCCTTGGTCAGGAAAGTCAATTCTTTGATGGATCAATGCATCATCAAATGGTATGTGCTCTCCCATCCATAAACAATAATCATATACGAGCATGAGAAACTAACACACATAGATGTCGTTGATCGTGTTGTGCCCAAAGTGTGGAATCTATAACAAATTCAACAACCCTTCTTTGTGCAGGCCTAGCACCCAACAATTCGGCTCAACACACATGATTTCCCCCTGATAAGGAACCTTGTCCAAGTATCTCTAGGATGTGAGCTCTAGAATTTTTTTTTTTCATCTACAAGGTCCCAGTCCTCCATTTTTACCATCGAAAATTTGGCGAACATATCACCCTCCATCATGACATTCTCTGGGATTAATGGCATGTTGATGTATGCATACACTTTTTTTAGGTCGTTTAGGATTTCATCGATGCTTTGCACGATGTGACATAGGTAGGTAACTATGAGATAGGAGAAATTTCAAGCACATATTATTACTCCATTATTGTCTCAAGAAACTCTGCCATGGGATTCTTTTGGCACTCAATCGCAGTGGAGCGCGGCTTAGAGGTCTTCTCTCTCAAGGATTTCTGAGACCCTTAGGTCTGTCCCTTCTTATTTTTATCTGGAACAGGTGTCTCAGCGGCATGCAAAGCAACTTCCTCTTTGATTCAAGTGGTTTTCATAATGGGCGGAATTATGTGGCCTAAACCTCTATGAAGCAACTCCTCCTCAATCACTAGATCAAGACCAAACATAGAATTCAGAAAAATGCATCAGAGAGATCAATTCACCAAGATCACACAAAAGGAAAAGGGAACTAATTTTACCCCTTTAGCCATATTTATAGCTTAAGCATGTCTTAAATGGTCCCCTATGCATTAATGTAGCTCCATAAATGATAAAAAAATTCCAAATATGTAATAATATACTCATTAAATGAAACTTAGACATTCCTCCAAATGGTATCAATATTGTCTTGTCCATATTTACTGTTCCAACGACTATATTTTAGCAATTTTGTGACCCAATAAACCTCCCCGCGCAGCTATCGCGAGCGTGTCACACCTATCTGTGCATCTTTCATCCCTTCTACATAGATCCAATACTCTAGCCTTATAGTCATTTGGTGTGTGCAGGGAGAGGGTCATCCATGTAAAACTTCAATTGCCTTCAATTAACATACCCAGGAAGATTTTCCCCACTCAACATGGTCAAGTGCACCACACCTCCATTAGTGATCTCTTTAACAATATATGGTCCTATCCAATGCATGTTAAACTTCCCTGGGTGGTGTGAAAAATTTCTATAATACAACAAGACCAAATCTTATTCCTTAAAGACCTCCTGTCTGATATTCCTATCATGCCATGCCTTTTCACGCACATTCTCTACTTGCCGATGGAAATTTTCAATAAAGCGATCCTCTTCTAGCGCGACCAATTGTGACAATTTTTCCTCCATATTATCCTGCTCTACCATATTTATGAATGTTGTAATGCATAGACTTGGAACAATGTACTCCATTGGAATCATGACTTCTTGCCCATACAACATCGTGAATGGTGGATTTCCTGTTGTTATAGCATCATTTATCACCTCTATATACTTGATGACTTAGACATTGGCCTTGGGCATCCATTCCATTCAGACTTGGTCAAACTTATTAAAAAATAATATTTTAAATTCCATAGGCGGCTCTGCCTATATTTTTCCACGTGAAGACGCGGTTGCATTCATAATTGACCCCCATATACTATTTAAAATATTAAAAAATATAAAAACTGCGTACTAATGAGGCGGGGTTTAGAGGTTTTTCTTGTAACTTAACTACCCTAGCCTATGGCCTAAATGTTTCTGAACTGAAAAAAATGATTTTAAGATGTATAAAATTACCTCAAGGGAATGGCCTAAGGGATGAGAGATAATGCTATTGATATTATATATTGTTAGAGCCCTGATCAAGTCTAATATTTCCCTGTGCCTCCTGCACTTCCCAAGTCCAGGAAACTTTTGTTTCCTTGTGATGATCACTTCCCCTTTATGTGAAGAAGCTTTATGGAAGAAGCTTTGTGAGGCTAGGACTGGACGGATCCAAAGGACGGTTTCGCTCAGGAGCCGTGGCATATCTCAGGTGATTTCTCCCCTATTTTCTATAAATGTTATCAATAAAGGAAGTTGTGTCCTATTCTTGATGTCTTTGTGTTATATGTCTCCTATAAATGTTGAATAATATTTTTATTTCATGTTATTTTTATGAGATTATATATGCTAACATGCTGAGATATAGGATATATATGATGTGAAACTAGTTTTGTGTGCTTTGTCTTGACTGATATACAAGTTCTGAAGCACAAGGAGTAGTAGAGGGTTTTTGCCTTATGGGATCAACCCCAGACGTAGGACACATGCATAAGGTCGTTTATCCTTCTTTTTCTAGTTCAAGCATTAGAACTCATAATTGGAGTGCTTCTTATACTGACATGCCTTCCGCTCTATTAGGTATTTCTACCCAGGCCTTAGGGTAGTTTTTCCCGCATCAGAATTGGCGACTCTACTGGGGATTATATCTATGCAATTCCTAGTTTTGGTTTTTTTTTCTCTATCTTTTGGGTTTCCTAGTAGTTTGGTCACTTTTTCAGTCTAGTAGATTCTTTTCCCATCCAGGCAGAAGTCTCGATATTCTGGATCAGGCTTGTCTTTTTATTTTTTCTTTGTTGAATTTTCTATACAGTACTTCGTGTGTGCACAATCGCGTATACCTATTGTTTCTTCCAAAGGGACTCATGTATATGTGTATTTCTTTTGGTAGAATCGTGTATACATGCGTGTTTCACACAATGGATCCGCGTATGCCCAATAGATTTTGAAAATTTTAATTTTGCACCCCTGTAAGTCTTTCTTGCCTGTTGTTGGTCATCCTTGTAGAATATTTTAGGTGTTTGGACTATGATTCTTTTTGTTTTATGTTAGTGTCTCTCCTTTTCATTTGAAAACCTAGTCATTCTAGGGTTTTACCTATTTGGTGAAGTCTTAGTTGCAACCGTAGCAACAAGACTTCTTTCCAAAGTTCGTAGTTGTTCTGAACATTCAGAACAATGTGCATTTGTTAGTTTTCTCATGTTTTCCTTATGCACTGGTTCATTTCTTGGTTTTTTCCTTCTTGACTTTATTGGCTTTATTGTCTCTTGGGATTAGCTTTCTAGTGAATCTTGAAGTTTTGTTTGGTGGAAGTTTGTACTACTATTTTGAATCAATTTCTTGAGCCAGTTGCTTCTTTTTGTTTGTTTGAGTCCCACTACGAAAGTGGCATAGTTGGCTTGTGCAATTGGAAGTTCCTTTGTTGACTTAATTTATTGATTTGGGATTATTGTGGCTCATTTGCAATATCCTTTATTTTAATTTTTCAAAAATACAAAAAAATGGAAAAATGTATAAAATATATGTTAAAGTATATTTTTCTCATACTTTAACTAAATTTGTAATGCTTTTTGTAAATTTAAAGTTCAATAATTTAAATGATTAGAGAAGGTGGGTCCTAATGCTTCAGTTAATGATTGAGCAACTATGCAAATGGGATCCGAATATTTTCTTGTCAGAAGAGAAATGCGACAACCCGTGGGCACATTTGACACAGGGGTTAACAGGGAGGGTGCCTCCGTAGTTGACCCCGTTAATTAATCGGCTGATCAAGATCTATGGTCTAGATTCACTGCGGGGGAAGGGCCCCGATGAGCACTCCGTACCCTTGAGGCCTCCCATAGTGACGTAAGCTGTTGGTTGGAGAAATATTTCAGCCACGTCACGGTACCGTTCAATGGTATTTAGTGCATTAAATCAACATTTAATTTATAAACCAAGCGCCATCTATTCAAACCAATTCTTATTTTCGCAAGGCTAATGTTATTCCTCTATTCTTTTCAACCTGATTTCACCTGTGTCTTCCATTTTTGTTCACCACCCTGTCATTGTTCGCCACCCTGAGAAATATCATGGCTAAATGTTCATCCATTTCCGGTTCATTCAGCCATATTCCTCTCAAGGACACTGAGAGGGATATCTGTGATACAGTTTTCTCTTTATAATACCTCAAATTTTATCAACAGCTCTATCTGAATGACCAAGCATGTCCAATTTTCTCTACCATGGTCAAGTCAGGGGTATTTTCCACATGTATCCCTAGAACACACCTTTTTCTTGAGTTTGTGCACTGGCTAGTATCTATTATGTACCCTGGCAAATTTTTTCTAATGATTTGTCTAGGAGAGAATGTTTTACAAGTCTCGGCCATGTTAATTCGTCAAGCCTTGTGTTACCTAGAGTCAGAATCTTATGTTCAATTCACTGATGAGTCATTGGCAATGCATTATGATAGTCTTGCAGGTCAAGAATTCACTATGTTTGTTTTATTCCTGAGGCCAGATATGAAGCAGTTTTCACCTAATAGTAAAGTATTCTCCATATATTTTTTTGATCCAGAAGTTCGGCCGGTGTTGAGGTGCATTTCAAAGATATTGGGAAAAGATGGCGACAACATAGTTGACAAATCAGTTTTGGGATTGTTTGCATTGATGATGAAGTCGGGAGTAGTGCTGGATATTCCTTCATATTGGTAGGAAGTTGTCCATACACAACTCATGATTTTATCACTCACTAGGTCATTCAGGTTCCCTTCTCTTATCATTTATCTCTTTTTATATAAAAATGTGTAAAAATTATTGCATTTGGTGTTAAACATCATGGAAGTAAACAAAAAGAGGCAGTCAGTAGTGTTTTGGACTGATGTACTAAGAGAAGAGAAATATGAGGAGGGGTTCTTTGATTTTGAAAATCATTTCATGTCTGCTACCTACAAAATTTTGGATGAGGTTTCTCCCCCATGTTTCTTGCCAAAGGGTCAAGAATTTCTGCAGCTGGGTACAAATTGTAAATTTGGAGATTGGTATGTTTATGAAGACTACTCAGATATTAGACTTTATGGGGTTGGGGTAGAACCATATAGGCTTCCTACATTTGTTCCTATGAGATTATTTGCCTTACAATTCATTAGGAAAATTTTGATTGTTGATCAAATAAATTTTGTACCTATAAAAAAGTTCATATGTTTAAATTACCTATGTCTGTGGGTCTATTTATAGTCAACATGAGACGAGCAGTTGATGAGGTTAATATGATGTTAGACGGTATGCATTTTTTGTTAGGATATAAATGGGCTTATGGCCCTCATAAGGTAATTTCAAACAGGAGAGTTGAAAATGGGTATTCAACATTTCTTCATGAAAGTAGACCTGACATAGAGAAGCTAGCAAATAAGGCCTTTTCAGGTTCAGTTGGTTCTAATACACAAACTCCTATTATATCTGAGAAATCAAGAAAGAGAAGTAAAGAGGTAGTTTTTGATTCAAAAGATGAAGAGTAGAGAGCCGAAAAGAGAACAAAATTCAATGAAGACATAACAGGTGCTCAACCTAGTTTCTCACTTCAACTAGGAGATGAGCAGAATGTTCCATCCTCACCAAGAAGACATGGAGATGCTCAGGAGCAAGTACCTTTGATTAAACAATTATTTTCTTAGATTTCTGAAAGAAATCAAAATATGAAGGCTAGAATGGAGGCATGGGCTGAATATCAAATAACTCTAGACCAAAAAACATTGCTGACTGCAATAGATCTTGAAAAAGATTAGTTTAATATTTCTCTTTCTCACCCCTCTGATATTACTATAGGGTCATCAAGTAATTTCAATACTGTAAATTTAATTGTTGATGTGAGAAAGATTCCTTTGCTTGATAAAGTAAATTTACACATGCAAATAGGTCAATTTATAGTGAATGATTTGACCAAAACTAATGCAGTGGCTCTTAAGGCAGAGATCATGCTAGGGAAGGTGATCAAGCAACTAAAATTGGAGAAAGAAAACTCCAAGGCTTTAACAACACAAAATGAAGAACTCAAGAAGATAATTATGAAGATTGGAGTAGATCCAAATGATAGATATATTGTGCAGAAATTACTACGAAGTGAAGAATTAGAGATTTATGTATTGAAGAAAAATTTGAAGTTACCTACAGGGGAGCATTCTATGGTAGTAGAGGTAGCAGAAGTGGAAAGTGAAAAAGAAACCCTTCTTCAACAACTCTTACAGAAGGAAGAATAAATTTCTAAGTTGAAGGAGACTGTGTTGAAACTGCAAAATCAAATTGATTCTCATTCATGCACTATCATTTTTCCATCTTGCAATGATCATCCAGTAGCACATATATCTTAGTTGAACACTGAACTAAAAATGGCAGAGAAAGATCTCAAAAAGGCACAAAATGATCTGGAGACAGTAACAAAAATAATGCAAGCCAAAGATGGGGAAATTAATAAATACAGGACATATTTCCAAATAGTTGATGCTGGGATCAATAGTCTAAAGGAGAAACTAAAGGGAAATATAACTTTGATACAGGCTAAGGACATCATCTGGAATTAAATCATTGAATAAATGAAAGAAGCTTGGGGATCTCTGACTATTGTATTAGAAGAGAAAAAAATTGTCAAATATTTTGAGGAGCAGATTATGGCAGACAAGTAGAATACTATTAATAGAGCCATATGGAAAAAGAAATTTATTGATTTCATTGATTCTAAGACTGATCAAGAGTTAGAGGAAAATGGGATTGAAGATAGGATTCTATATGTTGTATATATTCACAAATTGATTGTTAAAAATACTTGCAAGAATACCACTGAGAAGAGGTTGACAGAGATTAAGGAAGCAGTGAACCAGTTTGACAATTTATATGAGAAAAGAGCCAGGGCAGGATTTCCATCATGCTGGAACCTTAAAGGAAATCTTTTATCATGGGATTCCCACGAACCACTATTGATATTGGAAAAAAGTAAGGTGGATAACACTCATGAGAAGACTCAGATCTTGAAAGGAGCAACAATTATTAACTTTCTTTAGAGTCATTTTCAGCTATCATGGATGGTGAATACCTTATTTACAAAGTGACCAACATTCAATAGGATCACTGCCTTTAGGTTGGAGTACCACAAGCTGATTAACTCTCCTAAGACAAACATTGAAGTGTGGAGGAAATGCAGAGCCTGGATGACTGTTCTACCTAATGATCCCTCAACTTCAAAGAAAGACAAGTCAACCAATCAGGAGAATGTAGTAGCAATGGGGCCAATTCATATTCAGCAAATAGATTAGGGTTTAAGTTTTATTTTATCTCTATTAAGAGATTTCAATTGTAATAAGACATTTCAATGATGTGTAATAGGTAGTTTAAGAAGTTTCAAGTAGTTTGACCAGTTAGGAGTAGTTTCAGTAGTTACAAAGTACTATACATTGTATTTAAAGAGAAAGAGAAGAGAGGAAAAGGTTTTGAGTTTTGGACCTTTGGACTACTGCAAATTTTGTACTCAATTTTCTGATGATTAATTAATGAAGATCAAGATTCTTGCATCTGTTGTTATTGATATGTTTCCTAGTTTCCATTATGTATTTTTCCTTCTATGAATAAAACGAAGTAATGTAGCTTCAGGTCTCTTTTTACATATGTGAATAAGAGTTAAATATCCTTAATGGGTGCTCCTTTATTTTAACTATTCCACTTTCATAAAATTCTTCTGAAGTTTAAAGTGATAGATTTTGTTTATCAGCATATCAGTTTGGGCTTCCTTCCTTCATGTTCTTCTTATCACTCCAATTTATATCAGCAGATAATGGCATTGTGAAGCATTTATTGCTTTAGATTCTTGAGGGTTTTAATAATTAATTTATGAAGGTGATTAAGCAGATACCATTTGATATAATATTTCTGTGACATATATATATAAATGTCCTGAGCATTGATTCCTTACCATAACTAGGGGATTGTTTCTTAAGATACAACATTTTTGGCGTCGTTGCTGGGGACGAAGAAGCGAAGTTAATTCTCTGGTTTTTTGTTATATTTTCTCTGGTTTTTCAAAGAGGAGGAAATATCAGACTGTGTTTTTATTCCACAATTCTTGCATATAAAAGACCTCATACAAGGTCAGATACCTCACAACAGAAAGCTCCTATTTTTTCAGATCCTGAAAAATTGGTTTCTAAAAAGGTTTAGAAACCAAAAAATCCTTCCACACCTGATCCTACACTGCCTACACCTTGCAGTAGTTCACATAACCCTTCATCTAAGGATATTTCCAGGAAAATCACTTCCTTGGAACAAGAATCATTTTCCCCACAAGTTCATTTTCAAGAACCAAGGATAGAAGAACAATATTTTGAGTATGTTTCATTTACCTTCACACAAGCTCAACCAAATACATCCACTGGTTCTTCTGCCATTTTTCATCAACCCCTTCCCATATCAGTTGTTTCACCCCATTCATGCACATTCACAACTAGTTCACAAACCCCACCTACTCAAGGAGCGATTAATCAAGGCATAAACATGGTAGCCCTTGCTTTCTTAATGAATAGGTATGCATCGTTAAATCTTCAACAACCTATGAATGCCATGCCCCAATAATACCTCAAGTTACTTCCTCATTTTACTGGTGAAGATGAAGTGACAGCAAAACAACACTTGCCATTGTTTTGCACTTTTGTTGAGAATCTAAATGTAGAACATATTGATGTAGTGATGAGAATTTTTGTACAGTCTCTGAGTGGAGAGGAAAGAAATTTTTTTAAATATTGAGAATAAAATCACTCAAAAAATACATAAAACACACATAACAAACCAGAGACAAAACATTGGTGGAAAAGGCTTCAGCCTCACGACTTCCTCATATATTTTCTTATCATTAAAATAATGTAATATTACAATTAAATAAATGAGGAGATTGTGTCTCAAGATAGTGCGTTCTATCTTGGACACCTCGGTTGAGATAATTTCTCAACCAAACACGCACCAATATAGGAGCTACCTAAACTAACTCCTATCTTAGAGGAACAACCCAATCTAGAGAGCTAGGCAAGAATTCCTAAATTTTAATATTTAATTTGTTTATTTTATTTTTGGATTTATTATTGTTTTGTGAGAGAGGCTAACATTCCCCCCTTCAATGATAAATCCAAAATTAGAACGAGGAACCATATTCCAAGTTCTCATTTTGATCCTAAAAAATATTGCCTGAAAAACTGCCAAAGCTGGATACTGAAAAAACTGCAATCTAAAGAGACCATGAGTCAGTTACATGTCTGATTCATCTCTGAATTTCACTTGACAACTCCATCATGTGCCAAGTTTCAAAAGGATCCATTTTTCCTTTTCATGAAATTAGCATCCTTTCTCCACTGACAAAATTTGTTGAATGCTCACTGGCTGATGATGTCAAAAAACAACTCACTGTTGCTTTTGTTGTGTTGAAAACTGCTCATTGTTGCTTTGCTTTCGACTGCCCACTGGAAAAATTTTTGATGCCCACTTGCTGTTGAAGATTCCCACTGGCTATTGAAGATGCCCACTAGCTTCTTTTGTTGGTTTTGTCGAGACTTCCAGTCTCACAACCACCGTCAATTTCATTGACATTTTCCCGATTTTGTCAGCTGAAAGGAGAGACAATTCTCTGGAAAGTATTCCTGAACTCTCCCCTTCAGGTGTAGGAGTTTTGTAATAGTGTACCCCCCCATTCAACTGCATAAGAGTACCATATTCTTTTCACTTTAAGCTTCACTATCTGTGATTGTATTCGGTTGTAGAACTTAGACAATCTTTTGATTGTGGATGACCATTCCCAAGGATTGATCCATTCATAATTTATATTCAATTTGGATGATTATTGTTGGTTGCAGCATTTTTCTGATGAATGATTTTTCTTGCCACAATGGCGACAAGGATGGAGATCAAAACACCGATCTTCCATATGACTATTTTTTTGACAATGAGGACATTTTGGTTTGACTACAACTACGAGTTGCGTGCATTTTTGTTTGTCTGTAACTTTCTCAGAACTTGCTGAGGTGATTTGTTCAAGAAATCCTGCACTGACGAACTTAATCGTCTTTGAATAATCAGGGATATCGAATTTGGCATCATCGTTGACATATCCTAAGCCTCGTCGACTTTTGTTACTTTGGATTTCTTCCCATGGCTTGATGATGGGCTTTTAAGAAAGTTGAACTGGAACAAATTTGACACTTGAAGCTATTTGGATGAATGACTTATCATCTGGATGGTTCAAATACTTCGAAGCATCACTCTTCTCTTGCAACTCAGTTCTTTGTAGTTGCGACTCCAGTTGAAGAAAATGAATGGTTTCATTTGTTTGTTGTAGATGCCGTGGAAGATCAACAAGAATGTCTTTGCTGATTTGCACCATGTTTTCAGCACTTGAGATGATTAAATTATGAAGAACATGTAACAACTGGATTTGTTTCACCATATGAAACCACTCTCTTTAATTCAGGCTCACTTGTTGTAGATGTCGTGCTTTGAACTGTCTCACTTGACTTTGTTACTTGAATGATAGGCTCACTTGTTGTGTGGCTTGAATGGCACGCTCGCTTGATTTGTTGCTTATTGTGTGTGCTTGGAACACTTGGTAGAGTTGTAGAACTTTCTTGCTTGAACTCTTGATTTATGCTCGTTTGATGATGACCGCTTTTCTTGAACGCTCACTTGACTTTCTTGATTACTTCACACTCACTTGAATGAATACTCACACTCGCTTGCAAAAGATGTGAACTTATTGATTGTTTTAGAGTTAAAACTTGCCCCCTTGAGGTACTCACTTTATTGTGTTTTAAATGAATGGTGTCGAACACTATCGAAAATGCACCCAAAAAAATCTTACAATGATTTTAATGACTCAAATAAAACAAGGAATTCATTTGTCTTAATTTGACTTAGTTGAAGAGAATCGACTCTCTTGACTTCTTATCAATTCAAAACTTGGGTGTCAGTTTCAACTGAAAGTGCACCCTTACAATCCAACTCAGATAACAAATTCTTAATTTTATGTGCAATAATGTTGATGTAGGTTGTGCTTTGAAACACATTAACTTGATTGTATTGAATGAATTTGTGTATTGAGGTAGAATGTTGATGTTGACAACTTTGATTATTTGTTGTAGTGGCGCAAATTCATGTGTTCAGTTTAATTGTCCTTCCTTTCAGCTACTTCATTATAGGTGTTGTGCTTGCTTGCATTGAACTTTATGTGTGTGTTAAATGAGATTATTTATGTGTCAAAACTAGACACAAATCATAAGCAACAACATGAAGCATGCACCATGACCAACACACTCTTTGTGTACCTAAGATCCCCTAATTCAATTTCGGGTGGATCTAGGACACAATCACCACAAAAAATATATGCTTTATTAACATTTGGAGTACATAATCGTTCAGATTCACAACATCTTCATGGAATCAAAGTTCTAGAACTTCTTGGAAGAGAAATGTCTTCAAAAAACTAACTCAATCTTCTACAACAATGAGCTTTCCTTTGAAAAACTGATCACTCCAAATACAAAACACTTATTTCTCCAAAAATAAAACACCTTATCACACCTCCAAAAAAAACTTCTTATCTCAATAAAAATTTTAATGCACGTTTATCTCATCACTTATGTCTCCAAAAAAAATCCATTTACAAACCTCTTAACTCCTTATCTCTCCAATGTTAAAGGGAAACAACTTTATGACCCAAAAATAAAAACCAACTTATTTCAAAAAAGCTAAAATACCTCTCCACTACCTTTTAACTCCCTTTTAAACTTCCATTAGAAACTGACTCCACTCAAATTAACTATTTCTATTAAAATCCCATTTGAATTTTAAAACTTTCGGGAATTTCATGAAGTCCTCTTGTAAAAAGTCAATTTGACGTTTCTCTTAAAAAAGTGAAGAAGTTTAATTTCTTTAAAATCATTTATAAAGCACACTTTTAAAATAATTTTTTGAAGAACTTACGACAACAATTTTTTTTTGAAAGTGTTAACATAGTCCTCCAAGCTGGCACTTTTTTTTTTAAGCCAAAGAGTTGGATCATCAACCATTTGTATGACCGGGTGTAGCATTATCTCAGGATGGTCATGGCCGACCTGTCAATCATGTGAGAAACAGTTTCTGCGTAGCTGCAGCTACATCTACGAATGTTGTCACTGTCACTTGTTGATCTCGGAATCTTAGTGATTTTTGAACTTCAGCCATATTTGTCCAAAAATCCCACAAGCTTGGTTGCTCTCCAAAATGGTGCTTCCTTCGACACTTTTTAACTGTTAGTTCCTCCACGCTAGCTCAATGTACTGAATGAGTGATTCAATAAATGGCTCAAGGAGGAGAATATCCTTAGACAGAGACATGTACCCAATGTCCAACCCACGCTGTTGCGTTCACCGTCAGTAGCTGCCTTAGGTTATGCATATAAATACTACCTCAAACGCTGGCCTTTTGCACTGTGTCCTCTTGACAATGTTGCATTCAACAATTCACTAACGTGTGTCCTCTTGAAAATTTGACAACTCTGTGTGCTATGAGCAACACTACCAACAAATCTTCCTCAGCACTGCGTGCATTCTTGCACTGCTTCCACTGAGTGCTCACAACCTCTAGCAATGCGGGCTTCCTCCTCAAGAGGCTTGTACGCAGCTCAGTAATGCTCTGTCAGCCACGCCTCCTCTATAAGCAGTCAAGGCTCCAACACTGCCTGAGAGACTAGTAATGGGTAGGCCAAACAGAAAAAAATACCCACTTTAAACGGTGCGCTCTGCAAGATGGATGATATCCCCAATTTTCTATGAGAAAAGTATTTATCGCCAGCAAAAAACCACAAGGGAAAAGAATTTATCACCAGCAGTAAGATTAATTGTTTTTACAGGATAGTCAATGTCATTAAGAATGATTTTCACTCCTTTGCAAATAAATATCTTCGACATTGTTGTTTTACAAACTTAGACCTACAAGTTGAAATCTACAAGCAAGAAAGACGAGCAACGTAGGTATACTCTAAAGTTAGCGGGCCAAACCAGTCATTTCTGTTAGCATATTTTTATCACATTGTAGATAGTGCAGTCATATGGAAGAGATTGAATAGGGGTTTTATCTCTCTATACCAATGATAGAGGGGGTGGATTGAGATGGAGCGGTGTCCCGTTCAAGCGTCTTTCAATTTATTTATTTTTGTTCTAGATCCAAAAAAATAAAGGGGAAGAGCATAGAGGAACTAGATCTAGTCAACCATCCTTGGAAATGATGTTGCCTTTTTCACAGTTCTCCTGGAACTGGGAAATCCAATTTGTTTGCCTTCGCATCAATGCGAGTGATACTATTTTAAAAATATATAGAGAGATTTTGATTGTGATTACCTTCCCATCAATTTGAGTGATACCATCGGGGGAGAATTCACAATCCGAGTTGCGATGTAATGTTCCAAAATTTTCTTCAATAAATTGGAACATTAATTTTTGTCTAAATTCATTTGGGAAATAAATAATTGGGCAAGGAGGCCCAATTGATAATAAAAACATAAATAAAATCCCTCTAGTATGAAAAGGGATCAACCGTGGAACTAGATTTCACACCCTCATGTGTGAAAGGAAATACTTGCAAAGAGGTTTGACCAAGTCAACCAGCGCAGGGTATGAGGTGTAAAGCACTACATGACAACGTAGGAGATGGTGGGGCCTAGGGTTGAGAGAGGCCAATTGTTATAAAAAGGAGGAGAGCTTTCTCATTACGGTATCATTCGATTTTATGCATTTGGAGCTGGTCATTACAACTTTGAGCACGCTGGTTGTTTAGCCTGTCTACAGCACTGTTTAGTGCGTTGAGTGTCTCCGTTCGGAGATCTCACCCTCAGAGCTGGGGGACTTCGATTTCCTGCTCGGGTGAGGTTTTCCCATCAGTATTTTGTAGGAGGATTGATGTTTGGCTTTTGTGGAGGAGCAGTGCATTCATAGACTGCACAGTCTTGAGAGGGAGGACGTAGTCCATTATTTGGGAGCTCCAGATTGGGTTTCTTTTGGAGGTTTTGAGCTTGGAGATTGAGAAAGGGGCCAGCCCTTGAATATTGGAGGATTTTGGCAGAGTTGGGGCACTATTTCGGTGGATTCCCTTCGTTGTGTTCGCATAACCTTGAAGATAGCATAGGATCCAAGGGAGGTGATATTCAAAGGTCGGCCATTCCAAACGCTTTCCGGGCTTTTCCGGGTTTATGAGAAGCCGATTCCGCATTTCTTCAACTTATTCCGAGTAGGAGAACTTCTACACTACTCATCTAGTTCCACCAGACAAATTTGGCTAATTGTTATCTCCTTTTCAGTTACCACACATTCGTAGAGTAGCTCATTCCATCAAGATTCTAAGAGTATTTCTTCACTTGCCTTATGCAAGTTTGTGTGTCTAGGTGTCATCACTCCGATCACCTATTGTACCACTATGTTTCTCAAGATAATAAAAAATGGCTCGCATTCTCTCCGGGATTTCTTTATATCTCATACATGCTCTATATATATGTTATTGTATGCTTGCACTACTATTATTTTTCCTTGAGCATTCCAAATATTATACCACTTGTGTTTTCCCCATACCTAGAGCCGCAGTCTGGAAAGGGCCAGGTAGCCTCCAGATCTCACTCTCTTTTCAAAGGTGAAATATCTGGTAAATTCCCTCCCAGTCCATCTCTGGTTGGAGTTTGCTTGTGTTTGAGGAATATCCCTGAAAAGGGATATTACAGTGGTATCAGAGCATCATTCTGGTTCAGCCGTGGGGATATTTTTCTATGAACAAAGAGAGTAGGCAGAATCTTACCCACCAAACGCAGTAGAGGTGGAAAATATGGGGGTCTCACAACAGTGTGACCAACATTTACCAGCCTTCAGTAGGCTAACCAGGATCACGATGCCTACATTCTTACCTCCAATACCGAGTGAGAAAGGGAGGTGGCATGATCATATACCCTTTGGAGATTATTTCCGCGAATGGCAGTCCATGGGGGAAAACTTCAGAGCAGCTTTGCCCTTCAGAGATTACTATCATCTCAGGCAAGATGAAGAAGGAAGTAAGAGTGGGGAATCTAGCACTTAGAGTTCAAAGTTGTAGCATACCACTGGGAGGTCACCTTTTCCCACGTATGATGGATCCACTGATTTCACGGTTCGAGATCGAGTGGAAAAGTTGGATACCTCTTTCCAGCTTGACCGAATAACAGAAGGGGAAGCCATCAAAATGGCTAACTCGCACTTGGAGGATGAGGGCACGCAGGATCATGGGAATCATGTGATTACACCCAGTATGACGCAGGGGTCACCTGTGTTGGAGACTTATTTGACCATATCAGAGGACATCTCAGTAGAGAGAGTAGAGCTCACCCCGGTAGTGCCATCCATTGAGGTGATGACCGGGGTAGTGTCCGAGTCTTCAGGTGGTAGTAGCTTTCTTGGCTCAGCTTGTGAGTCTAAGCCCAAGAAGATCAGAATGTTGAAAAATATAAGTTTATTCTCATCTATTTTCAAATCCAGAGGAGACATCTCCAAGGAGGTCAAGAAGAATGAAGAAGAAGAAGAGGAAGTACCATGCACTTCCTGTTCTCATCAAGAAGAAGGCATTGAGCATGGAAGATACTTGGATCATCAGATCATTAGTGATTACCTTGTTGAGTATAGATCTCAACCTAGAGCCTTCAGGGAGACTCTAGATTTTGCTCATTTCATCCAGCTAAAGGAAGAGAAGAGACCATGTAGCAGAAAAGAAATCAAAGGCAATAGATTTCTATTGTCTACCTTTGATGGGTCATCTAATGCAAGAACTTGGGTGAGAAAGTTGGAGGCATTTTTCCTACTACATCCTGTAGCAGGGAAAGAAGCTGTTGAAATCTCAGCGCTGCACTTGGAGGGTGAAGCCTATGATTGGTGGTGCAGCCACTTGAGCCATGCAAGGGTGAAGACTTTTGCAGAGTTCACTCAAAGGTTGATCTAAACCTTTGATGGAGAAAGAGAAAAGAAAGAAAAGATCACATCACCTCTTGAGGAGGCTTGTGATAACGCTGTCACACTCATGGAGGAGCAGCCACATGCATCAACAGTTGGGGCAGCCAACACTTTTGAGGAAGGGACTCTTGCAGCCCTGCAAGAAGTTCCAAATGCACATCAAGGTATGAAAATATTTCCACATTCCATTGTTGCAGCAAATTCTTTTGATCAATGTGGAGATTTACTTTTGCATGACCAAGGGTCAAATCCCATTGCTACTATAGAGCAGCTTGGTTGCACTGCGCTGTGCAACATGAAAAATTTCAAGGGGGAAACAAACCATCATCTTCATGAGCCTTTTTTGGATTGCATATCACATTGGAGGTTGGGGTTTGAAGTCTTGAAGAATGATGGTAGACATCTTGCAGTGAGAAACCCTTTCTCCCTTCAAGATGACACTTTCTCAATGAGCTCCTCTCAGCTCAAAGAGGAACTTTTACTTTCAGATCCAAGACCTCAAGGGTTTTGGAAGACTATGGATGAGAGGTGGGTCTCAAGGAGAGATCTCATTAGAGGTGCACTTCAACACACCATGGAGTGCAATGATTTTCTTCCTTTCTCACAAGAGCAGATAGAAGATGGAGGACATCTTAGGATGGATAACATATCTCATGCTTGTTTTGGACATTCCTTGAGCCATACACATCACGATGAGAGGTTTTTTCCTACCACCTATTTGGGTCTTGATAGGGTCTCATTGATCCTTGAGGAGGTTGCATTTCAAAATCCCATGAAGTGAAAAGACAGGAATGTGATTTGGGAGGATGATAGCCCTCATTGGAGGAGTACCAAGATGAGGAGAAGAAGGAAGCATCCACAAGAGGTTGAGTGGATGTGGTTGATGGGCAGGGAGCTAGGCGGCTACTTGCAGATATATGATACCAGACAGCAGGAGGCTTGGCTGCGCTGGTTACTCTTGAAAGAGTTTGGCCATCACTTGGAAAACACTTTTTCTAAGAGTAGGAGGAAAGATACTTGCATCATTGAGCAACATAGAGTATGGGTGCATGATGTTGATGTGATTATCATATCATTCATTTTGTCTTCATCCCATGAGTTGTATGATGGAGGTATGTGGAGGCAGCAAAATGTTTTGTTGCTTTGCTTGTTTCTGGGAGAGCAAGAGAAGATTTTCTCTCACACTTTACACGTTGTTGCAGGAGGAGGAGATGGAATTATCTCCTTGGTCTTAGATGATTTTGAAGCTCTTCTATATTTGGGAGTATTCCATATTTTTTGCAGCATTATTGAAGGAATATTTGACAAGGAGCATGTCCGAGAACAGAGTTTTGTATTGACAGGGGCTTATTTGCAAAAACTCACAGCGCTGTCACTTGGGAGCAGAGACTTATGGATGAAGTGTGCCTAGCAGAAATATGGTGGATCCATAACCCATAGGTCCCAGGATCACTTCATATTTGTTGCACTTGATGAACAAAGAGGAGGTAATGTTGATAGAGACATCTATCACTATGGCATATTCTTCTTGACTTGGGTTTCCAAGCATAAGGAGGATTATCTTCTTGCAGCACATGGTTCATTCTTCTTCATAGCATGCCAAAACACTATGGAGGACCCATGTACCATCTTACTTCCAGCATATGGTGAGAAGTTTGTTTATACATTCATTGATTTGCACACTCTTACCATTCTTATGCAGTGCATTGCTTCACAAGAAGGCAAGCTTGTCAAATTGCTCCAGGAGTTGTATTGGGCCAATCTACATGATGGAGGCAGCCATCTCTTTTGTGGCCTTGGGCAAATGTTTTATCACCACATGTATGTTCAGTTGCTGCACTATAGCATGTATCATATAAAGACATGCATGATTAACCATGTAAAAAGAAACATTTTTCCATGTACTTTTATCAAGCAACAACTTGTAAAACTGCGCTGTCGCTACTGGGAAAGTTGTTGGTACCTTCTTGCATCACTTGTAACCTTCAACGTTTTCTTCATTTTGCTGCTGATCATGTCTTCATTTGCTGATATAGATCAGATTTGTATGGGAGGCTTGATTATGAGGGAGACGCATGAGCTGGATGTGTCCTTGAGTGGGAAGAATTCTCACAATTTCTGCACTACATGTTCTAATGGGAGCATGAGAGGAGATATGGCCACCACAGCGAAATGTTTGTTCTCTTTTGAGGTGGGCCATAAGATCGATATTCATCCATTGTACAGCCATGGGCAAGTGCCTGATCATGTATTGTTGTTACATTCAGCCATTTACTATCCTTTAATAGATGTGATGAATCATGTACATTGCTTGCCATGTAATTTTCTGAAGTTGCAGTGGATGGGACTGCGCTGTATCCTTGTGAGAAATTGTTTGCATCATGTATCATCATGTAAAACCTTCAACAAACTTCTCATTAGGATGTTCCAGGATGACCATGTCCTATTCTTCATGGATGGATTGTTTTGGGCCAGCTTGTTCTTCATTGTTGGAGGAGCCTTCTTTGGAGGATTGTTCTTCACTTTGCCATTTGAGGGTAATAATTTTGCAGCCCAGGATCAACACACACTCTACAGTTGTCATAAGTGGAGAGAAGGACCACATGGGGTAGGCTATGGTGCTTACCATGATCAGATTTTCAGCCCACCTTCATTTCCGGAGCTTGAGGTGGAAGGAGATTTTCAGGAGTTGCCTTGTTGGGAGGTGGCTCATGTTGTTTGGATGATTGCTTGGGGATGGAGGATCCACATGGGGGAGATGTTCCTCATTATATTCCAGACTCCATGCCTTGAGTGGAGATTCTTCAGTTCTATCCTTGCAGTTGCTTAGGGACAAGCAACATTTGGGAGGGGACGACTGTAATGTTCCAAAATTTTCTTCAATAAATTGGAACATTAATTTTTGTCTAAATTCATTTGGGAAATGAATAATTGGGTAAGGAGGCCCAGTTGATAATAAAAACATAAATAAAATCCCTCTACTATGAAAAGGCATCAACTCTGGAACCAGATTTCACACCCTCATGTGTGAAAGGAGATACTTGCAAAGAGGTTTGACCAAGTCAACCTGCGCAGGGTATGAGGCGGAAAGCACTACATGACAACATAGGAGATGGTGGGGCCTAGGTTTGTGAGAGGCCCATTGTTATAAAAATGAGGAGAGCCTCCTCATTTCAGTATCATTCGATTTTATGCATTTGGAGCTCTTCATTACGACTTTGATCACGCTAGCTGTTTAGCCTATCTGTAGCACTATTTAGTGTTTTGAGTGTCTCCGTTTGGAGATCTCGCCCTCAGCCCCAGGGGAGTTTGAGTGCTTGCTTGGGTGAGGTTGTCCCATCAGTATTTTGCAAGAGGATGGATTTTTTTATTTTGTGGAGGATCAGTGCATTCATAGACTGCGCAATCTTGAGAGGGAGGACGCAGTCCATTATTGGGGAGCTCCGGATTTGGTTTCTTTTGTAGGTTTCGAGCTTGGAGATTGAGCAAGGGGCCATCCCTTGCCTATTGGAGGATTTTGGAAAAGTTGAGGCATTATTTCGATGGATTCCCTTCAGTGTCAGCGCAGAGCCTTAGAGGATAGCATAAATTCTCAAGGGGGTGATTTTTGGGGATCGACCATTCCAGAAACGCTTTTTTGGATGTTCTGGGTTTGGTGAGTAGAAGTTGATTCTAGAGTTTTAGCTTATTCTGAGTAGGGGAGTAGCCCCAGATACTCATCTGGTTCCAGCAGTAGCAGCTACACGACAATTTTCCAGTAGCTTAGATGCAGATCAAAGAGCAACCATTCCATCATCATTCTAAGAGTATTTCTTCACTTGCCTTGTGCAAGTTTGGGTGTCATCACTGTGATCACCTATTTTACTCACTTATATTTCTCAGTATAATAAAATGGCTCAGCACTCTCTCTACATTTCTTGAGTATCTATTACATGCTCTATATATATGCTATTGTATTATTGCACTACTATTATTCTTCCTTGAGCATTCCAGTTATTATACCACTTGGTGTGTTTTCCCCATACTCTTAGACAGAGTCTGGAAAGGGCCAGATAGCCTCCAGATCTCACCCTCTTTTCAGAGGTGAAATATATGGTAAATGACCTCCCAGTCTATCTCTGGTTGGAGTTTGCTTGTGTTTTAGAGATATCCCTGAAGGGGGATATTACATGCGAAGTAGGTGTCTTCTTTGCATACCACACTACACCATGTTCAATGCAATAGTGACAACCTTACACTCAACCTCCACTTACTCTCGGCCTCCACATTTATTTTCTCATAAAACAGGCATAGACAGACAATTGAGGTTCATTTTCTGTATGCTTCCCAACCCTCCAGAAAGTGTGAACGCTACCATAGGAATGAGTGCAGTCTCTCTTAAATAAAGAACTCAGCCTCCAAAAGGTATTTTATTTTTCTTTATATTGTGCTCCAGCAAAAGCACCTCCTTCTCAACACACTATTTTGTAATCACTTATTGTCTCAATCCCAAAGAAAAAACCATATGCTCTGATACCACATATTGAGAATCAAATCACTCAGAAAATACATAAAAAACATATAATAAACCAAAGACAAAACATTGGCGGAAAAGGCTTCAACCTCACGGCTTCCTCACATATTTTCTTATTATTAAAATAATGTAATATTACAATTAAATAGATGAGGAGACTGTCTCTCAAGAAGTGTGTGCTATCTTGGACACCTTGGTTGAGATAATTTCTCTACCAAACACACACCAATATAGGAGCTACCTAAACTAACTCCTATCTTAGAGGAACAACCAAATCTAGAGAGTTAGGCACAAATTCCTAACTTTTAAAATTTAATTAATTTTTTTTATTTTTGGATTTATTATTTTTTTATGAGAGAGGCTAACATTAAAGGTTTACCAAATTCCTCAATTAAAAATTGGGAGGAATTAGAAACAAAATTCACCCGAAGATGTAGTGAAAAAATAGATCATGGTTATTCATTGATGGATTTTAATGCAATCAAGAAAAAGTCTAATGAAAACATGGCTTATTTTATTAAAATATTCAACAAATTGTATAATAGTTTACCAATAGAATGAAACCCCCTCCTGTTGGAGCAAGGGTAGTTTTTTCTGGAGCTTTTGAGTCAGATTTTAGTTTCACTTTAAGAGGGAGGAGATCTCCTACTCTTGAAAAAATACAAACTAATGCTTTGTAAATTGAAGCAAACATGATTGTTGCTAGGAAGACACAAGAAAAGCAGTTAGTTCAAAAGAAAGGCAAGGCCAAAGATGAATCACCACAGGATCAGAGGATTGATGACATGATAAAGGTTATCAATAATTTTTCAAATAAGTTAGTGAAGATGGAATTAGAGAATAAAAACCCCCAAAGGCCTGCACAACAAAACAGTAGAGTTTTCAATCCTCAATTTAGAATGCAGGCCCTGCAAATCTTGTAGAGGGAGAGAAAATATGAAGACCAAGTTCAAGCACCATTGTACATAGAAGCAACACCTTCAGAGTCTGCTGAAGATGATCAAAGGGAATTCGAAGATCATATATCTACCATGTACATGATATAAGATGAAGAAGAGGAAGAATGTGAAGAAAAATACACCGAAGCTAAGGTGTCCTTTGACCAAGAAGATATGGATGATTATTGTAGAAAATTTACAGAATTTATGCAAGCATAATTGCATAAGAAATATGATCAAAAAAGAGATCAAGGGCGCATGATGATGAAGAAAAACAGAAAGAGTCGGTTCCTTCTCAAATGGAAAATCCACAATCAAAGAACTCAGTAAAACAATCAGATAAGGGGAAACATCCTATGAATCCAGTAAGTGGAACTGAAAAACAACAGGATGAGACTTCCCAAAACAAGTCTATTGATGCTAATAATTTGGAGAAGTTTGTTACTGTGCCTAAAAATATTTCTAATCCTAGTAGAAATCAGGAAGAACCTGAGAATATTGTCAAACAAAATCAATTTTTCAGTTTTTCCAAAGAGCTAGAAAAGGTCAAAATCCAAGTACCTCTTCTTGAGCTAGCTAAGAAACCAGGTTATAAGAAAGAAATTGCAGAATTGATTAATATTTCTTAGTGTGATGACATTGGTGATACTGTGAATTTGCAAGAAGAAAATCCAGTGGTGAATTTTTTTCCACATGTGGAGGAGGTAGATTCTTCTGTTCCCCCATTTTATATATCATGCTTCTTCATGATTTCATTCTTCATAATTTTAGTGTTGGGGTTCCCATGTTTTGGCCAGATTGGCAAGACCAAAAGATGAGACAACATCAGAACCACTTTCAGCCCTTAGGATCTAGCCCTCCTAGGTCCAGAGAGGGATCTCTCTATATTTGCCAAAGCAGATGTCTTTGAGGCTCAATGTTTCAATGTTAGGCTACTTATGGGGCTCAGGGTTTGTTTGTTTGATTGAGTTTGGTTTTTGGGAAGTAGGAAAGAAGTGTCCAATACAAGACAAGGATGAGAAAAAGGGAAGCTAGGCAAAGGTAGATAACTCAGAGAACATCAAGACCATTGGGCAATGGAGTCAAGAAAGGGTTTACTTGTGTTCAATGTGCAAGCTTTCAGTTGGGCAAGTCATCTAAATCATCTGGATCTTAAAGGATAGAAGATGGAATGGAACATTAAGGACTGAAAATGAAAGGAGGAGAACCATCTAATTCTATCTATAGATCAGGTCAGAGGTCATTTAACTCCAGGCCTGCTTGGACAAAATCAGAGGCAATTACAAGGGATCTTAGAAAGGCTAGCTGGTCGTGCAAAGATCCTAGTGGACAGGGCTAACACTAATCCCCAGTGTTCCCAAACCTTCCAACTAAATCCTACCAAGAACATCTAAACATGGACTTCATCAATTCATACATCAGAGAGCAGGCAATATCATCCACTACACTGGTTAAATCAATTGAAATCAACATTCAGATACACATATAAGCAGAAAACATAAAAGGCTGGGAGAGCAGCAACATAAGGTACCTATCAAGGGTAAATATTATGCCAAACTTCTGATGCGAGCCTAAAGAAACATGATGAAATGAAAGCAAGTCAATCACAAATATAGAGAAAGGAAAACATCACCAGCTGCTTTAGATCAGGATCCAAAGAAACATGCTTGTCATATTAAAAACAACACCAATCAGGTACATCATAACCCATAGCTTGAACATTCAGTCTGAATACATCTAGTCTCAGTATATCTTACAATTTTACACAGAGAACTTGTCTCAAGAGGAAAATACTTGCATTTCACTGATATCTCATCAACAACCATTACAATGTTTCCTTCTGTGCTTTATAGCAAAGGGTGAGCCTAAGATCGACTGAAGGAGTAGGTGAAAATTAAATGTATCATTAAACATAACAATGAATGCAGGGCCGAAACCCATTCTGCTTGACCTGCTATGTATTTAATCTCTATCACCTTCCTTGTGAAAGAATGATCTGCTTTGGATATGATCTTGACCTTTTGGCTTGTTGTACTCCAGGTGATTTGAACAAAAAATGAAATAAACTGCTAGGAAGGTCTGTCTCATAAATGTCTGACTGTTTTTTGAACTGTAGTTAGGGCGGAAATTCTTTCAGGGACATTCTGCATAATAAAAGCAGTATGGATGCTTTGTACCTGATGAAGAAAGACATCCTGCTGATAAATAACCCTGATGGTACCTTTCACTATGCCTAGGATCTTTAGATCGATCCTCGGGGTCTGTGATCTGCTGCTCTTCCTTTGAAAACACTGATTTAAGGCTCTGGATCTTCATTAGCGTGCCTTAACCTTCCTTTTGCTCTGCTGAATGACTCTACCATTTTCATTTTGCTTCTGATAGGGTAGCTCGGGCTTTTAATAGCGCTGAAAGGTTTTCCACAGAGTTTTGAATCCTGTTCTTTAAAGCAAATCCTGTCAGCCGCTTTCTTTGACTTTCTCGTGGTAGTACCAGCTCTTGGATTTAATACTGTCTGGACAGCTTTTCCATGTAGAATCATGGCGGTCTTTCACCTTTGGAAACCCTGTAAAACAACAAACTTGTGAGGAAAACCATGGATGTGAATGATGCAGGAGGCGGGGACACACTGTGGATGTGTAAACAAGCCATGCAGATGGAGAACTGGGGAGAAATCGTGACGGAATGTTGAAACAAGCTCTGATGGGGGGGAGTTGGCGGAACACAGAGCGACCATACGTTAAAAATGAATGATAATCGTGAAAAGACATGAAAAGAGCCAATTATACGTAATGGGCAGGGAGGGAGTATAGAGTGTGCACGTGGGGTTGATGTGGCGAGGTGGGGTGACGAGGAACGGTCAACGGAAGACAAACGAACCTGGGTCGTCCATCGGGGTGGAGATCGACGGTTGAGAATGGCAGACGGTGGGCCAATGGGTACGATGATCGGGCGTTAAGCACTGCGCAGGTTCGATGAATGAGAGTCGTTGGATGAGGGCTCCAAGATCTGACGGCTGTCACTTATTCTGCTACCCGTCTATCACCCGAACAATAGCGCGCGAAATGAAAGCGGTTTTACGTTCGTACAGAGGACACGTGGCGATCAGCTAGTGGAATCGCTGGGTGATGGAAGAAAACCGCCAGCTTGCAAATGGTGGTGCAGAAAATACCGGTGGATTTGGAATAGTGTGCAGGGACGGGAGTGGGGACCACTGATCGGAAGGGCTCCGCGCCGTCGGATCATACATTAATTTGGACGGCGGAGATTTGAACAGCGTAGGGTTAACTCGGCAGCAAGCTGGCGGTGATCAATGGAGTACAGGAGGTCGAACCGCTCGACGGTTAACACGGAGGGTACCCCCCGTAGCTGACCATTTGATCGAGCATTGACCGCAAATCAACGGTCGATAATGACTATGGGGCCTCACCTCATTTGATGCGTACGGGAAAATGGCAGCCCCCGTAACCACCATTTTTGTGGTGGCTCTGCCTATGCACCACCACGGTGGGAAAACATTGGGGAAAGCAAGCGCCTTACAGATTTAACGGGTGGTTCTGGAACTAGGTCCTATGGAAGGCGGAAGGGCGTGGGGCTCTGGCCAAAGGTGCTAGGCCTTTTATAATGAAATACATGGGTTTTATTCGTTTTTAATGCAATTTGAGGCCAGCCAGGGTAACGATAGGGCAATGAGGGGTAGGAGAGGCCAGAACAGGGGCAAGAATGGGATTTCAAGGGGGAGAGGGGAAAGTGGTATTTTGCAGGGATATGAGAGGTAATATAGGCCCTTTTGAGAAATGGGGCAGCAGATAGAATTTATATAAGGCAAAGCACTCAGAGGCTTCAAAGAGAATGGGTTTTCAAGGGAAAGAAATTCCTTGAAGGCTCCAAAACAATTCAGCCCCCAGCTTGCTTGTCAAGAATTTCATAGGGGGGCTAACAAGATGCTCGACTGTGTGCTTCACATAATCTCAATGTCGCTTATCCAGAATGAAAGAACCGACTTACAAATTATTAAACTCTATAGAGACCTATATATTTTGAGTCCAAAGAGTATGTTAGCTATCTAGCATGACATGGTGGTTTCCCCGACCAAATTATAATAAAAGACCATGATGGATGTAGTATCTATATATTCAGCTAGTCTAGTATGATTTGCCTATAGATCTGGCGAGTGAAGCTTTTGAGGAGTGATAAAATGACTCAAGCATGCTACCATTATTCCTGTGTTTAATGGTGAATAAACAAGGTTATATAGAGAAACAAGATTTATTAAAACTACCACAAAGAAAGATGCATGAAATTCCCCTATTTATGGTCAAGAAAAAGAAGATTTTTCCTGTTTTATCATGCATGAAGATGCAGAGTTTTCTGAAGACTCAGAGAAGCAACCCTCTTCAAAAATTATACATAATGAGTTGGGTTCAAATAAAATTTGGATGTGTTATTTTGATGGTGCCTATTCAAAAGATGGAACAAGAGTCGTATTTTTACTGATATCTCTAGAAGGTAATATTTTACCTTTTTCTTCTAAGCTTGAATTTGAATAAAAAGATAATGTAGCTGAGTATGAGGCATTAATTTTAAGCCTTAAAACTTCTAAACAAATGGGAATCTAGTGTATTTCCATTTTTGATGATTCTGAGTTGATCATAAGACAGATTAAAAACCTTTGTCAAACCAGACATCCAAGGTTGAGATCATATAGGAATGAAGTATGTGACTTGATTGAGAATTTTTTTAAAGATTTGAACCTTCAATTCATTCCAAGAGAATAAAACAGAATGGCAGATTCACTGACAGTTACAGCTAGTAATTTCAAGCCACCTGTAAATCCAAAACTGAGGTATGAGATTGAACTGAGGCAAAGACCCTCTATTCCTAAAAAGGTTAAGCACTAGCAGGTTTTTGAAGATGATGAGTAGATAAATCATTTTCTAACAATGACTGAAAATTTTGAAGATATTGAAATAGATCAAGAAAGTGAACAGATTGACCAGAATGAAGACTTGAAAAATCTTAATAAATCAATAGGTTATCAGAAAATAATCCAGTTGAAAGATAATATATTTCCCAGAGGATTGGTTCCTCTTGAAAGATTTTTTGATTCAAATGATGTAGCATTGGATCCAAAGAAGGTACCTTAAGAGGGTGAGATGAAAGATTGTAATCTGGGAACTCAACAGGAGCCCAAGGTTGTTAAGTTATTCAAGGGTGTCCCTAAGAATTATAAAGAAAGGTACATTGACATTTTAAAAAATACATGGATGTGTTTTCATGGTCCTATGAGGATTTGAAAACATATGACATGGATATTATTCAACACAAGATACTATTGAAGGATGGGATCAAGCCTCACAGACAAAAAATTAGACAGATCAACCCATTGCTCCTTGATCCAATTGAAAAGGAAGTGAAGAAATTGCTGCAGCAAAACATTTTAGTCCCACTCAAATATTCAGGCTGGGTTTCTAACCTATTCCCTGTGAGGAAAAAGAATGGATAAATAAGGTTATGTGTTGACTTCATGAATTTAAATAGGGCATCACTTAAAGACAATTATCCTTTGTCTAAGATGGACTATGTTTTACAGAAAGTGACAGAAGCATATATATTGTTTATGGTTGATGGTTTCTCCAGGTACAATCAAGTAGCAGTTGAGAAAGAAGATCAGAGGAAAACAACTTTTACCACACCCCTGGGAACGTTCATGTATGTCAGAATTCCATTTGGTCTAACGAATGCAGGTGCCACTTTTTAGAGGGAAATTGACATAGCATTTTTGGATGATAAGTTTTTAGTTATATATTTGGATGATGTGACCATTTTTTCAGGTTCAAATGATGAACACTTGGAGCATTTACAGAAAGCTTTCCTAAAATGCAGAAAATTTGGGTTGTCATTGAATCCCATAAAATCTTTATTTGCTTTGAAGGAATGTTAGGACATATATTTTCAAATCAGGGAGTAAAAATTGATGCAGCAAGAGTAGAATTTATTCAGACAATTCCCTTGCCCAGGAGTAAAAAGGATATTCAGAGGTTTCTGGGAAAAATAAATTTCCTGAGAATATTTGTCCCAAACTATGTTGAAATTGTTAGAAACATAACAGATATGCTGAAGTAGAATGCAAAAGTAAAGTGGGACAAGGATGCTAGAGAATCCTTTTCTAGGATTAAATAAGCCCTTTAGGAAGCTCCTGTTCTGATCAGTCTAGATTATCAAAATGCTTTTCAAATATTTTCATTCAGATCACCTACTACCATTGATGTTGTGCTATTGCAGAAGAATGAAGATGGTAAAGAACAACCTGTGGGATTTTTTAGTAAATTTCTCAGAGATGTTGAACTTAAATATAACATTTTGGAAAAACAGGTGTGTGCTTTAATTAAAGCATTAAAAGCATTCAGGACTTATGTGCTGCAGTCTCAAATAGTTTCTCATGTTCCTAACTTTGTTGTGAAATATGTGTTAGTTAGAAGTGATGTGCAAGGTAAAAGAGGAAAATGGATAGCTAAAATCCAAGAGTATGACTTATATATCAAGTCTGCCGAATTGGTCAAAGGTCAAGGTTTGGAAAAACTATTTACAGAGTCAAATTTTCAAGCTTTGGGGATTAATTTGCTGGCACCCTTAGATGAAGCTATTGATGAAAGGATTCAGTGCAGTACAAAGGAAAAAATAAAATACAAATTCCTGTGCTTTGATTGGTATAAGGATATTGTTCATTACTTATGTTTTTTCTCTTGTCCAACCTCACTAAATAGAACAATGTATAGAGCTCTTAAGCTCATTTCCCAGCCATATGTCATAATTGATGCTAAGTTATATTGGAAGGATCCTGCTGGCATTTTGTTGTTGTGTTTGACAGAAGGTAAATCCATGGAAGTTATAAAATAATATCATGAGTATATATGTGGAAGTCATTATAGTTGGAAGGCTACTACCCATAAAATCCTCAAATCAGGTTTTTACTAGCCCTCCTTGTTTCTTGATGTATACAAAATGGTTAGAGGCTGCCAGAAATGTTAGTTATTTGTAGAAAAAAAAAGGTTAGCTCCTCTACCTCTTCTCCCAGTGTTTATTGAAGAACCCTTTAGGAAATGGGGATTAGATTTTATTAGGGAAATCAATCCACCATCAAGTGGACAGTTCAAATGGATTTTGACTACCACTGACTATTTCAAAAAGTAGGTGGTGGAAATACCTACAAGAAAGGCTAATGACTAAGTAGTAATGAAGTTTCTGGAAGAAAAAATCTTCAGTGGGTTTGGGTGTCCAATCAATATTGTAACTAATAATGCTCGGGTATTCAATTTAGTTAGGTTCATTAATTTTTTTCAAACATATAATGTCATTCTATCTCATTCTACAACATATCATCCTCAAGGGAATGGGCTATTTGAATCTTCCAACAAGACATTGGTCAAGATTTTGAAGAAGAAAATTAATGAAAATAAGAAAAGCTAGGATTCAAAATTAACATTTTCTCTTTGGGAAGTACGAGTGACTACTAGAATATCTACAGGTAAGTCCCCTTATGAATTGGTTTATGGAACTCAAGCCTTATTTCATACTCATTTGGCTAGACCAGTGATTTTTTTTCTTCAAGAAGCACAAGAATAACCTAATGCATTGGTGAGAAGGCTGAATAAGGTTATAGAATCAAGTGAGAGTAGGAACAAATTCAAAGAAAATTCGATCACCTACTAAGAAAAGATGAGGTCAATTTTTGATAGAAAAGAAAAAGAGATTATTTTTCAAACTAGAGATCTAGTATTAAGATGGGATACTAGAAGAGAAGAGAAGGGAAAGCATGGTAAGTTTGACCCACTCTGGTATGGCCCATACAATATTGTTGAGGTTAGATAAAATAACACATTTATTCTCGAGAATCTTTATGAATAAATAGTAGAGCTGCCTGTGAATGGGAAATATCTCAAATATTATTTCCAACATTGAGATTTTATGGTCCACCATTATATATATTCTATTTCTCATTGTTCATATTTCATCAAACAACATTTGACTCCATGCCCGAAGTGAAGGCACTAATCTGCAGTTCTTAGTGTTTCGTGGGAAAAAACACTATCCCCAAGTGGAGCCAGATGTTGTGGGTCATTTGCAATATCCTTTATTTTAATTTTTCAAAAATACAAAAAACATAAAAAAAATATAGAAAATATATGTTAAAGTATAGTTTTCTAATACTTTAACTAAATTTGTAATGTTTTTTGTAAATTTAAAGTTCAATACTTTAAATGATTTGACAAGGTTGGTCCTAATGCTTCAGTTAATGATCAAGCAACTAAGTGAGAAGGATCCTGAAGATTTTCCTGTTAGAAGAGAAAGGCAGCAACCCACAGGCACATTCGACACACGGGTTAACGAGGAGGGTGCCTCCGCAGTTGACCATGTTGACTGATTGGCTGATCAAGATCTACGGTTTGGATTCACTGCGGGGGTAGGGCCAGGATGAGCGCTCCGTACCCTTGAGGCCTCCCACAGTGACATAAGCTGCTAGTTGGTGACAACTTTCAGCCACATCACGGTACCATTTAACGGTATTTAGCACGTCAACTCAGCAGTTAATTTATAAACCCCGTGCCATCTATTTAAAACAATTCTTATTTTCACAAGGATAATATCATTCCTCTGTTCTTTTCAACCTGATTGCACTTGTGTCTTCCATTGTTGTTTTCCACCCTGAGAAATATCATGGCTAAACATTAATCCCTTTCCGGCTCATCCAGCCATATTGCTCTCACGGACATTTAAAGGGATATTAGAGATAATGTTTTCTCTTTATAAAACCTCCAATTTTATCAACAGGTCTGTCTGAATGACAAAGCATGTCCAATTTTCTCTGCCATTGTCAATTCAAGGGAATTATCTGCATGTATACCTAGAAAACACCTTTTTCCTGAGTTTGTGCAATGGCTAGTATCTATTATGTACCTTGGCAAATGTTTTCTAATGAATTGTCTAGGATATAATGTTTTATATGTCTCAGCCCTGTCAATGCGTCAAGCCTTGTGTTTCCTAGAGTCCGAATCTTATGTTCAACTCACTGACGAGTCATTGGCAGCGAATTATGATAGTCTTGTAGGTCAAGAATTCACTCAGTTTTCTTTCTTCTTGAGGCGAGATATGAAGCAATTTTCACTTGACAATAAATAATTCTCCATAGAATTTTTTGATGCAGAAGTTTGGCCGGTGCTGAGGTGCATTTCAAAGATATTAGGAAAATAGGACGACATCATAATTGACAAATCAGTTCTGAGACTGTATGTATTGATGATGAAACCGAGAGTAGTGTTGGATATTCCTTCATATTGGCAGGAAGTTGTCAATACACAACTCATGAGTTTATCACTCACTAGGTCATTCAGATTCCCTTCTCTTATCATTTATCTATTTTTATATTAAAATGTGGAATAATTCCTACATTTGGGGTTAAACATCATGGATGTAAACAAAAAGAGGCAATCAGTAGTGTTTAGGACTGATGTAGTAAGAGAAGAGAAAAATGAGGAGGGGTTGTTTGATTTTGAAAATCATTTCATGTCTACTGCTTACAAAATTTTGAATGGGGTTTCTCCCCCATGTTTCTTGCCAAAGGCTCAAGAATTTTTACAGTTGGGGAGAAATTCTAGATTGGGAGATTGGTATGTTTATGAAGACTACTAAGAGATTAGACTTTATGGGGCTAGGGTAGAACCATATAGGCTTCCTACATTTGTGCCTATGATATTATTTTCCTTAGAATTCATTAGGCAGAGTTTGAATGTTGATCAAATACATTTTGTACCTATGAAAAAAGGTCATATGTTTAAATTACCTACGTTTGTGGGTCAATTTATAGTCAACATGAGACAAGCAGCTGATGAGGTTAATATGATGTTAGATGGTATGCATTTGTTGTTAGGATATAAATGGGCTTATGACCCTCATAAATTAATTTCAAATAGGAGAGTTGAAATGGATATTCAACATTTCTTCATGAAAGTAGACCTGACAAAGAGAAGCTAGAAAATAAGGGTTTTGCAGGTTTAGTTGGTACTAATATAAAAAATCCTATTATATCTGAGAAATCAAGCAAGAGGAGTAAAGAGGCAGTTGTTTATTCAGAATATGAAGAACAAAGAGCCTAAAAGAGAACAAAATTCAATGAAGACATAATAGGTGCTCAACCTGGTTTCTCACTTCAAGTAGGAGATGAGAAGAATGTTCCAGCATCACCAAGAAGACATGGAGATGCTCAGGAGTAAGCACCTTTGATTAAACAAGTATTTGCTCATATTGCTGAAAGAAATCAAAGGATGAAGGCTAGCATGGAAGCACAAGTCGAATATCAAATAAATCCAGACCAAACAAGATTTTTGACTGCCATGGATCTTGAAAAATATTAGTTTAAGATTGCTCTTTCTCACCCCTCTGTTATGACTATAGGGTCATCAAGTAATGTCAATACTATAAATTTAATTGTTGATGTGAGAAAGATTCCTTTGCTTGATAAAGTAAATACCTAGTAAACAAACCTGTGCTTGAAGGAGGAATCTGTAGATGGCTCCTACTATTCCAGGAGTTCACTTACGAAGTCATTGTAAAACCTCAAAGGTTAAACGTGGGTCCTGACCATTTATCAAGATTGGAGAATGGGGAAAACGAGGGATCCCTGGATGATCAATTACCGGATTTTGATCTCTTCAGAGTAGAAGCCATCCCAGATTATCTATAGTAGATAGAAGTATATCTGGCCATAGGAAAATGCCCAATAGAATAAACGGTAACTCAAAGAATACATTTGGTAGTGAAATAATCTGAATATCAACTAATAAAAGGACAATTATATAATTTTGGATTGGACCACGTATTGAGGATATGTGTCATGGACCATTAAAGAGAAGATATCGTGTGGGAATGTCATAGTGGAGTTGCGGGAGGGCATGTCGGTGCAAAACCCATTGCAATAAAAATGTTACAAGCAGGGTTATGGTGGCCACAGTTCATAAAGATACTAAAGCATATGTAAAGAAATCTGATGTCTGCCAAAGAACTGGACGTCCGTCATACCGGGATGAGTTACCTCTACAACCTATAAGATCACTACAACCATTTGAAAAATGGGTCGTTGATTTCGTAGGGAAAACTACACCAATGGCAAGACATTCACGAGAAAGGTATATAATAACCGCAACGGATTATCTCACAAGATGGGTGGAGACAGCACCAGTAAAAGACTACTCAACAGACACAATAGCCAGGTTCATTTTTGAGAATATCATCAGCAGATTTGGCTGCCCTAGAAGTCTAACCAGTGATCAATGTACACACTTCATTAATACAACAATGAAGTCTCTGTTAGACAATTTTATGGTACAACATCACAAAATCAGCCCGTACCACCCTCAAGAAAATGGAACCATTGAAGCATTCGAAAAGATATTAGAAAAAGGACTAACGAAGATATGTAATTCCAACCAAGATGACTAGGATGAGAGGATACCAGTGACATTATGGGCATACAAGACAATTGTAAAAAAGGTTACACAATCAAACTCCATTCCAGCTGGTATACGGGAGATAGGCGATGGCACCTGCTAAATTTATTGTACCAAGCCTATTAATCATTTCAACAATACATTGACAAACGAAGACTCAATCACTAAACACCTCCATGAGCTACAAGAGCTTTAATAAGCGAGATTCCTGGCAGAGTTCCATCAAACAATGCAAAAGGAAAGATAGAAGGCTTGGCATGACTGTCACATCAAGCATAAGACGTTCACTATCGAAGGGAAAGTCCTGTTGTATGACAGAAAATTTCAAAATTTCCTGGGAAAAATCAAAATGCACTGGATGGGACCGTACCATTTCATAGAAATTAAAGGTTCAGGCGCAGTTATATTAACACAACTAGATGGCCAAATACTACAAGGATGGGTGAATGGTGCACGCCTGAAGCCCTATCATGAGTAAGTTTCACTATTTATTTTTTCACATAACTCTTGCAACCGAGAGCAGTTAGTAGGGTAGAATATAGGTTATTAACTCTCTCGCATCCAAGATGAGATATAGAATAGGAATTCCAATAAAGGCATCACAATAACACATAGAGTAATTCCACCTGTTGCGATGTGGAGACCATACCATGATATAACTCCTAAATGAATTTTTTGTTCCCGAAAACGGAACCATTTGTTGGAAAAAAAGGAGGTCTCTAGGCAAGACCCAAGTTTAGAGTTGAGGCCAACAAGGTTTCTACAACAGTCTAGAAAAACGTTGGAATTTTCACCCTACTCCAAAGAGCAGAGTGTTTCACCCGAGGTGATCTGTGACCTTAGTAATATTAGAAGGTAGATCAGGTAGACATGGATGCAACCAAGAAAAACAACTATGGAACTTGGAAGTAACATACATATATTCTCTATGTAAACTACCATTTTTCTAAGCATGTTCAGAATGTTGAATTAAAATTTAAATTGGGCATACATTTATAGTAAGCAAATAACCATCATTTAACCCATAAAATTACACACAACAACATCTATATTTCATTATCAGTAACAAAACAACATACAAATACTCCACAAAGTCTATTACATATTGGTTCAGTACAACAAAGTTCTCACAGAGCTCTCTTAAGGATTTTCTCTCTCTATCGACCTTCTACTGCACTGACTAACTCTTGCCTCCACTGGTTGACTGCCTTTTTGTTCCTTCACCAGTGTGACTATCAGTCCTTCCTCTTTTCCTACTCCGCTGCTTTCCTCTTCTTCTTGATTACTGGGAGTTCTGTTGATTTTTCTTGTCTCCCATATCTTCCATTTGCACTGTTCTCCATATTTGTCATGCCACCTATATTTTGGCTTTCCGCAATCATGAAAACAAACTATCTACCTTGATTATGTTTCACCACCTATCCTCCAACCTGGAACGGTGCCGGTGGGGGTCAAACCAGCCCGACCCACGTGGCCGTCCCTCGAGCAGGAGGCACCACTGTTGGAGTGGGGTCCCCTAACCGCAATTTTGGTACAATTTTGTAATATTTTTTAATAGTCTAGTCTAGTGTAGGGGCGTTGGGGTGGGTCAAAGTCCCCAATGAACTGTAATGGGTCAAAGGGTAGACCAAAATTCCACAAACAACATTTTGTGAACCATAGAGTAGCGCAGGCTAATATGATATAAATATATGGATAAGACGAGTCTAGAAGTAACTTTTGGATCTAATTGAGCTTCGATACGAATTATAGAGATCTGTTGTGTGGATTGTCTAGGTAAAGGATCTTGCTAGCTATGTGTGCGGAGACCCTAAGTCCTACTGTGTGCGTGGGCTGGTAAATAGAGTCTCAAAATTGGATCTAAATATGAATGAATGAGAATATTGTTTTGTGATATCTGAGTATTTATGTGTTATGGTTATTGGCTGTGCTCTATGTTATTTCTGAGATTATATCTTCTCGTTGAATATTGTTGATTTATTACTACACATGTGGATGCAGTTCTATAGGAATGAATAAATGCATATATCTGGTTATGATTAGTCACCTTGCTTCTATTAACATGTTATCTGATGATTTATGAGCTTTTCTTGAGTCATTTTGTTAATATATTGTTAAGGGTTTCTCTATTAGGGCTTCTCCAGCATGAATCTGTTAGATCTAAAGGGACCCACTTTAATTAACTTTCTCTCTCTTAGGGTTCAGAGACCTAGTTCAAGCACCCTTCCATACTACTTTGGGTGAGACCTTGACCTGTGCAAGTAATCCATTACTGAAAGGGCCAGTAGTGCATGGTTTTGTTGGTAAAACTTAAATCTGAACCTTGGTCAAGACCCCTCAAACCAAAAAATAGTTTCGCTGCTGGGACCAGGATAATTTTGAGAGAGAGATCAAGTAATGCCACAGGTTCATCAGAAGCCATTGAATCTTCAACTTGAGCACTGGTTTGAAAAACATATTCAGGACTTTGCGCTAAAAGAGAATAGAAGTAAGAAGCTATTTGGCCGAAGAGTGGAAGAACAAGTGCATTTTTACAGAGGTACATGGAATTTTCTTTGTAACCTTAGCACACGAGCTGGAGGAGTGGCTGGCAAGGTTAGCGGAGTTCCAAACCTATTGAAAGGACAATCAGGCCACACAATGGACCCCCCGAGTTGATCCAACAGTTAAAGAAGACTGATAATGTAATATTCCTAAATTAGCATGCAGCTAATTGGAATATTAATTTTTCTCTTGTCATTTAGATAGACGAATAAATGGGTAGGGAGGCCCATAAATCCCTTTAGTAGGCATAAAATCCATCTTAATGTGAAAATGGATCATATTTATAGCTAGATTAAGCACCCTCATGTGTGAACAGGGGCTAATGCATGTGGACAAAGTTAAGTTTGACCAAGTCAAAAATGCTGGTATGAAAGGAGTGGATCACCATTAAGAGACAACACAGTGTGAATGGGAGGAAGACTCCATGATGGTGGAAACCCTGATGAGTGGGACCCAAGTTGAGAGGGCTCACATTGTTTATAAGGATGGCAATGCATACATAATGAGAGATTATTGATTATTGATTTTATGGTCTACATGAATATTTTTCATTCTTTAGCTTTTTAGTTGAGATTGTTGTTTTGTTTAGCAACGAGTGTTACCGAGCGGGAATCCCATATCCTTCCTTGAGAGGTCCCTTGGAGGAGCATTTCACTTCATTTCGACACTCAGGCTTAAGGCCAAGCATCATTATTTATCTACAGCGCATTTTATACAAAGTATTGTGTTGTGTGCAGAGTGTTGCTGTGGAGGGTTGAGAAACCCACTTCCGTAGCTAGTTTTTCAGAGGAAGAAGAATTATTCTCTTTAGGAGATAAAAAAGGGAGTTTATTGAGATTTATTTCACATTTTGGAACTAGGCCATCATATTCCCATCATCTACAACATAGGTTCCCTCTTGTACTGTGTTATTTCAATGAGCATTTACAGTGGAGGTTTCAATGCTTGATTTGGAGGGTGAGATCTTCATTATTAGGATTAGCCTTTCACTTGAAGGATATATTGGAGGATATATATTCATTATATATAACATATATAACCATCTTCATCTAGTTATTTAGTATCAGTTGCTATTCAGCCCTAGGGCTGCATCCGACATTTTGGTATTTTTGTATATTCCAGGAAACCCTTTTTGGGTTTTCTTGAAAATGTGTTTCGGAGCTTCAATCTCTGTTCTTGGCATCATATGAACCCTATATTTTTATATCTATGTATTGAAAATTTCAAGCATCAGTTGTACCTAATAAAATTGCATTGTCACAGCCTTGGGCATTAATGTGTTCTTTATGTTTCATGTACATGTTCTCTGGAGGCCTGTTTTGGCCTAACTTGAGTGATTATTTCCTTAAGGACCTGTATAAATTTTGCTGCTATGATCTTAATATGATGGCTATATGATTTTATTACATTTTATGTGTTGATTTATCACTGCTATTTCCATTTTTGTGTTCATATATTGTTGCTTCCCCATTTGGGAATAGTACAGTGTTATCAGAGCATAATCTTGGCTCAGCCTGTTAGTTTCAGCCAATATGATATAAGAAGAAGAAGAGACTAAAAATGATGGAAGGAATGAGCTTTGTCTCATCACCTTTTAGATCTATGAAGAACCTCTCCAAGGAGGTTAAGTGGATGAAAGAGGAAGGATACAATGAGATCTCTATAGGGTTTCAAGAAGGGGAAGTCACATGTACTTCTTATCAGCAGAAGAAAGAACCGGTGTTGCATATAGCTCCAAAGCAATACAATATGCCCTTTCATTTGAAGAAGATACAAGAGGCATGGAGATGGAGGACACTTGGAACATGAAATTCTAATTGAATACCTAGAAGAATATAAGTCTCAACCTAGAGCTTTCAAGGAGAACCTAACTCTCCCACATTTCATTCAGCTCAAGGAAGAAATAAGGCATTGTAGCAATAGATTCATGTTGCCTACATTTGATGGGTTATCCACATGTACAACAAGAGCTTGGGGAATGAAGTTAGATGCATTTTTTCTGCTACATCCAGTAGTAGAGAGAGAAGCTGTTTAGATTGCAGCGCTGCACCTTGAGGGTGAAGCAAACATTTGGTGGTTCAGCCATTTGAGTCATGCAAGAGTGACTGCATATGAAGATTTTACTCAAAGGTTGATTAAGGAGTTTGATAAGAAGAAAGCAGAGGAGAAGAGGCCTTCACCACATCTTGCTGCAGGAGCACTTTCTTCAAGAGAAAGAACCCTTGAATATTTGCAAAGTGGTCTTGATATCTTGACATGTAGAGTCCCATGCACTATTCTAGAGATGCATGAGGAGGAGGAGGATTATACCAGCGCTGATGCAGCCATAGAGGAACAACCATCATCATTAGTAGTTGGGAAAGTCATCACACTGGAGGAAGGAACCATTGTAGCAGTACAAGATGTTCCCAAGCTTTACCAAGGTATGCATATGTTTCCACTTTTTGTTATTTTAGCACATCTTATGGATGGTTGTGGAAATATTCCATTGCATGACCGGGGGTAAAAGCACATGGTTGATTTGGAGCAGCAGACTATCACTGCGGTGAGCAGCCTTGAATTTTTCAAGGATGGGATAAACAAGCATCATGGTTATTCATTATTGAGATGCATACAACTCTTGGGGTTGGAGTGTGGATTTCTGGAGGATAGGAGGAGCATTGTCCTAAACAATCCAATGCAAAAATATATGTTCAGCATTGGGCATGAGCATGAGACAAAAAAATACACCATTATGGAGATCAACAATGCTGTCATTGAGAATTAGTGATGAGTTTTGGGCTCAACTATTATTGAAGCATTCTGATGACCATTTTACTTGTGTGACATTGGATGGGTAGATGATTGATGAGAAGTATCTTATCTTTCATTGTTATGATGGATCTTTCTTTATGAGAATTTCACAGCTCAATAAGAATACTTTACCTTCAACATACTTGGATCCCTATGGACTCAACATGGTCATTGATGACTAGTATCCACTTGGGGATCTCCAAGAGATTGAATTTAAACATCCTAGGAAATTCAAAGGTAGAAATCTTATGTGGGAGGATGGTATTGGAGGAGTACCAAGATGGAGCATGGTAGGAGGCACCCACATTTGGATGAATGGGTGTGGATGGTGAGTAAGAGGCTGATGAACCACCTACATATCTATGATATGAGGCATCAGGAGGCATGGCTGTGTTGGCTACTCTTGAAAGAGTTTGGCCATCATGTGACATATTGATCTGAAAATGGATTGTACTTGAAAAGGGTGCAAGGTATCCATTTTCATTTATGTAAATGAGTGCAAATACTTCAAATTTTAAATCTGAAAATGTGAGAACTTCATATTTCTAATACAGAGATAGACTGTAGGGGCATTTACCGGATATTTCACCTTTCAAAGAAAGGATGAATCCAGAGGCTACCTGGCCCTCTTACAGACTCTGCCTAAAGAAATAATAGAAGTAAACACTCAGATTTAGTTAAAATGTTCTTGCTTTAAACTTGACGTTATGCGGAAATTTAGCTTGCAAATGGTGTATGTCTTTTCACTATTTATGTATCTTAAGTGTAATTGTTTTTGCTGAAACTTAACATGGGTATCAGCAAAAATATTCAGCAATATAATATCAAAACACAACAGCAATATAATATAGGAGTTCACCCCAACTCTTGGGCTACATCTCCTGGATCAAGCCTCCCAAAATGGGCTTGTCCTCTTGTATTAAAAGCTCTCAAATGCAATACAAGATTATAAGTGTCTCAATAGAAAAATATGAATATATAAACTGATTCAGAAGGCAGGAAAAAGCTAATAATGCCTTTTCAAATTCACTAAACAGTGAAAGATTACCATAAACAGTGATTTCTTCATCAATGTCCTACTGGTGCTTTGAACTTCTCTACAACTTTTCAGGCTGTAGAAGTCCTCAAATTCCTTTGAAACCAATTCCAATGGCTTCATAAGGTCAAAATTATCTGAAATAGAGCTTTGGTTCACCTCAAACTAATAACCACAACTCAAAACAGCTCAAACCCCAAAATGGCCATGGTGGCCCTGAAAACTCTCCTAAAGGTTTTCGGCCTCTGAAAGTCTTCAAAAATAACTAAGACCTGTTCCAATGGCTCTGGAATGTAGGAAATAGTCGAAAATGACTTTTGGTTCACCAAAAAAGGTTAACCACAGCTCAACCAAACTCAAAACCCAAAATGATCCTAGTGGCTCAAAAAGCTTCTTTGAAGCTAAACAGGCTGAAAATGAGCTCCAATGGCTCTGAAACCTACGCCATTAAGTCCAAAATGCCGAGAACTTACGAGATCAAAAAAAAAAATCGTTCCAAAAGGTTGAGTAATGAGAAATTTATGACCAAAACAACTTTGCCCCAATTTCCTCCACTAAATGTGGGGCAACTGCCAATTAACTCCACTAAAAGTGGAAGTCCACCTAAATTTGGGAGCGCCTCCAAAATCTCCGCCATATTAAACTCCACTTAACTGAAGCTTAATTAAATATTAAACTTGAGATTAGGCTCCTTAAGCGCTCTTAATCATTAAGCTCCCACACTGGTCATATGATGAGGTTCCATGGGAGGAGGGCTGGCCCCTCCATGCTCTACTGGACCCACTCCACTAAAAGTGCAATAAATTCTTCATATGGTGTCCGTTTTTCGAACCGTTTATGGCACCGGAATTAGGAAGACGAGACCTATGAAACCATCTTGGTTTCAACCAATTTTAAACATTTTCAATTTTGAGTTTTTTTTCCATGGCTTGGACTTGAGCTCCTGATCACACCTCCCAAATGAGAGGCTTTTGGACCCCAAAAGCTCACTGAAATTCTGAAACTGAACTGTAGTACAGAAAATGAGAGAATAACAACATCCTCTTCTCTTCAGCCTCCAAAAATTTTCCTGAATTTCCAACTGTTCACATGGCGAATTTTGCTGAATGAGCCATGTACTTGTGCCGAATCCCGACCAAGTTTTCTTGCCATACCAATCTGCCATACTGAAACCAGCAATGACACTTGCTGAAATTTGTGCCCTCTTTGCTTGCATGCCTTTCCAACTCATGGAATCTTGCACTACTTTACACTGACACTTCGTTCTATGCACCAAACGACACCAAAGGCATCTTGCGCAACATACGACATCAACAACCAGTTGACAATGAAATGTGCTATACAAATGACACACAAAATCTGTAAAAAAAAATTGTGCACACAACCGACACAAGTCGATAAATATGTATGACACAATTGACACAAGTCGATAAACAACAAGATACATCTTGACAAACATATGTGTATGTATCATGTACAATGAACTATATACAGTTCGCTAATTACACATACAACCTCTATGTACATGTGCAACTTCAACTCTTATTTTCAAATACCAACAAGTACATCATCCCAAAAACATGTGGGTGATTAAGAGCTGAACCAAAAGACATTGCTGCAACATAAATGAGTATCATACTCATCTTTTACACCTCCATGGCGAAATTTTGCAACAACAAAGAAATTCCTTCAACTGAAACTGCTTTTACATGCAATCTTGCATCAACTTTTCAACTGAAATACATGCATACCAAACTGAAATTTGCATGTAAAAAATGAGTATGACTTACTGCATTAAGAAGTTAATCCACTTCCTACCAAGCCAACTCCATGGTGTCTTTTGTTGCAACCGCAATTCTTCATGTGAATCTTTCATTTCCACATTGATAATGGACTCCATAGATCCACTTACGCCAAGCTTTTTGTCATCTAGCTGCATGTGCTTTGGACGATTTGTTGGATGCAAGGAACAACAATGAGAGACATCATGTCCCTTCCTTTGACAAAATGTGCAACTCTTAAGCACTTTCTGAGAAAGTTCTCTTTGCCTTTTCTGCTTCCTGTGTGCTTTCTTTTTCAACTAGCATCTTGAAGCAACATGGTTAACTCCACCACAAAATGTGCAACAAAATTTTCTTTCATTCGAACAAGCATAATTATTATTCTTTGCTGAAACATAATCAAATTGATCATGTGAATAATTATACCTCTTTTTCTGCATGGAATGTCCATCCTTTTTGTGTTCGAAAGACAATGAACTAGTAGAGGAGACAACTTCCCTTTTCAGACTTTCATTACTCTTCTTGTCTTGAAAAATTCTTACATTTTCATACTCGTCATAAGCGACTTGTTTACCTTCTACTTTCTACAATGATGGCTTCAAACAATGGCAATCATCCTTAGAACAATTTTGACATAAATGCATTTGAGAACTTGGAACAAAGGTTCTCTTTAAATTTGCATCACATTCTTGAATGCATGTGCTCAAAGCTTCGCCATTAAGTTGCTCATAGCCAAGACCAATATTCTTGGGACACTCCACAACACAAATAGGCTCAACAATGCCTTGTGCATGCTTGCCCAAACCTTTGCCTTCTTGATAGCCCATTTTCAACATCAATTTGGACCCAATACCTCTTGTATGTCTTTCAAAAGAACCAACACACTTTTCAATGGAGGAAATTGAAGACAAGTTGGAACGATTAACCTCTTCCTCACGCTTGTTCTTGGACAAAGCTTCCTGAGCTTGAAGGAGTTGTTTCTCCATGTCATGCAACCTTTGGAGAATTTCTTCCTTCTCATCCTTCATAGCCAACAATTGTGCATGAAGCTTAACACTTTCTCTTTGATCCTCAATGAGAATTTGCACCATGTCCTTCACCTTAAAGAACTCATTCTTCATGTCATCATTGAAGAATATCATGAAGGAGGAAACTTCACTTGTAGAAGAAGTTGACATTATGTAAATGGTCAATTTAACAAAAGGAACTTCCAAAGAAAAGTTCTCAAAGCTTTCCAACAAATGACAAGCTTTTAACCAAATGTCAGTAAAGACCCCTTCTTAATCAAGCAGCCATAAAACAGTGAGATTGACTGTTTTAACACCTTTTGCACAAAAGAAAATGCTCATCCAATGCTCAACCTAAGCACGACCAAGATTAACCTAAGCTCTGATACCATCTGATCTGAAAATGGAAGGTACTTGAAAAGGGTGCAAGGTATCCATTTTCAATTATGTAAATGAGTGCAAAAATACTCTAAGTTTAAATATGAAAATGTGAGAACTTCATATTTCTAATACAGAGATAGACTGTAGGGGCATTTACTGGATATTTCACCTTTCAAAGAAAGGATGAATCTAGAGGCTACCTGGCCCTCTTACAAACTCTGCCTAAAGAAGTAATAGAAGTAAACACTCAGATTTAATTAAAATGATCTTGCTTTAAACTTGACGTTATGCGGAAATTTAGCTTGCAAATGGTGTATGTATTTTCACTGTTTATGTATCTTAAGTGTAATTGTTTTTGCTGAAACTTAACATGGGTATCAGCAACAATATTCAGCAATATAATATCAAAACACAACAACAATATAATATAGGAGTTCACCCCAACTCTTGGGCTACATCTCCTGGATCAAGCCTCCCAAAATGGGCTTGTCCTCTTGTATTAAAAGCTCTCAAATGCAATACAAGATTATAAGTGTCTCAATAGACAAATATGAATATATAAAATGATTCAGAAGGTAGGAAAAAGCTAAGAATGCCTTTTCAAATTCACTAAACAGTGAAATATTACCATAAACAGTGATTTCTTCATCAATGTCCTACTGGTGCTTTGAACTTCTATGCAACTTTTTGGGGTTTAGAAGTCCTCAAATGCCTATGAAACCTCTTCCAATGGCTTCAGAAGGTCGAAATTATCTGAAATAGAGCTTTGGTTCACCTCTGACTGATAACCACAACTCCAAATAGCTCCAAACCCAAAATGGCCCTAGTGGCCCTGAAAACTCTCCTAAAGGTTTTTGGCCTCTGAAAATATTCAAACAGAGCTAACACCTGTTCCAATGGCTCTGGAATTCAGGAAATAGTCAAAAATGACTTTTGTTTCACCAAAAAAGGTTACCCACAGCTCAACCAAACTCAAAACCCAAAATGGCCCTAGTGGCTCAAAAAGCTTCTCCGAAACTAAACAGGTCTAAAATGAGCTCCAATGGCTCTGAAGCCTGCGCCATTGAGTCCCAAAAGCTGCGAAAATATGAAATCAAAAAAAATTTCGTTCCAAAAGGTTGAGTAATGAGAAAGTTATGACCAAAACAACTTTGCCCCAATTTCCTCCACTAAATGTGGGGCAACTGCAAGTTAACTCCACTAAAAGTGGAAGTCCACCTAAATTTGGGAGCGCCTCCAGAATCTCCGCCATATTAAACTCCACTTAACTGAAGCTTAATTAAATATTAAACTTTATATTAGGCTCCTTAAGCGCTCTTAACATTAAGCTCCCACACTGGTCATATGATGAGGTTCCATGGGAGGAGGGCTGGCCCCTCCGTGCTCCGCCGGACCCACTCCACTAAAAGTGCAATAACTTCTTCATATGGTGTCTGTTTTTTGAATTGTTTACGGCGCCAGAATCAGGAAGACGAGACCTATGAAACCATATTGGTTTCAACCAATTTTAAACATTTTCAATTTTGAGTTTTTTTTCCTTGGCTTGGACTTGAGTTTCCGACTGACATATCCTTCTTCAAAGTGTATGTTGGCGGAGGAAACTTGGCATGGAACTTGCATCATATGGTAGCAAGGATTTTGGGTGCATTATGTTGATATCACATTCTTCATATCAATCATCATGTTTTCATCTCATTCTTTGTATGATGGAGGTGTGAGGAGGCAGCAAGAGCTATTGTTGCTTTGGATACTCTTGGGAGAGTATGGGTTGTATTTCTCCCATACTTTGTAGCATGTTTCAGGAGGAAGGAATGGCACAATCAAAGTGAAAGGAGGCTACCCTTCAGCATTGGAGGATCAGGAGGTACTTCCACATAGGAAGGAGACTCCCACATATAGCAGCATGATGGTGGATGACTTTGGCATATGGCCTGTGAAAGAATGGGGTCATTGATTGACAAGTGCCTTATCACTAAGGTGAATAATGTTGTCATTGAGAGTATGTTTCTATTGATGGAGTGTTCCAAGGGGAGTATGCATCCCTTCATTTTGCAGAACTTTATGAGGATATTATCATGGGAGGGCTCATCTATGGACCTCACTTTCAACCTACTCATAATTCATGGTAAGAAATGTATTTATGTACTTATTGATCATTTCATAAAGTATTTTCATGTTCTCACCATGTATGTACAATGCATTTCTCCACAAGAGGGAAAGATTATCTTTGGGTCTCATGGTCAATCTAGGACCAAAATTTGTGATGAAGATATACCTTCTTTGCATGACTTTGGGAAAATTTGGTGTTATTCTTGTTGTGCCCAGCTGATTTATAATGTCATTTACTACCTCATAGTAGATGAGAAAACATGCACAACTAGCAACTTGTTGGGAGACAACTTGCCACATGATGTTCTAAAACAACAGTTCGTAAAAATGTGTTGTATCAACTGGAGAAACCATTGGCACCACCCGAACTTGCACATAACCTTCAACAATTTTCTGATTTGGATGCCTCATGGTGATGATGTACCATTCACTTTGTATGGGATGGTTTGGGCTCATGAAATTAGAGGAGCGGTATCTAGAGATCTAGTTTTCGTTTTGTATCTTAAGTGAAACAATATTGCAGCCCATTATCAATAGAAGCTCTACACTTTCCATAAGTGGAGAGAGAGATAGTGTGGGGTAGGCCATTTTGTTTACCATGTTCAGTTATGTATCCCACCTACATTGGAGGAGCCAAAGATGGAGGAGATATTTCATGAGTTACCATTTTGGAAGGTGGCTCATTTTGCATTGATGGTAGCTTGGGGATGGGTGATTCACATGGGAATGATAGTTCCCAATGTGTTTCAGATTCCATGCCTCAAGAAGGCCTATAGACAACACATTTTCACCTCCATGGGTGTTTTACTTCTTCATGATGATAGCTATTTGGGATGGTTACAAAAATCTAACTTGCATACTTGGGAGGGGAAACTTGGAGATTTATTGATGAGACAACATCTTTTTCCTTGGAGGATTTTATCATATTCAAGGATGCTACAGGAGGAGGAGAGGAGGCTCTTCAATTCTATCCTTGCAATTTCTTGAGGAAAAGCAACATTTGGGAGGGGAGGACTGTAATATTCCTAAATTAACATGTAGCTAATTGGAATATTAATTTTTCTCTTGTCAATTAGATAGATGAATAAATGGGTAGGGAGGCCCATAAATCCCTTTAGTAGGCATAAAATCCCTCTTAATGTGAAACGGGATCATATTTATAGTTGGATTAAGCACCCTCATGTGTGAACAGGGGCTAATGCATGTGGATAAGGTTAAGTTTGACCAAGTCAATAGTGCTAGTATGGAGGGAGTGGATCACCATTAAGAGACAGCGCAGTGTGACTGGGAGGAGGACTCCATGATGGTGGAAACCCTAATGAGTGGGACGGAAGATGAGAGGACTCACATTTTTTATAAGGAGGGCAAGGCAGCCATGTTGAGAGATTATTAATTATTTATTTTACGATATGCATGAATTTTTTGCATTATTCAGCTGTTTAGTTGAGATTGATGTGTTTTTTAGCACTGAGTGTTCCCAAGCGGGAATCCCATCTCCTTCCTTGAGAGGCCTCTTGGAGGAGTATTGCACTTTATTTCCACACTCGGGCTTAAGGAAAAGCTCCAGTCTTCAGCTACAGTGCAGTTTCTGCAAAGTATTGTGTTGTGTTGCAGAGTGTTGTAGTGGAGGGTTGAGAAACCCACTTTTGGAGCTATTTTTTCAGAGGAGGAAGCATTATTCTCTTTGGGAGATCAGGAAGGGAGGTTATTGAGCTTTATTTCACATCTTGGCACTAGGCCAACATATTCCCATCATCTACTCTTTGATTACATTATTTCAGTGAGCATTTGCAATGGAGGTTTCACTTCTTGATTTGGAGGGTGAGATCTTCAGTGTTAGGATCCGACTTTCACTTGAAGGATCTTTTGGAGGAGATATATTCATTATATATAACATCTATAGCCATATTCATATAGTTATTTAGTAGCATCTGATATTCATCCCTAGGGCTACATTCCGGCATTTTGGTATTTTTGTATATTCCAATAAACCCTTTCCGGGTTGTCTTGAAAATGTGTTTAGGAGCTTAGATCTCTGTTCCCGGCATCATATGAGCCCTATAGTTTCAGATTTGTGTATTGAAACTTTCCAGCAGTAGTTGTACCCAATAAAAATGCACTTTCATATCCTTGGGCATTAATGTATAGAAGTGTTCTTTATGTTTCATGTACATGTTCTCTAGAGGCTTGTTTTGGCCTAACTTGAGTGATTATTTCCTCAAGGAACTATATACATTTTGCTACTATGATCTTAATATGATGGATATATGATTTTCTTACATGTTATGTGTTGATTTATCACTGTTATTTCTATTTTTGTGTTCATATATTGTTTCTTCCCAATTTGGGAATATTACAGATAACAAGATCACTAGGACAGTAGATCACTGGGTGGATAGTGTTTTGGGTGGGTTTGTAACTGAGTTTTCAGTCAATCAGTTTTTTTCCTATTCTGAAGCAAAGTGAAATTTTTTCAATGGATTTAAGTGTAAGTTCTTGCATACATTGTTGTTGCTGATTAAGATGTTATTATGTGAAAAGGGTCCCCTATGCAGCCACACCGAGTGAATGACCTCCGACCAGAGTAGAAGCACAACGTGAAGTGGTAAATACTATCGGGTTAATAAATAAGGAGATAGATCAGTGCATAATACCCTAAGGGATCCACCTAATATGAACCAGGGCAAGGCTGCACACGCAAGGAACAGTCCCTCAGCTACACCACCATCGAATGCACGCAATGGTAATAATTCTGCTATCCCACCTTCGCCACCACCTACAGATGATATGGTTGCGCACATGAAGTCACCCACCTTTAAGGTGTGGGGGATGAGGATATGGATCGATTCTGGTTAGTAGTAGAGTCAATATGGATCATGAAAAATATTAATAATGATGTTGTAAAGAGAGCACAGTTATCCATAGCCTTTGAAGGGAGGGCCCTGGATTGGTTCATGGGATACATTGGTCATCATGCGAATCCTTTAATACAAGACATCAAGGATGCCCTAAAGTATTAGTTCTAGAAGTCTATGTCCAACTCTCAATGCAGGGTTGAGTTGAAATATTTTAAGTAGGGACCTACAAAGTCTGTCTGGGAAGCTGACCAGCGGCTAAAGAAAGTCATCAGTGATGGAGGATTTTTCTATTAAGACAAACAGCATAAGGAGTCATTTATCGCCATGTTGTTACCACATCTACATGAAACTATGGTTTAGCAGAATATAGACTCCTAGGAAGAGGACCTGCATATTGCTATGAAGCTAGAAGTTGTGCCAAGGGATGATACTCAATTTGCAGCACTGCAGATCTAGAGCCAGCTAGTGGCGATGCACTTAGAAATTCAAAATTTGCAAAGGGATCAGGGTAAAGAAGCTAGCACAGATGTCTGGTGCATATGCTGCAAGGTGTCAAGCCACACTCAGGATCAATGCCCTCTGTTGTGAGATTATATGCAAGCTGGGAGACCAAGTCCTCTACACCCTAGAGACATGGTTGGACCAAGTTCCCCCATGCTGTGGTGCACCAACTGTCAGGTAGCAGGAAGACATGTACATACCACTACCCATGACTAGGTGCCTATGTCCCAGAATTGAAGCAACAGTGGTCCACAGTGGTGCAGATTATGCTCGTCACTAGGTCATGACGAGCACAACTATCAAACATTTGACTTAATGGTAGGTAGGGGAAACCTATACATGGTAAAAACTGACCCTTCATTTCCAGCATCTCTCTCTCAGCGAGGAGGATCCCCTGCAAGAGAACAGGGAGGAGGGAGAGGGGAAGGCGCAGGTCGAGTACCAAGGAAACTAATTTTCTACAACCGTGGGGATGTGGGAAATTATGCAAGATACTTCCTGAACCCTACGTTCCAATCCTGCAGGTATTGTAGATAGTTTGACCATGTAATTGAAGATTGTACGGTGCTGATAGTGAAGATGTAGGAGAAACAAAAGACACCAACGAAAAATGTACAACAGCTTAAAGCGAAACCACAGGATGATGGTCCAAGTATCAATGTAATTACACACAGTGGTATTGCCACTAGAGGGGCTAAGGAAAAATCTATGCTTGAACCACTGATCAGGAAGGCCTCTGACAAAAAGGAAAGTCTAGAACAGAAAAAAGAGAAAGAGACCTTCATTGAAGATAGGAAGGATTTTTCCAAGGACGAAGCATCCACCTCAAGGACTTCGATGGATCCTGTTATCACTCCAATAATTCTCAATAGTTGTGAGATTTTTATTTTTTTTTAAATATTAGAGGTAACCACAAACCTAATTTTAAGCCTTAAGATCTAGCCTTCCTAATGCTCAGAGAGGGTTCTCTCGATATGATTTAACTTTGTTGATTTATATTTGATTTTAGGCTAGGTATATGGGGAAAATTGGTTTTGGGTTTTGGATTTTATTTGGTGGTGAAATAACTTACTTAGATGAATAACTATATATCTGTATCCCATTGCAAAAATGGAGTCAATGTGTCAAGCAGTCAGATCAAGATCAATATCTAAAGGTAAATGTTTACAGGACAAGATAACAGAGTCACTTCAAATCTTCAAGGCTGATGGTGAAATGGTTTTTATCAGGATAAAAGAGCAATTAAGGGTTCTTAAATCCAAATTAAGAGTGAAAAAGTAGAGGTCAATCAAAATTAGGGAGCAATTAAGGGTTCCCTAATCTGGATATCAGTTGAAAACATATAAATAATAATCAGTTAAAACGGAGTGATTTTAACATATTCCAAAATACAATTCATGATTTATATTTAGATTTAGAACACATTTAAGAATAGATGGAAAACATAAGAAAATTGACAAGATAACAAGTGAAATACTTCACTGCAGTGGCCCAACACATGAATCTTGTGATATGATGCTTTATTTCCTATGATCCAGTCTGCTGACTTGAAATTGATACAAAAACCCTTAGGTTCAGAATAGTATAACTACAGAAATGTTTAGCAATTCATCACACTCAATACATCCTAATGAGAAGTATTTATACAAAAACATGTACAAAATATCCTAGAATAAACTTAGGGATTTTTTATGGAAAATAAATATCTTCATCCAAGAAGATAGTGACAATTCCTTAACTAATGCTAGTTTTCCTTTTTATTGAAATAAAATAGCTTGTTGTTTTTATTTTATCACAGGTTTCTCTCTTTTATGTTTGATAAATGTAGCAACTAGACAATGAGGTGTCCTTCACGCTGTAAAATTAATATTTACTCTGATTTTATCTTCAACATTTCATCTGATACACTTTAACTGATACTCTTTACTACAAAAAAATATCATTGCTGGTGTAAAAATAGGAAACCCTATTTTTTCTCTTTCACTGCTTTGTTTTCACTGTAATCTAATCTTATAGTAGATCAGTCAACTTCTCCTAGAAATCAGCTTCTGGCAATTTTATCGTCATAAGAATTCTGAAGTTTTCATCAACTTAAATTTATTTTTAAAACGTTGGTTTGTTCACAAATAGATGTTTTACTTCATGTTGCAATTAAAACAAATTTTCAAAATTCTTATATAGCACTTTACCTGTTGGGATTCCCTGCAAAGCTGATTTATTTATCTGTTCTTTGGAAAACTCTCTTATCTTGTTGTCATAATCCTCTTGCTTCATTAATCTGTCATTAATCACCAGAGGATTGGGAAGGCGTTTTTTCCTTAGAACATCAAATTTAATCATAAATCTTGTAATTGCAATTTCCATGTTCTGGCACTATTCCTATAATTGTGTCATCAAATTATTCTTGGATTTTACCCTCCTAAATTCTAGGATGCTTTCTGTTCTATCTTTAATTCCAATTTCCTCTAGTTCTTGTTTATTTTTTGAATTGAGGAATTTGATAATTTATAAGGCCTCTTCAGGCTTTTTAGCTGGCTCTTCTTTTGTCTTCTATATTGCTTCTTTTGTTGATTTCAATAAATCTTTCTTCTCATATATTACCAATATAGAGGGACAAATATCATTGACTGCTTCAATGATATTGGACCATAATTGCTGCTTAATATGTGCAATAGGTTCCTTCAAAGTTAATTCTTTTTCCAACTTCTTGAGTTGTTCATTCAACCTATTTCCTTTTTGTTCTTCATTCTTGCATTTATTTGTGCAAGTTTCTTAGCATCTTCAAGATTTTTGATTTTTTCCTTTAACTTGCTTATCTCATTGGTCTGGATAGACATGTCTTTCATTTCCTTTACCAATTTACTTGCCTCATCTGATTTTTGTGCTGATGTTGCTAAGGATTCAGTGGTTGAGGTTGTTGATGAAGTAGCTGGAACTGCTATCACCATAGCAACATTAGGAGCCAGTATTTCTTCTAAAGTAGATGCCACTTCTGTTGTAACTATAGGAATCACAGTGGCAGGAACTTCCTGTGTTTTGTTGGCTTCTTTTTCTTTGACCAATTTTCTCATTTCAAGTTCCATTTCTTTAATTTCAACTGTTAGCTATAAAATGACACTCATCATCTCATATTTTTTATTGGAATCCTATAAAACCTCCTTAGCTTAAGGATGTTCAATAGGAGGCAACTTCAATTTTTTCTTAAGTGCAACAATATCAACATTCTTCTTTTTGATCAATTCCTCTGCAACTTTTGTATTTTGAGGATCATATCCTACCTCAATCACTAGCTCGTCTAAGGATTTGATTCTGGTATCCTTAGCATATGAATAGGCCTTCTCCAATTCGAGCTGATCTCGTACATTTATCAAATTATTTTGAAGCTTCTGTGAACTCATGGCCTTGGTGGTCTTGGTGGAGTAAATCATCTCTCCTGCTTGCTTATGAAATTCTATTTGATCCAGAGGATGAATATCCTAAACTGGAACTTCAAAATCCATCTTTTTATAATTAGAGGATGATTTAGAAGCTGGCACTGTGGGCTGAAGAACTATCATCAGCATATTTTTTTTCTTGTAATCAAAGGCTGAAAGCAGCTTGTTATAAATGCTCAGAGTTTTCTTTAAGTAGTGGGAATATATTTCTTTTTTTATTTCTTCATTTTTAGCCTTAATTCACTTGTATATTTTATTTATTTCCATGTCTTTTTTCAGTTGTTTTATTGGATGAATACACTTCAATACTGTGTTTTTCCTTAATTAACTGTGTATTAGAAGTGGTAGGCTGCTGCTCCTCTTAAATTACTGTAGGAGGTACAGTGTCTTTTTCTACAACTTCTGTGTCAATAACCTCTACTGTCTCCTTTTCTTTGTTGGCAAGATTAATCTTTGGCTTTTTTCTGTACCTTAGTTTGAATTTTGTCTCTGTAGTAGACTCAGCTGTGTAGGACCCTTCTTCCATATTTATTTTCATAATTCTGTATTCTTGGGCTGGAGTTTTCAAAGTTTGAATAGTATCACTTTGTTTCTCAGCCTCTACCAGTGTATTCTCTAACCATTCATATTGGTTTGAGAATTTCTCAATATCAGGTTTCTTCTCATGTATGTATAGAGTCAATTTTCACTTGACTCTCATTTTTTTTTATTATACCAAGGAGATGATAATACCAAAGAAAAATAGGACTGAATTTGTACTCTTGCAACTATTTTTCTGCCTCTAGACCTGCTTCTTTGTTATTACAAATGAATGGGCCAACCTGGTTCCTCAATTTAAATTGTGTTTTCTTATTTGCAATCAAGAGATTTACAGCATCTGAATTTAAAATCTACCTTATATACTCCAGAGAAAATAACCTCACAGGGAGTTATTTTGGAAATTTATAAGGAATAAGGCTTGACCCATAGACTCTGATTTCAGTGTGATTTTGGTATAAATACCAATCACATGTCCTGTTATGTTCAGATAGTTGCAAAACTTTCTTGATTTCATTGTTAATCCTATGCTGCACACTATTATTTAGCAAATTGACCAAGGGATGGATAAAAGAACCTATGAACTCTGAATAGGTAAACTCATTTACTCCTTCCTTATACAGGAAGTCCCTAATATGACAGATTGTGGATTTCCTTCTACATCAAGATTATGAAGACTTATAGGAAAATTTTTTGACTAGAAATAAAGGAACATGTGGAATAGAAATGAAGAATATCTAAAAACACCTTCAGAAGGAAATTTGACTATTTTTTCATGGATGTTGTCAGTAATATATTATGCAAAGTTAAAGATAACTGCAGGAGTTTGGCCAGGTGTAAAGGTGGACAAGAAACCAAGTACTGCTACCTCAACATGTTCATTTGTAAAATATCCAAGGATAAAAGATAACATAGAAATAATATGTCTAGTTATTTCTAAGAATTTTGCAGAGTATGGAGGATTGAGTTTGGGAATTTCCACATAAGATGGTATGAAAGTTTGAAAAATCTAGAATCTTTTGGGAAAATCCAGATACAAGTATAATTTAGTGAGGGCTTCAATAGATAAATGAACTTCATTTGGCCCAGGCTATAATTGAAGCATATGGTTAATAGACTCAGTTGTAATGGTAGACAAAATTTCCTTTTTAGGATTCACAATGGCTCTGTGTTTAGGAGAATAGCATGATTGGCATAGTCTGATTGCTTCTCGGCATTGGTGAGTATGAGGAATAATATATTTAGGCAAGTTTGATTCCCAAATAAATACTTCATCAGCCTGATCTAAGGATTTATCTCGGTTCCAGCAGTGGAGCTCAATAAGGTTGAATTCAGTTACAGTATTAGATATTTTGAAGTCTACATCTGCCAAGGGAATATGCTCTACATCTACAACAGGTGGTTGTAGAGGATTGACCACAAGAGTGCTTTTGGATGCCATATATTTATTTGATTTATCAATTTTAAATAATTTTGACCTTTAAAAAAATGATTCAGGCCTATAAAACACTTCTGTAAGTTTAAACAGTTTGCAGAATAATTTTAGATATGAAAAGGGTTCTATCTTTTTATGCAAAAGGTATAATTCTTGATCAGTTATCTCAAACTGTAATTTTTGTATCAAAAGAGAAATTTTAAGACCTTATAGCCTTAGCAAATGATATCTACAGTTTTCAATGGACTTTCTGTAATAAAACAATCTTTAGGACATCAAAAGGATGGCTAATAATTGTAGAAAAGGTTTTTGAAGGTCTTAGAGGGCTTTCTCAGGTCTGTAGATGGCCAAACTCAATCAAAGTTTGTTTTAAAACAGGTTAAGGCTTCAAAATCTATGATTAAATGCTAGGGGTTTATATAATTGAAATATTTATGAAGCAACGGGGTATTTTTTAAGTATACAGGCTTCTAAAGGATTCATTTAACTGTATAATTCTTTCAGATTGATGAATGAGTCTTTTTCTTTGAATAATATCTGTGAAATTTGGAATTTCGCTGTGAAGAAGGATTTCTGGGGTTGGAAAGCTTTCAGAAGCTTGTGTTGGTATTTATAGGCACTCTGATAGCTTTTGTAGTTTTTGTAGCAGTTGAATTTGGTGAATTCTGTTTGTTTTTGAGCTAAAAACAAAGGCGACAGCAGTCTTTTTGGTATGGAATGCTCTTTTGCGTGGAAAACTGTAATAGAAAGGTTCAAATGAATGCATTCGGGATTTTTATAATGGATTTCAGTGAACAGTGAATGCATTCCATGCAGGTCAATTCAATTATGTAAGTAGTTTTGGCGCGGGGGAGGGAATAACCACCAATCAGTTTTCGCATGGTTGAAAGCTAGTAAGCAGGATTGGATCAATTGGTGCAATCCAATGGAATTAAGACGCATGGAGGTGAGAGAAACCTTGAAAACTGCTTTTATTGCAGGGTTTCAATTTTTTATCATTTGTGCAATGAAATGTGCGATGAAGGTTTGCTACCATTGGATCTGGCAGATGGGGAGCGAACGGTGAAGATGATGCGGTAAAGCTGCATGGTCAAATGTTGTGGTGCCCGGGATTTCTATGCGGGAAGTAAAATATGTATTTTAAACATAAGGTTTTAATACATAGTTTTTGGTGTGCTTTATGATAGGCGGATTAATATTTTTTATAACCAATGTAATGCTTATAAGTGTGATTCTAGCATTGGAGGGGTTATTATATAGTGGGGATAGTTTTTAATTTTTTTAACTAGAACGGTTATATTATTGAGAAAGAGTGCTGGTATGGCAGTGCCTATACAGCCAGTACAATCAAAATCTCATCCAGAACAGCTATTACATCAAAGTCGCCATTAGCCTTTTAGGGGATAATGGTCATATACGGAGCTTCTGCATTTAGGCTTATCATTCCTTCTTGGAGCGTACAGCCAATGTTGGCCAGTCTATCTGCTTCCTTGTTAAGATCTCTGAGTATGTGGAAGACTTTTACTGAGGGGAAATTCCTCAGTATTCTGTTAACTCTTGCTAGTTGTTTGTTGAGCACCGGGTTCTTGAGATCCTGCTTACTAGCTATTGCTTTTATCATCACCTCTGAGTCTCCAAAGACTGCTATTTCACTTGGATTTTCTTTTTTGACAATTTGACATGCTTTCCATAAACTTAGAATTTCAGCTTGATTGTTGGATTTCAGTCCCAGGCCCCAACTGAATTCTTCTTTGTTCCCATTGGGATGATAGATCACCCCGCCTGCACCGGATCTTCCCGGATTGCCTTTTGAGGCACCATCAAAGAAGACAGTGTACTTACCTTGAGATTTCCACCACTGGTGAAATCTGTCCTCCGGAATGCGAATCTGCCAATTTTCCATGTAGACAGTGCGAAGATTAGCTGGAGAGCTGGTCTTGCCGGTGAAAGGAGCCAACCACATCCTTTCTTCGGGCCGAAGAGTATGATCCTCTTTGCTCTGGGAGTGAATCAAGGTCTCTAATAGGAGGGATTTGGCCTGATCCGCCACTTTAGCTGTTGTCATTTCTTTATTGCTGAAGATGATTTCGTTTCGGGCTAGCCAGATCTTCCAACAAACATATTTGGGGGCGGTTGTCCACACCTTTTGCCATAAAGATTTGCTAGCAGTTTTATAAGGGTAATCTGAATTCCAAGTGAGAAACATGGAGTCTATCGCACAGTGAGATAGTGTGTGCACATTCAGTCCAGCTAGAAAGAAGGACCAAACTTCCTTCGCGAAGTCACATTCCAGAAACAGATGACCTGAAGTTTCCAGCGCTGCTTTGCATAGAGCACAACGATGGGGGCCAGCAATATTCCTCTTGCTCAAGTTTTCTCCTGTCAAGATTTTGTTTTGGAACAGGATCCAGAAAAAAAATTTAATTTTGGGAATGCTAAATTTGTCCCATATCAGCTTCCAAACAGCCACAGGATGAGACGAGTCTTTTTTGCTTTGGATTTGAAGGTATCCATGCTTTGCTGTGTAGACCCCTGTTTTCCCCCAACCCAGTGATCTGCATCGTCTAAGTGCACCGGGGCGTAGTCAGAAATTGCGCTTTTGAATAAGGCAAGCTGGGTATGTAAGTGCGCTGGTGGCCTGGGAATGTTCCATTGTATCCAATTGCCATTGGTGTCCCAAACTGAAATATCATTTAGTTTCCTTATTCCTTTCGCTTTGAGCCAATCTCTAAACTCTGCGAAGTCATTGGAGTCGTCGAGAGGAGGGTGACCCAAAACGCTATCTCTCCAAATCCTGATATTTTCCCCATTGCCTGGCACTCTGTACAGGTGAGAAATGAAAAAGGAAATACCTCTGCTGCAAAGCTTCCACACTTGCGTACCTTTTGTGGATTTGTCGACTGAGTATGAGGAAAGAGGTCGATTCTGGAGATATTTAATCCTGAAGATTTGACTAACAGGGTGATGGGGATTATTGATTAGCTGCCACAGAAGTTTGCAACCCAGTGCTAGGTTGGCGTTCTGGGGATCTCGAATCTGCAATCCACCTTCCAGAAGAGGGCGTTTCACAGTTTCCCAATTGATTAAGTGAAATTTGTTGTGATTGCCACGGCCGCCCTTCCACAAGAAATTTCGAATAAGTCTGGAGATCTGGTCAGTGATAGCTTTTGGGGCGAGCATCAAAGCTGCCTGGTATGTGGGAAAAGATGAGAGGATGGCCTTAATAAGTGTAAGTTTGCCCCCCGTGGTGAGCCAGAATCCTCCCCACACGCCTATCTTCTTCTTGAATTTCGATATGACGTCCTCCCAGAGCTGATTTCTGTTGGATCTTAACGTGATTGGAAGCCCCAGATATTTCAGCTTATCCCACTCAGCAAAGCCAGTAAAACCCAGATCGTTGGCGATTTTGTTAATGGTGTATTGATCAGTGTTCCATCCATATACTGCACTCTTCTTCTCACTTATTAGCGCTCCTGAAACACTAAAAAACTTTTGGAGTGTGTTTCTGAAGGAGTTTGCCACTCTAGCATAGGCGCCCCCAAGCAGGATCGAATCGTCAGCAAATAAGGCATGATTCACTGGATCGATGCCATTTGCAATTCTAATGCCAGGACTGTTTCCATTGTTTTTATCTTTGGTGAGCTTTCTGCTCAAGGAGTCCGCCATGATAATATAGAGGAAGGGGGAGAGAGGGCAGCCCTGTCTCATCCCTCTGGTGGCCAGAAAGAAATTCGCCGGTCTGCCATTGACCAGTGGTGCAATCCAAGTCTTTTCTAGACAGGCTTTGATTAGATTTATGAAGTCTTGACTAAACCCGAAGGAGGAGAGGACCCTGTACAGGAAGGATCTGTTAACTCTATCAAAAGCATTACACATATCCAATTTAATGAGCATACCTTGTTCTTTGTGGGCGTGGCTGGAGTGCAGAGCTTCTTGGACTTGAATGACATTGTCCAGAATGTGGCGGCCTTGCACGAATCCTCCTTGAGCTGGAGAGATCAACTTTTGCAGAAGAGGTTTAAGTCTGTTCGCCAGGAGTTTGGCCATTATCTTATAGGAGGCATTACATAGTGAAATTGGCCTGTATCTGTCAAAAGAGCCAGGGTTTGCTTCCTTGGGGATTAATGCAAGGAATGTGGAATTGATTCCACCACCCACCTTAGCCTTTCTCATGATCCCTTGAGTCATTTTTAGCAGATCAGATTTGATTAGCGCCCAGCATATTTTGTAAAAATGTATTGAAAATCCGTCGGGGCCAAGAGCTTTATCCGGCTCCATTGACCACACGATCTTATAGATTTCTTCCTCCGAGACAGGTTTCAAAAGGGAGTTGTTGTCTTCAGAGTTGACCAGCATCGGAATGTTTGACAGGAATTCATTAATGTCCTCCTCGCTCCCATTTCTTTCGGCAGTGAGAAGATTATGGAAGTGTCCCTCAGCAGCAGCCTTAATTTGTTCAAGGCCTTTACATACCTGGCCATTGGCTAGGGTAATTTCATTGATGAAGAAATTACATTACTGTCTTGTTTTGAAAACAATACCGGAATTTGTATTTAACCTTTATGTCGAAGTTCAGTGAAAATCCAGTGTTGAGATTCATGGGATCTTTCTAGTGAAAAGAGATTTTGAGACCAGAAGGTACCTATTCCCCCTGTTGTTCCTCTTGCACTGATTGCCTTTCCTGAGTCAAATTTCCACTTGGTGTTGCTTATGTTCAGAAGGTGCTCCCCCTCAATTTTTGTCTCTTGGAGCATTAGGATGTCTAAGGATTCCATTTTCAGTAGATCTTTGATTGCTTTTGCCTTAGTGGGATTCCCCAGGCCCCTACAGTTCCAAGAGACCATATGCATCATTTAAAACTGGAAGGGGTAGGTCCACCCCCCTTGGGGGTCCTTAGTCTAGTATTCCTTCCGAGGGTCATCTCAATGGTAGTCTGGCTGCCTAGGGTTTTTTGTCTTTCTGATTCTTCTTCCCTAGTTTCTCTATTAGATTTCCTACCAGCTCTCTTAGATGGCCTCTCAAAGGTCTCATCATCCAAGGATCCCATAATTTCAGTGTTCTTCTTTTTAGCCTTAATGATATCTGCATAAGAAGGGGAAGAGGTGTTACCTTGAGAAGGGATTGAGATGGTGCCAGGATCTGGAGCTGTGATGTTGTTCATCGGGGTTGATCCATCCGGCTCTGCTTCTGGAAGGTCTGGCTGGGGGGTTATAGATTAGAAGGGTTTCTTGTCCGCTTCTATGCTGGCTTTGTCCTTACTTCCTGCTGTTTGGGTGTCTGCATTTTCTTGCCCTGCTTTGTTCTCCACTCCTTTGCCTTTGTTTTTGTTATTTTGTCTGTTGTTTGATGGCTTCTTAACTTGGTTCCACTGCTCTCCTTTTTCTTTCTCTGTTAGCTCTTCATTTTTTCTCTTGCAGTATCTGGCGAAATGCCCGTATTCATGGCAGAGTCGGCATTTGAATGGGAGCTGCTCGTAATCAAGCTCTTGAATGTGTGACCAGTCTGCTACCGTGAGTTTAATGGCTTCAGGCAACCCGACTTCTAGGTCTACTTCGACACAAATGCGAGCACAGGAATATTGGTCGTTCCTCGGCGCCTGATCGATGTATTTTCCTAGGGCGTTGCCAATAGACTGCAGAGATCTCTGATTCCAGCAGTGAAGGGGGAGGTGGGGAAGTCGCACCCATACTGGCATCGCCGTGGGCACATCCTGAGCGGGGTCGAAATCTGGTGACCATTTATTCAGATAAAGACCTTGAGGGCCCATAAAATATGGCCCATTTCGGAAGATCAGACTTCTATCTTCCACATTATCAAAGACGAAGACAAAAAAGCCTTTCCCCACAAAATGACTCTTGATGCTTTCCTTAACCAGGGGAATCCAATTCCTTTTTACCCAATCGTCGACAGCCTTCGGGGAAGGCCAAAGCCCTGTGAACTGGCCTATAAGGCCCCTCTCTGCCAGATTCAGGGCAGATTTGCACGTTTCCTCCACAGGCAAAGACACCATGGGAATGCTAGCCAGTTTCTTCACGAATTTCTGCTGGGAGCCGGAGGGGGGCCGATTGCCCGATGCAGCTACGAGGGAGATGAATGCAGCAAGCTCAGGGGGTGAAGGGGGGGAGGCCGCAGGTCCTCCTCCAGGATCCATGATGGAGGAGACCGCACCAGAAAGGCGCCAGGCGACAGTATGACTAAGTACCTCACGAAGGCAGATCGAGCATGAGCGCGGCGCGCATAATTATAGTGGGGATAGTTTTAACCTATGGGAAGAGCGAGAATAATATATCATGTGGGGAAATGATACATAGGCTAAAATTAAAATATGGGTTGGGATATAATACATAGGGAGTTAATTTAATACATTTTAAAAGGTGAATAAAGGATCTAATATATAAATTAATTTTTAGTAATGAAATGTGATAAGGGAGATAAAACAAACTAAGCCTAATGTAAAACACAATATCGGGATAATTTTCATTGTTGAGGGTCCCGATATAAATTTTTTTACTTTTAAACTTCGGATAAAGTATTTTTTGGGTTTTTCGGTATTTTTGGGGTAAAAGGGGAATTATTCAAAAGGTTTTACTTTCCTTAAGTATAATGGGTTTTAAACTTATGAAAAGGGGATTTTTGCAAAGGAAATTGAATGATAATGGGAAAAAGGGGAAAATGAAGATGGAAGAGTGAAAGGAAGTGGATGAAATATTTTTACAATGGGATGATTTTTGAATGAAGTTAGTTACTGAAATGACCAAATTTCTGCTTATCCATTATTGTAAAAAATGTTTCTGCCTACCCATATGCCACCCTAACATTTTTTCTTCATTTACCTGGGTGCATTTGAGCTTGCAAACCCTTGTTCATTTTTCTTTTAAAACAAAAAAATAACTAATTCTATCCTTATTTCTTCGAAGGTATCAGATTAAGCTATTGAACTCCTTATTATTTCTCTACCTAACTATTGATATGCCAAGATTAATTTGTTTGGCTATATCTTCACTCTCTATCTAATAACATGAAATTTAAAGCATGAAAAAGTCAAGATTAAGCTATTTGACTTATCATGGATTATGGAATTTTGAACAAGTTGCACATAATATTTATTTTGCAGGAAAAGTAAATAGTAGTGGTATTTGGATTTGCATCACTTTCATGTTTTATTTTCATCTCTTTTTTGTTTGGGGTCCATTTTCTATTCTTTTTGATATTTTTCTTTTAAGTCGTTTGATTTTTCTTTTAGGACTTTTACCCTCTTTACATTTTTTATTTTTTATTTTTCTAATATGGGGAAATAAATTTGCGGAAAGAAAATTATGTACATATTACAAGACTAATCAAAGTCAATTCAAAAATTATGAACCCTATTATTATAGGACCCTGACAGTGGCTCCACATAGGGATGGCATCTCCTTGTGAGACTCGAGAACTTTTGAGATTAGTAGCCTTTGAATTTTGACTGTGACGGCCTTGGAATTGTTTCCTAGGATCTGTAAATATTCATACTTATGATATTTTATCCTTCAAAGCTTAGGGCCTTCTCTCCAGGCTTCAAATTTGCTAGAAAAACATCCAATCCAATCTAAAATCTGCAATGTTATATACAATTCGTAAAGTAAACAAAGTGAACTATTTGTTATTATAAGGAATAGCAATGCTTCAACATTATAGCATTGACAGGTCCACCTGGTAGATCTGATCCATCCAAATCCTTCAAAAAGAAAGAATTGTTACCTCTGTAACCATAAATAACATAAGTGAATTTCCATAAGAAACAAAATTTCCCATGTTTACCTTTCTCTTCTCTCATTGAATCCCACTTTAGAACTTTTTCACCTATATAAAATCATCTTCCTTAGTCTTCTTGTCAAATATCCTTTTAATATTTTCTTGAACAACTTGAAACTTAAGATAAACATCTTCTTTGGTTTGCTACAAGTGTATGGTTTGGTTTATTCTTCTTTGTATATCATTGGTTTCAACTTGCATTTCTTGGATTATCTTCATTATTGGTACTCCTATAGAATATGTAAAAACAACATCCATCCCATAAACAAGCTGGTAAGGGGATGTACCAATAGATTTCTTTGCGGTAAGTCCATCTTCCCATAAGGCATTCACTAACCTTTTGTTCCATGTTCTCTTATTTTCTTCTAGTAGTTTCTTGATGATATTCACAAGGCTTTTATTGGACGATTCAACAAGGCCATTACCTTGAGGGTAATAAGTAGTGGAATGGCCAAGGGTAATGTGGTATTTATTACAAAATTCAATCATATTTTTGGACTTGAATGCTATTGCATTATCAGTGATGATATTTTGGGGGCATCCAAACCTTGAGAGTATGTTGTTTTCTAAAAATGAGATTATGACATTATCAGTGGCTTGCCTGGAAGGTATGGCTTCTATCCACTTAGTGAAATAGTCTGTCGCTGTCAAAATCGACTTGTGTTGGGTTGAGGATGAAGGGTGAATTTCACCAATGAAGTCAAGACCCCATTGTTAAAAAGGCATTTCTGTGGAGATGGGTTTTAAGGGCAAAGGTAGTATTTTTTTCTTTCCTTCAAAGATTTGGCACTTGTGACAGGAGGTCACATACTTTTTTACATCTGCAAATAAGGTAGGATAGTAAAAACCAGCTCTCAAGATTTTATCTGCAGTAGTCTTCCAGTAAATATGTCCTCCACATTCACCTACATGAAACTCTTCCAAAACTTTGTCAGCTTCTTCTCTAAGAAAACAATTTAATAAAATTCCACCATGATCTTTCCAAAACGATTGTCTATGATACAAAATCTTATTGCCTTAAACCTTAAAAAATTAGGCTTTAGTTCTTGATAATCTAAGAGGAGCTTGTAAATTTAGTAATACAAATATAATATATACATACCATGGTGAGTCTGAAAAGGCTCCAGTGATCTCTAGATTCCCCGTCTCTTCCTGATCATCTATTTGGGCAATAAAATAAATGTCTCAAGCATGAGAATTAGATTCAGCCATGAGTTTGGCTAAACCTTGACCTTTTATGAGTTTGGTGGGCTTAATTTCTATGTCATATTCCAAAATGGTGTCAATCCACTTGCCTCTTTCACCATCAGGCCCATTCTGTATTAGAATGTCCTTTAAAACTGTATTTGGAACATAGGAAATGATATGTGAATAAATAATGTACACTCTAAAGTCTTTGATAGCTTTCACTAAAGCTAGTGCCTGCTTTTCCATTATGTTATACTTTAAAGTGGCATCTCTAAGAGACTTGCTAAAATAAGCAATGGGCTGTTGATAGCCCTGATCATTTTTCTGCAATAAAACTGCATCAATAGTGTATTCTGAAGTAAAGGAAAAAATAATGAATTTTTTTTTGAAATCAGGATTTATAAGGACTGGTGTTTTTTTCAAGGCTTGTTTAATTGATTAAAATTATTGCTTGGTATCCAAATTCCATTTAAGTACTGAGTCCTTTTTTAGCATATTGTTAAGTTCTCTAATTATTTCAGCTAGATTTGAGATGAATCTTCTGAGAAAGATGATTTTACCTAAGAAATATTGCAATTATTTAATATTCCTAGGAGGATGAATGTTTAGAATGGCTCTATTCTAGATGGTCCATCCTAATTACCTCTTTATATATGATATTTCCTAATAATTTACCTTCTTCCAATCCAAATAGAGTCTTTTTAAGATTTAGAGAGATGTCAAATTTCCTGCATCTGATAAAAACTTGTCTGAGATGATCTAGAAGTTCATTTTCAGTCTTTGAAAATATAGTAATATCATCTAGATAAATCACAAGGAATTCATGAATCTCTTTAGAAAAATCTATATCCATAGCTCTTTGAAAAGTCGCTCCTACGTTCATTAATCCAAAAGGCACTTTCACATACAATGTGAAAGTGCCCCATGGATTAGTAAAAGAAGTTTTAGGTTGGTCTTCTAGTTGAACTAAAATCTAGTTATATCCATAGAATCCATCTAGTAATGAAATTATTGAAGAACTAACCACCCTCTATAAAATGTGATCCATCTTGGGGAGAGGGTAGTTTTATTTTAAGGACACTTTATTCAAATTCTAGAAATCAACACACAATCTAATTCCCCCTGTCTTGTTCCTAGTGGGAACTAGATTTGAAACCCAATCAAAATATCTGATTGGTGCAATTGTTTCGGATTCATACATTCTCTTAACCTCTTTTTCAATTAAAGGCATCAAAATTGGATTGATCCCTCTAAGCTTCTGTTTGAAAGGTTTGATCTTCTTTTATGGGTATTTTGTGTTGTATTATACTAGTGTCATAATATTTTAATTCCTCATAACCTCATGAAAATACATCCTAAAATTCCTTAATCGGAGTTATGTATTTTAATTTTTCTTCCTGAGGTAAGGCTTTTGAAAGTTTTATCATCTTAGGCTTTAATTCTCTTCCTATATTGCACTCTTCCATATCAAATCTTAATGGTTCCATATTAGTTTTCCTTGCAACATCATTAGAATAAAAAATATCTTCTAAAGGGGCTAATCCCTTAGGTAGAAAGTTGTTCTTAAGGTTTAAAATGTCAGAATCATCATCTGCTAACTCTTCAATCTCTACTTTCTCTAAATTATCTATTTTTATTTAAGTAAATTTATTAGGTTTAGCAAAATCTAAGTTATTTATATCTATGTTATTTAGATCAATCTCACTATCTATGTTTTGATCTATTGTACAATCTATGTCTATATTACAATTCTGACATTCTCCGTCATTATTCATGAAATGATAAATCTGTTGATCTTGTGAAACTATTTGCCAATATTTAAGATTATCTGGTATTGTAGGCCTATGTTTAACTTCTGTTGTATATCAGTGATTTGGTTGAAATGGAAAATTACAGGTACTAGCAAAAGTTGCTAAGCTATGTGCTTGTATGTTTTGTTTTCTAGGAATTACAGTAAAGTCACATTCAAGCAGTTCCTTAATCAGGTCTAAAATAATATCTCTATATTGGCTTAATCTTGGATTATATAAAGAATATTCTCCTATTATCTGTTTCACAATTAACTCAGAATCTCCCATGATTAAAACTCTTTTGACTCCTAAATTTCTAACAATCTGTAGTCCTAAAATCAGAGCTTCATATTCAGCCATGTTGTTTGTACATTTAAAATTTAATCTAAAAGAATGACCTTCTGCATGACCGTTTTCCATATTATGTATCCAAACTACTATTGTTGCTCCTAATTTTTTAACCAATCCATCAAAATCTAGGTGCCACGTTGATTCATTAAAAATGTTGTCACTATCTGGTGCTTTCCTTTTCTATTTTAGCTTAGTATTGTTTTCAATGCTAGTTTCAGAATTACATAAAATGAATGAGTCCATATCAGTAGGTATAGAGTAGATTAGATAGTTTCAAGGTCTTTCTACACTACTAACCATGTACTTCATTAATTTCTCTCTGTAAAGTTTCTTGGGTTAGCCAAAAAAATGATATTGTTGCATAAGACATATCAATTTGTAGAGATCCTTGCAGTTTAGCTCCTCATGAGCGAGATAACAGCATTCCATATTTAGGAGGGATGTCAGCTACTACAATATCCATGACTATTATTTTTCCAGGGTATTGAACTAAATTAGCACATAAATATTTTATCAAACCTAAAAATTTCAGTTTACTAGAGTCAAATGAGAACAAATATTTATAAGGTCTACTGATGTCTAGATTCAAGGTTTTCATTATTGATTTTGGCATAAAATTGTGTGAAGCCCCTGAATCTAGCATTTCATTATGTAAAATATAATCATGCACAGTTAAGCTAATGTAGAAAGGTGGAACTGCTCCATCTTGGTGTTTCCCATTGTTGGATAGAATTGTGAATTATGGATAAAACATGCTCCCCTAGACAGGTGATAGTCTAGAACAACAGATTAAACACTATATGACTAATTCTCCTAACTCATAATAGACACACAGAAAGGATTAGAGGCTTGCTTGTAATCCAAGAGCTTCTAAATGGCTCCTTCTGTTGCTTCTGTTGTAGCTTCAAATTCAAGCGGTTTGTGGGAAAAATTCTTCCTGCAAGAAAGAACATTAAAATAGCAGAAGATAGCAATAATAAAAATTTCTATTCAAGTTAGTTAGCTAAATCAATAAAGCATAAACCATATTCATCAACTAATATCTTACAATATGGAAAATCAAAGCCAATAAAGATGCATATAGGGAAAAGTAAGATGTATTCTTTATTGATGATAGAAGGAGAGGTTTCAACCCAATGACTAATTTGAAGTGACCCTTCCAGAAATGATCCTTAGCCCCATCAAATTATAAATCTCTCCAACAGTTGTTATGCAAATCTAACTCTCAATTGAAAATCCACCAGCATTTCTCTACTCAAATTATTCCTTATCAAACACTCAGATTTGTGCTCAATTTATAGAGAGGATGAAGGTTATTTTTGAATCAATGACTTTCCAATAATAGGAAAGACATGTTTCTAATATTGTAGATTTCAAATGGACACTTGGATTCGAAGCTTGACACATGTGAACTCTTCTAGAAGGCACTGGCCAAGTGGAGATTCTGGAACAATGAGAATTTCGCTTCCAATGTGACCAACACATCCATAGATGTTGGGAAGTGCTAGAGAAGCCTTGCATGGGGCTACCTGCATATGCAACACACTTAGTCCCCTTATAGGCAGCATTGGTGAGCTCTCATATGCTATATAATAAACTTCAAACCCTGGAAACCTTTGCTTGATGAAAGTCATGCTTGATTTGTCTTTTTCTTTCCTTAGGGCACGTAGCAACTTGAAATGATAGGGAATGATAGACCCTTAGCCATTGGTCCTGGAGATGATTCCTAGTTAACTAGGTCATTGGGAATGATGCCTAAATTTACCTATAACAATTTCCCCCTAAAGCATGAGGTCAAAATAATAAAAAATTCGATTGAGATGCTTTACACTATGATGGGATGGAGATGAAGCGGAGTGGTCACCTGCATCAATATTACAATACATAACATCATGATATATCCTCTTTGATAATAATTACTGAGGGTTGGAATTCCCATGTTCAACACATAAACAATCTAATAACATGTACCTAATTCAGAAAGTCGTCAACACCGGAATGTTTCCCAATGCAGACATGCCTACATATATAGGCCCATGTTCGGATGCCAATCTACATTTAAGGTCACCGTATAGATGATGTGTACAACAATCTTGAAATCGCAGCCCAGATGGATGAAACTAGATCCAAGGTCTTCTTATCTCATTCACTCGATCATTCGAGTACAAGTATAGCCATGCAAATATATGATTTGTCGTCGAACATGGAAAGACATCGTTTGATTAGTAGCCGATGATGTGAGATATTAACAAACACGAGAGAACTACCATTAATGAATGGCCCTCAAGGTACTGTATTACATTTCATAAGGCGTGAATAGATGATTTTATGTCGAACGCCAAATAAAATCTTTTGATCAAAGGTTTGAAAGTGAGGATCTTTTCGATGCTGTAACAAACCTCATGGTACTGGAATTTGATGTTTCTAAGCGAAATTCTTGGATATTGATTTGTTTTCAACAAGAATTCACCTTATTGCGAAACGGAAGTTACTGATTTTGGAGACAAGGGTATGACATGATATAGAAATTTTCAGGGATGACGGTCATGAGAATAAAGGTTTACGAGTATTGCAGAAGGATGAGTTTATTCACTGGATGACTTCTCTTGAAAATATCGACGACACTGTGATGAGTTGGAAGCATTGACCCAAAACTGAAGTGAAGGTATGATCAACCATCAGTATGAATGAACCATCAAGATGATTACCCAACCCAAATAGTCACGGACATGGAGTGAAGGAAGTGTCATGTTCAAGAGCGACTTGCTACCATAATGAAATTTTTCTCACTTTTCCCAAATTTCCCTCGGTCATTTGTCAACCAGTACCTCTTTATTTTTTAACAAGCTTGAGGAGGGTAACATTTGATTGATCTATAATTCAACCATTTGGGCTAATAAAGTATCGTTATTTAATAATTTAACGATTCTAGTGATGAACAAAACTCAATTCTTACCATGCTCGACAAGCCCGTCGCTATTTTATGTTCTAATGAGCTTAATGACAGTTATAGCCCAGTCCTTTTTCATATTTAGAGAGTTTGAAAAAGAGGATGAAAGAAAACTCCATAAGTACCTTTTTGTAAATTTATCACTCAGACCCGAAAAAGTGTAAAATAATATCTGAGAGAACCTCTTTTTTCATGTTTAACCAATGTATTCATTTTTCGTAAATAATCTATCTCAGTCCGGAAAAGGGTTAAACTTATACTGAGTAGATATCAATTAATTTAATTGTACAAGCTCAAAAAGACAAGTCCTCGACAATATTTTCACATTATTGGAGTCTAAAAAGAGTTGAAAGAAGATTCCAGGGGTTCCTTTCTCACTGTTATAGAAGCTTGAAAAAGAGATAAAAGTTCACTTCAAACCCTTTTTTTTTTTTAACAAAGCTCGAAAAATAAGGAGAAAAAGTATGCTTTGTGGTCAAATCATTCTTGAAATAAATATGCACGACCAATTTGTTCATCAGTTGTAAATCCTGTTCAGATCAACATAAAATGGATTAAAAATACATGTTTCATGACAAAAATAGAATAAAACCATAGTCATAGAAATAAATATGATTTTCAAACAATTAAATGACTATTCATTTTTACCATTCCGAAGTTACCATTTGCATTTTGGAGCTCTGAACCTGATTTTTCCCTCGAACTTCAGCTGTTGATTACGTGCAATTAATAAGAATGTTTTGAATGCCCCCTGAAGAGCACATGTCAAATGCCCCCTACAAGAGCACATGTCAAATGCCCCCTACAAGAGTAGGTGCCCCCCAAGCTTCCTTTCATTCACCTAAGAAAACTAATAGCTGGATGGAGTGAAGATTCATCATAGGGGAGGATTTGTTTCATTTTTAACAAGCTTGACACAAGAAAATAACTATGCTTAAGACCTGTTTCATTTTTTAACGAGGTTGACACAGTAAAATAACTTTCCTCAAAGGCACTTGTTTCATTTTTTAACAAGGTTGACACAAAAAAACATAACTATCCTCATAGGCACTTGCTTCATTTTTTAACGGGGTTGACACAAGAAAAAATAACTATCCTCAAAAATATGTTTCATTTTTTAACGAGGTTGACACAGAAAAAGAACCATCCTCATTCTGCAGTTGGACTAGTGAGTGTGTGCTAGAAAAGACATAGTCTAATGAAGTCATCATTTAAGGAGTTTGATGAATACCACAAATGATAAGTTATAACATGTGTTGACGAGTCTTCTCCAGCTTTTCATTGAATTTTGGAATTTCCGAGGGTAATTTCTGTGGTATCACCGGCCACCAAGGAGAATAACCAATGGGATTAGCTTGATATAGCACTAGAGATGTGAATAAAGGATCAAGCCGTTAATTACTCATAAAGGAGGAATCATATAGGATTTTAGGTGATGACATGGGTGAATTCAATGGAAAAAACATTGAAGATGAAGCAATAGTAGATTTTTTCGTAGCTGAAATAGATGGTTCAGTGTGGGATGTTGTCGTAGCTGAAATAGATGGTTCATTTTGGGATGAATCAAGTTTCCATTCACACTTTCCACCTTTGATTGATGTAGACACTTTGGTATTTCACACTTGGGAGGAAGCATTGGATGACAGTTTATTTGCAGATTCTCTTAATGCAATGATGGAGGTCATTGATGGGAGGCCACATGAGAAGGAGGGGAGAAATTTTTCTCTCCTTGTACATTTTTTTGGGGACAAGTAAATACTTTGGAGGGGAGGACTGTAATGTTCCAAAATTTTAGCCTCAAAGCTAAATGGAACATTAGAGTTGGCAGCAGCTCTAGTCGGTGAATAAATGGGTAGAAAAGCCCATAACTCTCCTAAGGAGGATAAAAACACTCGAAGTGTGAAAGGAGACACTCTTTCTAGATTAATAAAACACATTTATGTGTGAACAGGGATAAAATCAAGCTGCTTTGACTAAGTCAACAGTGCAGTTTTAGAGGAGGAGGAATCCAAGGAGGAATAACGCAATTTTGGAGGGAGATGCATCTTTGGATAGAGATGACCTAATTGAGTGGGGCCAAGGGCAATAAAAATCATATATTATATAAGGAAGAGGATGGAAAAATTATTCTTCATGTCTTAGATTATTATTCTTGTCTGCCAAGACTTATTGTTGCTTTGGTGCTTAGCAAAGTTGCAGTGTTATTTAGCACTGGGTGTTCCCGAGAGAGAATCCTACCTCTCTCCTTGAGGAGCCTCATAGGGAGAGTTTGTATTCATCATTCAAAATCATGTTTTCAGGCCAAGCTTCAGCCTACATCATCAGCACATCTTTTTCGGAGATTGTGCAGTGTTGCTAGGTGTAGCAGTGGAAGGGATTGGAATTCTGGTTTCTGAGCTAGTTTCTCATTGGAGGAAGATTTCCTTCACTTGAGAGACCTGTTTGGAGAGCTCCAAAGATTATTTCAGATATGTGGTATCAGAACACACATTTCCCATACATTCACAGCGTTGTTTCTCCTAAGGAATGCATTATTTTGGAGGCAGTGCTTAGTGCATGGTTTGGTGGCTTCGTTGTTGAGTTTCCTTGTGATTGAGAGGTTCATCCTTTCATGGGAGGAATAACTTGAGGGATATACATCAGATAAGACATATTTTAGCCTTATACACTGATTTTCTTCAGTGATGTAGTGATGATTCAATAATTTTATGAATATCACATTTTGTATGCAGAGTGTTTGACAAGAAACCATTGTCGGGTTATCTTGTATTTTGTATAAGGAGACTAGATCTCAGTTATTAATTTATATTTGATTAATATATGAGTAGATATATTTTTATCCTATTTTATGATTGTAAACCCACTATTATACTGTGCATTCCCTTATGCAGCAACTCCGGTATTTTGCAGTCTTGGGATTTTAACACTTTTTGGAAATCCTAGGTGTGGGAGATGTGTTTAACCCACCTATTTTGCTTTGTTTCAGATCTATTATTGTATTTAGGTTTTATATTGACTAATATATGGGATACAAGAGTCCATTTTACCGTTTTATTTCAAAATTTGCTAGAAATGCATTTTTGATACATGATTCATGAGCTGTTCCTAATTTGGGATATTACACTGGTATCAGAGCATGATCTCTGGCTCAGCCTGTGAGATCCAGGTATTGAAGGAAGGAGAGATGGAAAGAATCCAGAAAGCTTCAGTATGTGAAGGAATAAAGGAAGATAATCTTACAAATTTTCTTCCAAAATCTATGCAGAGCTTTCAAGGAGAGTTGAAGAAAATGAGATTGGAGATGGGATCTCCAAAGGAGGTTGAATCTAGAGCTAAATCTAAATTTTCACATGGTGAGTGTGAGCATGCAGCTACACTCCATGATTCATAGCATATTCAAGTGCCCAGAGCTATCTTGAGATGGATGGGAGGAGGAAAAATGCCTAAGAGGAGAACTCTTAGTGATTTGTTGCAGGAGTATGAATCTCAAACTGAAAGGTTTAGATAACATACTGATTTCCAAGAGTTTTTGAAGATCCATGTGGAGAAGAACCAGTAGCAATATTGAGGTATATTTCTTCTATCTACTTTTTCTAGATCACCTACATGTTCAGCTAGAGCTTGGGTGAAGGAGCTAGACTCCTATTTGCAGCTGCACCATATTTCTGGAGATGAAGCCACCAGTGTTGCAGTGAAGCATTTCAGTGGTAAGGCTCATGCATGGTGGATTTTTGAATCTTATTCCTTAAATAATGCCAACATTATCTCTTATGCAAGATTCATAAAAACATTGATGGAGAGGTTTGGTGAAAAACCTCCTAAGACACATGAGCAAGGAAAACTTGAGAGAACAAAACCCTTGCATATGATGGAGGGAACTCCATTTCAGAAAACCATAGGAGGAGCTGATATCTTTCATTACACATTGCCAGAAGCAAGACCTCTAGTTCATATTCTTGGACAAGATGGCATGGGGATCTCCTTTTCACAAGAGGATCCAACTGTTGAGATGTTGCCCATACACATTGAGGAAGATGAGGGAAACAACATTGTCACATCTAGAGCACATCCAATGCCTCATGTAGAGGGAGGAGGAGCACATGCTCCAACAGGAGGGATTCTTGTATATTTACAAGAAGTTCCCCAGGATCTCATACATGGAGGTCCAAGCATAATCAGTGAGAAGCATGATTGTGCAACATTGAAACTGGAAGGAGGAGGTAGGCAGGAATAGCAGCATCAATTGATGAGGAGCACACATCCCTGTCTATTTCAGATAGTTAATGCAAGGAAGAGGCAGCCTGATTTGTACAATGAGGGCAGGGGCAAGGTTTTCCAATCATATGTACAATCTACTCTTGACATTGATGTCTCACTACATGGAGGCATTCCACCGGGGAGGCCATCAGATCTGCAGTTGATGAGAGATATGTTGTATTTGGGTTCAACACTCTGGTATTTTGGAGAGGTGAAGATTTTGGAGGAAGACTTTGGCATGGGGGATGTCAAAGTAGCAGGCAATAGCATGAGGAGAGCTTCACATACCAGATCACCAGCGCTGTCTCTTAGGAGGATTGATCCTTATTGGAAATATCAGCTTTTGGTAGAATACTCCAAGGATCTTGGTGCATGAATGATTCTTGATGACCCGGAGGGAGATGACAGATACATGGTGGATGATGTGGTCATCTATTCCTATGGCAGGATCTTCTTGACTAGATCTTCTAGTCTCACGAAGAAGCTGCTACATGTAGGACATGAGGACTTCTCTTCTATGCACTTTGATACATATTTCCATTTGATGGAGGAGTTCACTTGGGAGGGAATCCAGCAGGACATATATCAGCATATGGAGAGATGCATAGCCAGGATGATGATAGAGAGGATGTCACAACCACCTTCCTACTCATTGGGAGTGAGGGAGAATTTCCAGTTGAGTCATTTCAGCTCAAGACCTCAAGTACATGATGGAAGAGGTATCATTTCACATTCTGTATTGTACTCCTTTTCCTTATTTGAGAAGCATGATGTATTGAGGGGATTTTCTTCTCCTTGCATATTATATGATGATGTACTTGCAGCTACTTGTAGCATTGACTTTGGCTATCTTTTTGATGGTTTTTGGGGGAAGCCACATGTTTCTTGGTGTGCACCATTGGCACCATCTTGTAACTTCATGTTTTCATCTTATGAGATGACCGTGGGAGCAAAAAAGTGGCTGGAAAAGCACTTTTTATTTCTTATTTTGATGCGAGCCAAGGATGCACTGCGCTGGTTCCATGAGGTGGACCATGATTCACTCTCTAGTTGTCACTTGGCAACGTGTCTCATTGTACTTTTCTTCCATATGTTTCTGATATGTATATGTTCATGGGGAGCTTTGTTTGGAGAGTGGGCCTGAGATTGGAGATGCCCATTTGGAGCATGATTCTCCCCACTTTATATGATTTACATTTCAAGAGGAACCATGGGAAAACCATGATTGCCACATCACACTTTTTCTCTTCTTGTGGGAGGAACCACTTGGAGAACTTGAGGAGGCACTTCATGGCTGATTTGTTTTTTGGGACATCATACAAGTTGACCATCATGATCTCCCTCTATGGCTTGTATGAGGGAGAGAGGAGGCAGTAGCAAAGGCTGTTGTTGGTGTGGTTGCACTTGGGGGAGTATGGGAAGAAATTTTCACATACTTTTCATGATATTTCCGGAAAGAAGGAAGGCACATTCATGGTGCAAGGATGCTACCCTTCAGCATTGAAGGATAATGAGAGAATTCCATGTAGGAAGAAGATCTTCTCACATAGAAGCATGATTTTGGATGACCTTGGCATATGGGATGTCAAAGAAATAATTCATGGAGCCCTATCACAAAGGCCTACAGTGCTGTCACATAGGAGTATGTTCTTATGGATGGAATATTCCGAGGAGAAGATGTATTCCTTATTCTTGCAGATTTCTATGAGGAGATTCTCATGGGAGGTCTTATTAAGGGACCTCACTTTCATCCAACTCACTATGTATGGTAGGGAATGCATTTCTGTACTTTTTGGTTACTCCATTGTGTATTTGTACTTTCCCACCATGTTTGAATAGTGCATGCTCCTCAAAAGAGCAAGAGTATTTTTTGGTTTCTTGGTCACTTTAGGGCCAATGTTTATGATGATAGTATCCCATCTAGACATGAATTTGGGCAAGGGTATTTTTATTTTATCTATGTACAGCTGATATACATTGATGATTACTTCCCCATGTTGAGAGAAAAAATATGTACAGCTTGTAACTTGTTGCAGGACCACTTGCCACATGACATTCTAAAACAGCAGTTGGGAAGACTACGTAATATCCACTTGGAGAACCTTTGGTACCATCCAAAATTGCACCTAACTTTCAGCAATTTTCTGATTTGGAGGCCAAATGGTGATGATGTGCCATTCATATTGGATGGAATGGTTTGGGTTGACATGTCTCATGACTTTGGAGGGGGAGTCTGTGGAGGCTCAATCTTCTTCTTGCCATTGGAGGGAAATCATGTTGCATCCCAAGATTAGCATTCCCTTTTCACTTATCATAAGTGGAGAGGAGGACAACGTGGGATAGGACCTCTATCCTATCATGTTCACTTATTCAGCCCACCTACATTTCAGGAGCCAAGGGTGGAGGATACTTTCAATGAGTTACCATGTTGGAGAGTGACTCACTTCATTTGGATGATAGCATGGGTGAGGGAGGCACTCATTCACCATGATGAACAATCACTCCTACTTTGTGGAGGCCATGAAATAGAAATCAAGTTTCCATTCACACTTTCCACCTTTGATTGATGCAGACACTTTGGTATTGCACACTTGGGAGGAAGCATTGGATGACAGTTTATTTTCAGATTTTCTTGATGCAGTGATGGAGGCCATTGATGGGAGGCCACATGAGAAGGAGGGGAAAAAATTTTCTCTCATTTTACATTTTCTTGGGGACAAGAAAATATTTTGGAGGGGAGGACTATAATGTTCCAAAATTTTAGCCTCAAAGCTAAATGGAACATTAGAGTTGGCAACAACTCTAGTCAGTGAATAAATGGGTAGAGAATCCCATAAGTATCCTAAGGAGGATAAAAACACTCCAAGTGTGAAAGGAGACACTCTTTCTAGCTTAATAAAAGACCTCCATGTGTGAACAGGGATAAAATTAAGCTTCTTTGACTAAGTCAACAACACAGTTTTAGAGGAGGAGGAATCCAAGGAGGAATAACGCAATTTTGAAGGGAGATGCATCTTTGGATAGAGATGACCTAATTGAGTGGGTCCAAGGGAAATAAAACTCATATATTATATAAGGAAGAGGATGGAAGCATTATTCTTCATGTCTTGGATTATTATTCTTGTCTGCCAAGACTTGTTGCTGCTTTGCTGCTTAACAGAGTTGAAGTGTTGTTTAGCACTGGGTGTTCCCGAGCGGGAATCCCACCTCTCTCCTTCAGGATCCTCATAGGGAGAGTTTTTATTCATCATTCCACGTTAGGTTTTCAGGCCAAGCTTCAGCCTACATTATCAGCACATATTTTCCGGAGATTGTGCAGTGTTGTTGGGTGCAGCAGTGGATGGGATTGGAATCCAGGTTTCTGAGCTAGGTTCTCATTGGAGGAAGATTTCCTTCACTTGAGAGACATTTTTGGAGAGCTAAATAGCTTATTTCAGTTCTTTGGTATCATAACACACATTTCTCATACATTCCCAGCATTTTTTCTGCTAAGGAATGTGTTATTTTGGAGGCAGTGCTTAGTGCATGGTTTGGTGGCTTTGTTGTTGAGTTTCCTTGTGATTGAGAGATTCATCCTTTCATGGGAACAAGCCCTTGAGGGATATACATAATATCAGACATATTTCAGCCTTATACACTCATGTGTTTAATTTTTTTAGTGATGATTCAGTAATTTTCTGAATATCACATTTTGTATGCAGAGTGTTTGACAAGAAACCCTTGTCAGGTTATCTTGTATTTTGTATAAGGAGACTAGATCTCAGTTTTTAATGTATATTTGATTAATATATGAGTATATATGTTGTTAACCTATTTTTTTAGTGTAAAAACACTCTTATACGGCGCATTCCCTTATGTAGCAACTCCGGTATTTTTCAGTCTTGGGGTTTTAACACTTTTTGGCAATCTTAGGTGTGGGAGATCTATTTAACCCACCTAGTTTGCTTTGTTTCATCTCTATTCTTGGATTTAGGTTTTATATTGACTAATATATGGGATCCAAGAGTCTATTTTAATTTTTTATTGCAAATGTTGCTGGAAATGCGTTTTTGATGTGTGATTCATGAGTTGTTCCTAATTTGGGATATTACAAACATCGCTCGATATACCCGAAAGTATGTGGACGAGCTACGATATACTTATGTATTTGGAGTGAGGTATCACACTCGAAATGTATCACAGACAAGTTAATGACAACTTCTATGTTATACGACGCGGGAACACGTCTCTAGCCTAGACCTTCTAAATGTTATTGTTATGGTTCCAATTCTTTGTTAGGTAAATTGAGATTAATTTTATGTTGATCTTGCCTACAATTTTCCTTTCAAAGGTTCACCCCAATGATGTATTGAAAATTCCTAAAATGAAACTAAAAATGATAAGCAATCTTTCACTTTCAGTTTTTCAATGAAAATCCTAGCTACTAGAGGGAAAGAGAAAACAAATCAAAAAACACAAAATAAATGCAAATTTCCTAATTGTTCCTTTTTATAAAACACACAAACATCTTACATGCAAATGAATATTTTTCTTTTTCATTTCCTTTAATGTTATGAATGCAGAAAAGAAACTAAGTGCACTAAATCAACAAAATACAAATGCCTTTTAATTTTGAGAAATGAGGAATATAAATGAAAATTTCTCTTTTAAAGGAAAAATGAGGAATATAAAAAAAATTTATCCTATCAAGAAACAAATATTTTACGACATTTTCCTTTTTCAAAAGCAAATGGATCTAATGCGACAGTAAAAATAATTTGAAATAAACTTTCCAATGATAAAAAAAATGCTTTAAACAAACCTTGAACAAAGTTCCTTTCAAAGGAGGAAGAAATATATAGATTCACTAGTCAATATGAGGTTCAAAATTTTCAAAACACAGCAAAAAACAAACTGAATCAAATTGCAAAGACAAATTCAATGGAATCTGGATGGCTTCAGGAGTCAACGCAGTCTCTAAGGGGAGACAGTGCTCTTCAACACAAGCCTGAAAGGGAGACAGTGCTATGAAAAGCATTGTGTCCTGTCCAAGAGTGAATTGGGCATAGTGTATAAGGAAAAAAACTATTTTTGAGCACACTTATTTTGCAAATTAATATCTGAAAAAGTTTGATCTTTGTGAATAACAACTACTGGGTGGATAAACAAAGAAGATCAGAGGCCAAGTCACCTAGATCTAAGATAATTTTTCCCCAATGGAGTCGCCAATTTGTTGGACAGAATTGTGAATTACGGATAAAACAAACTTCCTTAGACAAGTGATAGTCTAGAACAACATATTAAAGACTATATGACTACTTCTCCTAACTCAGAAAAGACACACAGAAAGGATTAAAGGCTTACTTGTAATCCAAGCACTTCTAAATGGCTCCTTCTGTCGCTTCCATTGTAGCTTCAAATTCAAGCAGTTTGTGGGAAAAAATATTCCTGCAAGAAAGAACACTAAAACAGCAAAAGATAGCAATAATACAGATGTCTATTCAAGTTATTTAGCTAAATCAGTAAAGCATAAGCCATATACATCAACTAAGATCTTACAATATGGAAAATCAAAGCCAATACAGATGCATATAGGGCCAATTAAGTTGTATTCTTTATTGATGATAGAAGGAGAGGTTACAACCCAATGAGTGATTTGAAGTGACCCTTCCAGCAACGATCCTCAGCCCCATCATAGTATAAATCTCTCCAGCAGCTGTTACACAAATCTAACTCTCAATTGAAAATCCACCAACATTTCTCTACTCAAATTCTTCCTTATCAAACAGTCAGATATGTGCTCAATTTATAGAGAAGATGAAGGTTGTTTTGCAATCAATGACTTTCCAATAATAGTAAAGGCATGTTTCCAATCTTCTAGATGTCAAATGGACACTTGGATTCGAAGCTTGACACATGTGAACTCTTCTAGAAGGCACTGACCAAGTGGAGATTCCATAACAATGAGAATTCCGAACCCAATGTGACCAACGCACCCATAGATGTCAGGAAGTGCTTTGCAGAGCATCCTTGCATGGGGCTACCTGCATATGCAATGCACTTAGTCCCCTTAGAGGCAGCGTTGGTGAGCTCTCATATGCTATATAATAAACTTCAAACCTTGGAAACATTTTCTTGATGAAAGTTATGCTTTATTTTTCTTGTTCTTGCCTTAGGGAATGTATCAACTTGAAATGATAGGGAATGATAGACCCTTAGTCATTGGTCCTATAGATGATGCCCAATTAACCAGGTCATTGGGAATGATGCCCAAATTGACTATAAAACCCATTTACATCAAGACCAAAGATTAGTTCTGGTTGATCATCACTCAAATTTTCAGAATATTCTCCATCATTCATGTTTAAAGTCTTAGTGATATGTGTTTTGTATAGGTCATGTTTTACCAACTCTGTCAAAGGAATTGGTATCTTCAATTTGGCAATTTCAGCTTGGATATTAAATGGTACTTGTGATTTTCCTAGCTGAATTATCTCTTCTTTTGTAACTATATTTTGGGTAGGTTTGTCTTCTTTTTCTACAGTTGGTTTCTCATTCTCTATTTGTATTTCCATTGTCTTACTTCTTTTAATTTTATTTTCAGGGACAGTTTGAGATGCAGTGGAAATATTTGCAGATTGTGTGTTTTCAGCAGTTGTTTTAGTAGTGGCTGCTTTAGGATCAACTAATTTTGCATTAGAAGTAGGTGTTTTTGAGTCTGAAATTTTTGTTTTAGCAAAAATTGTTGTCTTGGTAGCAGAAAATTTTTGTGGATCTGTTGATGTTTGGAAAACATCATCTGTGATGTCAACAATTTTTAGACTAGGTGAAATTTTGGGACTTGAATTTTTTTGAGTTGAACCAAAATTTTGCTTGGTTTACCTAGGGAGAATTTGCAGAACTTTAGTGGTAGGATCCTCTACTATTTTCTTTGTTTGATTTTGGGCATCTTTCTTAATAGAAAGCTCTACATTTTTCTTGCTTCTAAGGTTATATTACTTATGAACTTCATTAATTCCAAACTCATAACCTTGCTTGTAATCAAAAGACTCACCAAAATCTAATTGTAATTGTTGTAATTCATATAACTCCTGTTCTTCTTTTGTAAGAAAATTTGTGGCATCCTCATTAATTCCCATTAGATTAATGGTGTCTTCATCATCTTCATTTTGATGATAACTTTCAGCATAGTTCTCTTGGAAAGGTGGTCTTATTGTTTGGTCAGGTGTTGATTCTCTATATTTTCTAGTGTTGGTATTTTCCTGAAATTGGGATTTCTAGTTTTAGGTCTTTGTTGTTGGTTATCCCACTGTGGGTTCCTTTCCATATTATCTAACCTATCCATAATTATCTCTAGTGTTTTTTCTAATTGATCTATTTTCAAATCTGAAGTGGATGTTTCCTCTTTTATTTTCACTCTCCTTTCATTTCTTAACCTAGCTTTCTTTGCTAAAAAGTTTGCCTCTACACTAAAAACATTACTTTGCATCTTCTCTAAGGTTTCTGGATTTCTCTCTCTCAATTGATAGGCTATATCAGTATCAAATCCATCAGGGAATTTGATAAGGACAGATTTTGGAGGAGGTTTAAGATTAGCAGGACTTGCATTATAAATACTATTATATCTAGTAAAATAATCTTGAATTGTTTCATTTGGTGCTATTTTTATGCTTTCAAATTCAAATAATATTTGTAGTGGATTTTTATTTTTCTCCCATCTATTAAGAAACATTATATGAAAAACTGCTAAATCAGAAATACTACCAGTATTCAAACCTTTAAACCATTTTTTTACCTCACTAGTTAAAGTTTGAGAAAAAAGTTTCATTTGGACATCATCATCATCAATTTCATGTAGTTAAAAATAGTCTGTCATCTTATTAACATGTTGTTGAATAGTGTAATGAGTGGTTCCATCAAATTGAGGGATTTTTCTTTGATAATCATTGGGCATGTTTTGTAACTGTGTTGGTAGGACCAAGGGAGCATATCTGGTAGCCATGGCTTGGATTATAGCTTGGCTAGGAGATCATTTTTAAGTACTTGGTGAAGAACTAGAAGTACTTGCTAATGTAGTTAAAGCATTTGTAGATGAGATTGGGATATAAGAAGATGTACTGGAAAATGTGGTTGACATACTAGAAGATGAAGTTGGGATGTTATAAGATGTGCTTGGGAATGAGAATGATGTATTGGAAAATGCAAAAGAAATACTATGGGATGAACTTGACGTGGTGGAAGATGGAAATAAAATTCTAGGTTGAAATGGTTGCTTAGGAAAAAATGAATCTGTGGAATGAAGTGTGGTGGAAATAATGGATGAAGTGGTAGTGAATAGGGATGAACCTACAGATTCTAAAAGGTTGGTATCTAAGTGAATGGTAGAAGGCTTAAGGGCATAGGCTGATAAAGCACTCGATTCAACTGAATGTTGTAAATAAGCTTCATCAATTTCTTTAATCAAATTTGTAATTATGGCATCAATTTTATCATAAACTTCAAAAATATTTTGATCAGAATCAACTGAAACAGTTTCCTTCTTAGTTTCAATGAATGAAATAAAATCAGGATCTATTACAATATTATTTAAGTCACTTTCTGATTTAGTTTTGAATAAATATTGTTCAAAATTTAAATCAAATTCTATGTCTTGTAAACTTTATATTTGTTTTGGAAGGGAATTTTCTTTGACTAATGAAATCTTATTACCTAAATCTTCAATTCTTTTGTTTTTCCTTCCAATTATGTAAGGATTATCTACTACGACAGCAAGTTGTGGATCTGGATTTGACCTAGTATACTAGACTCTTCTGGAAGCCAGAATTACAATTTTTTATGAAACTATACTCACAAATTATTTAAAACAATATTAAGGTGAAAAGATAAATTAAAATATTTCCTTTAAGATCTATTTAAAAACTGAGGATTGGTCAATTCCCCAGTATGGTCGCCAGTATGTTATCACTCCAATAATTCTCAATAGTTGTGAGATTTTTTATTTTAGCTTAAAGATTATCAGAGGTAGCCACAAACTTACTTTTAAGCCTTAGGATCTAGCCTTCCTAATGCTCAGAGATGGCTCTTTCTATATGATTTAACTTTGTTGATTTATATTTTATTTTAGGCTATTTATATAGGAAAAATTGGTTTTGGGTTTTGGATTTGATTTGGTGGTGAAATAACTTACATAGATGAATAACTATAGATCTATATCCCATTGGGAAAATGGAGTCAATGTGTCAAGCAGTCAAATCATGATCAAGGTCTAAATGTAAATGTTTATAGGGAAAGATAGGAGAGTCACTTCAGATCTTCAAGGCTGATGGTGAAATGGTTTTTATCGGGATAAAAGAGAAATTAAGGGTTCTTAAATACGGATTAGGAGTGAAAACGTAGAGGTCAATTGAAATTAGGGAGAAATTAAGGGTTCCCTAATCTGGATATCAGTTGAAAACATATAAATAATAATCAGTCAAAACATAGTGCTTTTAACATATTCTGAAATACAATTCCTAATTTATTATTTAGATTGAGAACACATTTAAGAATAGATGGAAAACATAAGAAAAATGACAAGATAACAAGTGAAATACTTCACTGCAGTGGCCCAACACATGAATAATGTAATATGATGCTTTATTTCCTGTGATCCAGTCTGCTGACTTGAAACTGATACAAAAACCCTTAGGTTCAGAATAGTATAACTACAGAAATGTTCAACAATTCATCACTCTAAATCCTTCCTAATGAGAAGTATTTATACAAAAACTTGTACAAAATATCCTAGAATAAACTTAGGAATTTTTTATGGAAAATAAATATCTTCATGTAAGAAGATAGTGACAACTCCTTAACTAATGCTAGTTGTCCTTTTTATTGAAATAAAATAACTTGATGTTTTAATTTTAGCACTGCTTTCTCTTTTTGTTGTTTGATGAATGCAACAACTAAACAATGAGGTGTCCTTCACGCTGGAAAATTCATCTTTACTCTTATTTTGTCTTCAACCTTTCATCTAATACACTTTAACTGATACTCTTTACTGCAAAAAATTATCATTGATGATGTAAAAACAATAAACTCTGTTTTTTCTCTTTCACTGCTTTTTTGTCACTGTAATATGATCTTAAAGTAGGTAAGTCAACTTCTCCTAGAAATCAACTTCTGCAATTTTGTCTTCATAAGCCTTCTGAATTTTTCATCACCTTCAGTGTATTTTGAAAATGTTGGTTTGATCACAAATAGATGTTTTACTTCATGCTGCAAGTAAAACAAATTTTCAAAATTCTTATATAGCACTTTACCTGTTGGGATTCCCTACAAAGCTGATTTATTTATCTGTTCTTTTCCAAACTCTCTTATCTTTTTGTTATAATCCTCTTGCTTCATTAATATTTCATTAACCACTAGAGGATTGGGAAGGGCTTTCTGACTTAGAACATCAAATTTAATCATAAATATTGTAATTGCAGCTTCCATGTTCTGGAATTTTTCCTCTAATTGTGTCATCAAATTCTTCCTGGATATTACCCTCCTAAAGTCTAGGATGGTTTCAGTTCTGTCTGTAATTCCAATTTCCTCCATTTCTTGTTTATTTTTTGAATTTAGGAATTTGATAATTTCTAAGGCCTCTTCAAGTTTTTTACCTATCTCTTCTTATGTCTTATGTATTGCTTCTTTTGCTGATTTCAATAAATCTTTCTACTCATAGATTACTTATATAGAGGGAAAAATATCATTGACTTCTTCAATGATATTGGACCGTAATTGTTGCTTAACATGTGCCATAGGTTCCTTCAAATTTAATTCTTTTTCCAACTTCTTGAGTTTTTCATTCAACCTATTGGCTTTTTGTTCTTCATTCTTGGCATTTATTTTTGCAAGTTTCATAGCATATTCAAGATTTTTGATCTGTTCCTTTAACTTGTTTATCTCATTGGTTTGGATAGACATGTCTTTCATTTCCTTTACAAATTTACTTGCCTCATATGATTGTTGTGCTGATGTTGTTGAGGATTCAGTGGCTGAGGTTGTTGACGAAGTAACTGGAACTGTTGTGGCCATTGGAACATTAGGAGCTAGTGTTTCTACCAAAGTTTATGGCACTATTGTTGTAACTATAGGAATCACAGTGGCAATAACTTCTCGTGTTTTTTTGGCTTCTTTTTCTTCGACCAATTTGTCCATTTCAAGTTTAATTTCTTTAATCTGGGTTGTTAGCTGTAAAATGAGACTCTTCATCTCATATTTTTTATTGGAATCCTATAAAACCTCCTTAGCTTGAGGATGCTCAGTAGGAGGTAGCTTCAATTGTTTCTTAAGTGCAGCAATATCATCATTCTTCTTTTTGATCAATTCCTCTACAGATTTTATATTCTGAGGATCATATCCTACCTCAATTACTAGCTCTTCTAAGGATTTTATTCTGGTATCCTTAGCATATGAAGATGCCTTCTCCAATTTGAGTTAATCTCTGACATTTATCAAATTATTTTGAAGCTTCTATGCACTCATGGCATTGGTGGTCATGGTAGAGTAAATCATCTCTCCTTCTTGCTTATGAAATTCTATTTTATCCAGAGGATGAATATATTGAACTGGAACTTCAAAATACATATTTTTATAATCATAGGATGATTTAGGAGCTGGAACTGTGGGCTGAAGAACTGTCATCAGCATCTTTTTGTTCTTGTAATCAAAATATGAAAGCAACCTATTCTGAATGCTTGGAGTTTTCTTTAAGTACTGAGAATATATTTCATTTTTTATTTCTTCATTTTTAGCCTTAATTTCCTTGTATATTTCCTTTATGTCCATGTCTTTTTCAATTGTTTTCTTAGATTAAGACACTTCTATACTATGTTGTTTCTGAATTAGTTGTGTATTAGAAGTGGCTGGTTTCTGCTCCTCTTCAATTACTGTAGGAGATACAGTGTCTTTTTCTGCAACTTCTGTGTCAATAACCTCTATTGTCTCCTTTCTTTGCTGGCAGGATTAATCTTTGGCTTTTTGTTGTACCTTAGTTTGAATTTTTTCTCTGTAGTAGTCTCAGCTGTGTAAGACCCTTCTTCCCTATTTCTTTTCATACTTCTGTATTCTTGGGATGGAGTTTGCAAAGTTTTACTAGTATCACTTTGCTTCTTAGCCTCTACCAGTGTATTCTCTAACCATTCAGATTGGTTTGAGAATTTCTCAATATCAGGTTTCTTCTCGTGTATGTATGGAGTCAATTTGCACTTGACTCCCATTTTTCTGATTATACCAAGGGGATCGTAATACCAAAGAAAACTGGGACTGAATTTGTACTCTTGCAACTGTTTTTCTGCCTCTGGACCTGCTTCTCTATTATTACAAATGAATGGGCCAACCTGGTTCTTCAATTTAAAATGTGTTTTATTCTTTTCAATCAAGAAATTTATAGCATTTGAATTTAAAATATGCCTTATATACTCCAGATAAAATAACCTCATACGGAGGTATTTTGGAAATTTATAAGGGATAAGGCTTGACCCATAGACTCTGATTTCAGTGTGAGTTTGGTATAAATACCAATCACTTGTCCTGTTATGTTTAGATAGTTGCAAAAATTTCTTGATTTCATTGCTAATCCTGGGCTGCACACTGTTATTTAGTAAATTGACCAAGGGATAGATAAAAGAATATGTGAACTCTGAATAGGCAAACTCATTTGACTCCTTCCTTATCAAGGAAGTCCAAAATATGATAGATTGTTGATTTCCTTCCACATCAAGCTTCTAAAGACTTAGAAGAAACCTTTTTGACTGAAAATAAAGGAACATGTGGAATAGAAATGAGAATATCTAAAAACACCTTCAGAAGGCAATTTGACTAATTGTTCATGGATGTTGTTAGCAATATATTGGGCAAAGTTAAAGATAACTATAGGGGGTTGTCCAAGTGTAAAGGTGGAAAAGAAACAAAGTACTGCTACATTATCATGTTCATCTGTGAAATATCCAAGGATGGAGGATTGAGTTTGGGAATTTCCATATAAGATGGCATGAAAGTTTGAAAAACCTGGAATCATTTGGGAAAATCTAGATCCAAGTAGAATTTAGTGAGGGCTTCAATAGATAGAGGAACTTCATTTGGCCCAGGCTGTAATTGAAGCATCTGGTTAATAGACTCAGTTGTAATGGTAAACAAAATTTCCTTTTAAGGATTCACAGTGGCTCTTTTTCCAGGAGAATAGCATGATTGGCATAGTCTGATTGCTTTTGGGCATTGGTGAGTATGAGGAACAATATATTTAGGCAAGTTTTATTCTCAAATAAATACTTCATCAACCTGATATAAGTAGTTAAGCCATTCCTTCAGGCATGTATGAAGTTACTACACAATCATAAGGCGATGGATAATATCCAAGCATTAATAGAAATCTATGCAGAAAAGGTTGCCCCATAAATGGAGGTTAAAACCATGAACAAGATTTATAAGAACAAGAAAAGGATTGGTCGAGATTTTTGTATGACTGCATAGATTGGAGATTATGAAATCGATCAAGTCATCCTTGATTTAGGATCGGATGCCAATGTCCTGCCCAAACAAACCTAGCAGAGGATGGGAGAACCCAAGCTGGAATGGTCCACTATTTAGTTACAAATGGCTAACCAACAAAATATCATCCCACTAGGAAGGTTGTCGAAGGTTGTAGCAGACATTGTGAGAATTAAAGTTTATGTATATTTTGAGGTAATCCAAATTGTGGATAATGTACACCCCTATCCTTTACTCTTTCGTCTAGACTGGGCTATTGACATAGTAGGTATCATCAATTTGAAAAGAAGAAATATGGTCTTTGAGAATGATGGTACGTGGGTAATAGCCCCCTAGATCCAGCAGAAGGTGAACGATATACAGATCTAGTGCACGAGGAGGAGGATGTTGATCACATTTACAAACTGAATGCTTGGGATGATGATTGGATCAACCCCACGGCTAATGGCATGTTGTGTTGGGAGATATATAGTGCATGTCTCTCAGACTCATATGGTGAGATAGAAAATTGGTAGAACCAGTTACATGATGTATCTGCACTGCAGTGCCTCAAGATCACAATTAGATTTTGATGCATCTCCTTAGAGGTAAGAGAGCTACCCTACTTTGATGATTCTGGTTGTGTTAAGGAATTCCTTAAAGCATTCGAAGCAGATATCCCTAAAGAACAGAGATTTTGGGGACTTGACTTGGCTATGCGTGTGACCCCTGCGCAGTGGTGGGAAACCCATAAGGGGGCTTTCCAGGACTGGGGGGGATGCCGTAAAATGATGATACTACAATTTGAACCTCCAACCAACCCACCCAAGGAACTCTTCTCTAGTCGTGGGGGCCCTCAAAATCACTTGTATATGTAGATGGAAGTATGGAATGAAAGGAATTGCAATGAATGGGTCAACATGTTTATTCATGCCTTAGGACCCATCCCGACCACTCGGTATTTAGATGCATATCTATACCAGTGCACTTTCCACTGTGGTACAATGACAGTGGATTTAATTGTAATTTTTGGTTTAGTAGGAGGGACAAAGAAACTAGATGAAGCCCTACAAGATATATATGCTCTTATCATTGATGATTCCTTACCTCGAAAGGAATGTGATGCGCCTATTGGGGTTCCCATGTTTTGGCCAGATTAGAAATACCAAAAGATGAGACAACATCAGAACCACTTTTGGGCCCTAGGATCTAGCCCTCCTGGACCCGGAGAGGGATCTCTCTAATACAACAAAGAATGGTATATCCTTGAAGCTCAAAATGAGATGTTAGGCTAGGTATGAAGGACAAAGGGGGGTTTAAATGATTTGGTTGGTTGGCTGCTGGGTTGGTCATGAGATCATAGACTGAGAAAGTAATGGGAGAAAAAGGAAAAAAACAGCAGGATGTTTCAGCAAAGAGGATAGGTCAAGAAAGTGCCATCCATTGGGCTATGGAGTCATGAAATGGAATTACATGCAACAACTAGCCAAGGCTTTCAGAGGGCAAGTCATCTACACTAAAGGATATTTTTAGATAGATGGTGGGATGGAAAATTAAGGATTGAAAGTGAAAGCAGGAAAGCAACCCAATTTCTGTCTATATATCAGGTCAGAGTTCATTTAACTCTAGGCCTGCTTGGACATACTCAAAGGAAGCTTTCAATGGAGGGACAAAGAGGCAGCTTATAGATCGGACCAGAGGTCATTTAACTCCAGGTCAGCTTTAGCATGCTCCAAGGGAAAACAGAGATAATTTTAACAGAGCCAGGGTCTATAGATCAGAGAAGGACTTTGAACCTTCAATTCTTTGACACCAGCAAGAGATCTTAGAAAGGCTAGCTGGTCGCATAAGGACACCAGTGGACAGGGCTAACTTTAATCCCCAGTTTCGCAAATCTTCCAGCTTAAACCCAACAAGAACAACTAAAGATATATTTCATTAATTCATACATTATCTAGCAGCATAAGGAACTATTACACTGGTTAAATTAGTGTGAAATCAATCCTCAGATAATACATACAGTAGAAAAAATTTAAGGCAAGGAGAGCAGAGACATAGGGTACCTAGCAAGGGTAAATCCTATGCCATATTTCTGATGCGAGCCCAGAAAACCAATGAACACCATGAAAATGTAATTAAACGATAAGATAAGAGAAACATCACCCGTAGTAATAGACCAGGATCCAAAGAAATGTGCTTGATTAATTGATGCAAAACCAGTCACATATACTGAGCTCAATGGTTGTTACAATCCAAACTTCTCCTCCCAGCCTACTACAATACAAACTACTCTGCTACTTTCTCCCAAAACTGTCCTAACAGTCAGAACTGAATCCCTCTAACTACAACCGAAATAACTGAACAACAACCCTTACAATATGTTCTTAGGGATTCTTATAGCTCGAGTGGAGCAGAGAAGGTAGGTGAGGAACTAAATGTAGCATTAAAACTTAGAAGAGGGAGAGGCTCGAAGCCTCGTTCTGTTTTAAATTCTGAGCATTTATCTCTGGTACCCTTATCGCTCCATTAGACCAGATTAGACTGTTGGCCTCATAGCTTCTCTACCTAATCTAATATCTGCTAGGATTAAACTGTCTATCAGATTTCTTCTCTACATTCTAAGACAGAAATTGAAAACAGTCAAGCCAGGATTAGACTGTCTAGCTTGCTGTACTTTTCAGAAATTAAAACAACTAACTACATGCTCACAGACTGAGCTTTATTGAGCTTTTCCTACCTACCCTACTCTAACTAGAATATTTACAAGTCTAGCTTACAAACATTGTCTTCCAATGTAACCATTCCATCAAGTGATCCCATGACTACTCTTTCTTGCTCAACTCTTTGAGCATGCTGGATAGGCAGGGCTGCTCCCACTCTTTTTGCTCCATAACAGCAGCTTTGAAAAATTTTCTTTCTGTTTGCAACATGCTACTCAAAAATACCTTTCATCCTTCCTCAAATGTTTGCAGGAAATGAGCATAAGGATCATGAAAAGATACCTTGCTATGAATATTTGGCAGGCAGGCTTCAACCAGGATCTCTTCTTCTTCCATTGGATCAAGAAGAAGAATCTCTTGAGGGAGAGAATCTCCCTCATCTTCTTCATTTTCTGAACCAAAGGACTCATCATATATGGCAGTGCTGTCCTCTTGGAGCTCTAATATATTCCGATCTGGTGAGCTGAGCTTTGTGAAAAGATCGATGTATTCTTGAGCAGGGGTACATTCCTTTGCTTCCTCTTCTTCAAGAGAAAACTCCTTGCTTTCAAACTGCTCAAAGATCTCTTCCTTGTTTTCCTCTTCATCTTCTGAGATGAAAGGCTGCTAACCTCCAATCATGTGAAAACCATTACTGATGATTTTTAATGGAGTGAAGCAAAGATCTAGAGATCCTTCACCCTCTTCTGCACTCTTAAGGCTTTCTTCATCAATATCATAAATAGCCTGCATTGGCTCATTACTCTCTGGAAGTAAAGGGAACTGATTCTCCTCCCATAAATCTACTAATGATTACCCTGCAAGATCATCTTCTGTTTGGAGAACATCATCATCAAATATATCAAAAATAGGAAAATCGTGAATATAAGTAATTCTGCCAACCGGACATACTGGACTATCAGCAGATTTTTCTTCTCTCTGATTTACATGTGAGATTTCCAACTCTGTACAATAAAGCTCATCAGATGAATGGACAAGAATGTCTGATCTGTAAAAAAAATTAGAGGCTGGTTGTCCATTGATGATCTGATCTATTTCTTCTTTTGTCAAAGGGGAAGATGGTCTTGTGCTCCTTTGTGCAGAGTTGCAGCATCTCTCTATTTCCTTTGAAGACTGGATTTGAGGCAGAATTTCATCTGAAGCCTCAACTGCAAGGGATGGTGGATCAGCATCTGAGTTTTCAGGGATATCTTGAGGAATGTCTACGGTCTCTTGACATTTTTCTTCCTCAGCTGATTCATCCACGTTCTTGTGATAGCTAGGATGCATATGAAATTCTTAAATGGTTGTTAACAGATCTTCAGGATGCATATTAACCAAATCCTCATCAATATCTAACAGATACTGTATGATATTCTGATATTGATCACAACAATCCCATGATAAGGATGGAGAGTTTCCTTTATAATTCTTGTAAAATACTTGGTGCATGTCCCTTAAAGAAAACAAACTCCGAGATTCTAACCATTCATACCAAACCCTAGCTTTTCCTTCTAATGTTGCCATGAAAATTTTCATTAGGCGGCCTTCATGCCATTCAAATTTAAATTTCCACACATGTATATGAAACTTGATGAGATGTAGCAAGGGGTCATCAACGTTTTCACCCAAAAAGGTAGGTAGGTTTTCTAACCAGTCCACTTCAGGCATTTTTTGTGGGAATCCAGGGATATGCTCCCTACTCATTGGGGCATATCTTCTCTGTATGCGTGGAAGCATGTTTGTAAATCAGAAAGAGGTCACTGTATCTAGTCAACCAGGTCAGAGTCTTCTACCAGTGGAGTCATTTGGTCTTCTAGGAGTTATGGAGTGTGGAGTCGCCAGGTGGATGTATATGAATATTTGAAGTAGGATGTTGTCCACCATTAGCAATTGAATGCCAATCTAACTAGAGATTCTGAGCCTTTGATCACCTAAGAATGTTTAAGGTGAAATGCACTCAATTCCCCAGCAGAGTTGCCATTATGTTGGGGTTCCCATGTTTTGGCCAGATTAGCAAGACCAAAAGATGAGACAACATCAGAACCACTTTGGGGCCCTAGGATCTAGCCCTCCTGGACCCGGAGAGGGATCTCTCCAATACAAAAAAGAATTGTATATCGTTGAAGCTCAAAATGAGATGTTAGGCTAGGTATGAAGCACAAAGTGGGGTTTTAAATGATTTGGTTGGTTGGTTGCTGGGTTGGTCATGAGATCATAGACTGAGAAAGTAATGGGAGAAAAAGGAACAAAACAATAGGATGTTTCAACAAAGAGGATAAGTCAAGAAAGTCCCATCCATTGGGCTATGGATTCATGAAAGAGAATTACATGCAACAACTAGCCAAGGCTTTCAGAGGGCAAGTCATCTACACTAAAGGATATTTTTAGATAGATGGTGGGATGGAACATTAAGGATTGAAAGTGAAAGAAGGAAAGCAACCCAATTTCTGTCTATAGATCAGGTCAGAGGTCATTTAACTCCAGGCCTTCTTGGACATACTCAAAGGAAGCTTTCAATGGAGGGACAACGGGGCAGCTTATAGATCGGACCAGAGGTCTTTTAACTCCAGGTCAGCTTTAGCATGCTCCAAGGGAAAATAGAGATAAGTTTAACAGAGCCAGGGTCTATAGATCAGAGAAGGAATTTGAACCTTCAATGCTTTGACATCAGCAAGAGATCTTAGAAAGGCCAGCTAGTTGCACAAGGACCCCAGTGGACAGGGCTAACTCTAATCCCCAGTTTCCCAAATATTCCAGCTTAAACCCAACAAGAACAACTAAAGATAGATTTCATTAATTCATACATCAGCTATCAGCATAAGGAACTACTACATTGGTTAAATTAGTGTGAAATAAATCCTCAGATAATACATGTACAGTAGAAAACATTTAACGCAAGGAGAGTAGAGACATATGGTACCTAACAAGGGTAAATCCTATGCCATATTTCTGATGTGAGCCCAGAAGACCAATGAACAGCATGAAAATGTCATTAAACGATAAGATAAGAGAAACATCACTCGTAGTAATAGACCAAGATCCAAAGAAATGTGCTTGATTAATTGATGCAAAACCAGCCACATACACTGAGCTCAATGGCTGTTACAATCCAAACTTCTCCTCCCAGCCTACTACAATACAAACTACTCTGCTACTTTCTCCCAAAATTGTTCTAACAGTCAGAACTGAATCCTTCTAACTAAAATAGCAACAACCCTTACAATATGTTCTTGGGGATTCTTATAGCTTGAGTGGAGCAGAGAAGGTAGGTGAGGAACTAAATATAGCATTAAAACTCAGAAGAGGGAGAGGTTCGAAGCCTCGTTCTGTTTTAAATTTTGAGCATTTATCTCTGGTACTCTTTGGATGAGAAGAATGGTCTTCGTTAGGTTGTAATTTACTTCCAGGTATGTCTTTGATGTACTCGCTGCAGTGTTCTGGTGAATTGCACAAAAAGGCAGAATAATGATGCTAGGGTCTGCCATACTGCATAACTAATGCACTGGTAGCATAGGACTGTTGTCAGGGCTGGAAAACCTCTCTAGAACACGACATAGGATGAGAACTGTATGGGTGCATCGTCCTTTATGGAAAGAACCTTCTGCTGATGTGAAAACCATTTAGTATTATTTTATGTGCCTTGGACCTTCTGATCGATCCTCGGGGTATTCGAACTGGTACCTTTGCCTTCTAAATCCCTGAAAAAGGCTCAAAAATCTTCAATTACATGCCTTGAACTTTCTGTTGTTCCACTGATACTCTCTGTCTGCAAAGTCTACGTTTAAATGGCTCTGGAAGGTTTGACAAAGTTTTATCTTCATTCTTTGAATGCACATCCTATCATGGCTCCTTCCCAGGCTTTCTTCATAAATTCAACCCTCGAAAATGGTCCTTTCTTGTGCTCTGTGTCACTGCAACAGTGACTGTGAACCACGGTGGTTTTCACCACTCGAAACCCTGCAAAACACGTAAACATGTTAAGAAAATCCATGCATGGGGTGGGATGCTTTGGATTACTACGAAAATGGCGACGTGGCACAGTTAAATGGTGGAATAGTGCGGGATTACGGTGGAAAATGCAGTGGGACGCTTGCAGAATGGTGGCGCAGTGGGAAAATGCAGTTGGAGGGTGGTGAGAACGGAAATTTTAATTTAAAAAATTAAGATTTGACCTTCGAATGCATATATATACAGGGACGGGCGAGAAATACGATGAAACACGTGGAAAGGGTGACATGGCAGGACCGGTCAACGGAGGGACATGTAATCGACTCTGGACCGTCCGATCTCAGGAGGAGATCGATGACTGAAAATGCATCGGAGGGCGACGGATGGTGGACCAGGGGTACGGTTTCCTTGGGTTATCCCCCGCGCAACTTCGTGGAGTGATCACCGTTAGATGGGCAGCTCTGGATTGGATGGTTGATATTCATATCGCACCGGGTCAAATGTCGAACGTTAACGCGCGATGGGGGGGTGGTTTTAAAATAGTGACGGAGCCACGTGTCGGGTGGTGAGTGGAATCACTCTGAAAATAAAAATACCTCCGACCTCCCAACGGCGGTGCGATATATACCGGCGATTTTCGGACAGGCGCGACTGCGGGGACCACCAGGCGAGATTTACCGCGGACCATTGATCTGTGGGTAAACGAACGGCTGTGATGTGATTTAAGTGGTGAACGGGGTGAACAGTGGACATTGTGGGGAACGTGATGACCGTCGGATGGCCAGGAAATCAACTGTTTGAAACGCTCCCGATAGCCAAACACGCTAAGTACTTGCTTTTCGGGCTAGCACCTAGTTTCAGCGCTCGGGTCACATGGGGAAAAGGTCAAGGGGGCTGGCCTGAAGGGGCTAAGACCCATATATGTCCAAATGTGGGTTTTCAACCTTTTTCAATGCAGTTCAAGGCCAGAAATGGGTAACGATAGAGAAAAAGAGGGGAATTAAACCAAACAAGGGGTGGGTGTAGGATTTGAAGGGGGTTTTGGGATAATTTAAGGAACAAGGGGAGGGATTTTAGGATGATTTAGAAGGTAAAAAGGGGAACTTTAAAAAAGGAGAAAAATGGTTGAAAAGGGACATTTTGCAGGGATACAAGGGATAAATGTAGGCCTTTTGGAGCACAATTTTTTGCAATCAGAGAGGCTTTATAATGAGAATCAACAGAGGGTATTTTATCAAAGGACAAAAGGCACAAGGAGGCTTCAAGGATGATTTGTTTTCAAAGGAAATGCATTCCTTGAAGGCTCAAAAACATTTTAGCCCCCTGTTTGCTTGTCAAAAATTTATAGGGGGCTAACAGTGCCAGCATGGGATGTGCAGATGCAAGATATTGTCAACTGTCTAAACTTGTCAGTAGAAGGCTACGATGAGGATCCCAGAAATATCACTATCCCATAGTCAGAAGGAGAGTGCACAGTTGCAGGACCCCTATTGCAGACATTAGATGTGACCAAGCCATTAAAGCTAAAGGAAGTTAACATTGGAATGGAAGAGCAGCCCAAGATGGCCAAAATTGGGGATTACTGGGACGATTATACAGTTGGAAAGATCACGGAGCTGCTGACCAAATATCAGGACCTATTCCCTACGAAGTTCTGTGAGCTAAATGGAATTGTGGGAGATATGGGTGTCATGAGAATCACCTTGAAGCTGGACACACGTCCTGTCAAATAGCAGCCCTATCGGTTGAACCCTAAATATAAAAAAAAAAGTCAAGGAGAAAATTTATAAGATGATGGCCGTGGGTATCATTGAGCCGGTAGATCAGTCAGATTGGGTAAGCCATATGGTGGTCGAAGAAAAGAAAACCAAGGGAGAGATTAGGATCTGTGTAGATCTACGTAATATGAATGATGCCTCCATACATGATCCATTCCCTACGCCATTCTCTGGTGAAATTTTGGATAATGTGGGAGGTTAGAAAGCATACTCGTTCACTGATAGGTTTTCAGGGTACCATCAGATCAAAATATCACCTAAAGATCGCAACAAGACAACCTTCGTGACTGAATGTGGTTCCTTTCAGTACAATGTCATGCCCTTCGGACTCAATAATGCCCCTGCCATTTTCTCGCGTGTAGTTGTGGAAGTATTCAAAGAATTCATTCATAAGTTCCTGGAGGTCTTTTTTGATGATTGGACAATTTCTGGATTAGTAAAGAAGCATGTGCTAAACCTTTGCATGATGTTGGATGCGTGCAGGAAACACCAGATCTCGCTACATATCAAGAAATGCATATTCTGCGTACTATTTGGGATTTTGTTGGGACACGTTGTACGTTAGCAGGGATTGATGGTTTACCTAGCCAAGGTTGCAGTTATCATCAATTTATCAGTCCCCACCATTGAGAAATAGCTACACTCCATCTTAGGGCACACCGACTACTATAGGAAGTTTATTCAAGGGTACGCCCTGATCACTGCACCAATGGAGAAGCTGCTAAAGAAGGATGTATCCTTTTTCTAAGATGAGGAGTGTCACAAGATTTTTTAACTACTAAAGGAAAATATGGTCACTGCGCCTATTCTCATATTTCCATATTATATGAAGGTATTTCATGTACATGTGGATGCATCAGGAATAACCCTGGGAGTTGTCTTAGCGTAGCCAGGAGAAGAAGACATGGATCACCCGGTTGTGTTTGCTAGTAGGAAAATTTCTAGCGCAGAGCGCAAATGGTGTATTCCCTGCAGAAATAAAGGCACTATCTATTTGGCGGAAATTTCAAGATGTTCACTAATCATTCAGCTCTAAAATACCTGGTCAATAAGCCTATGTTGGGGGGGAATATTTGTAGATGGTTACTGCTATTCTAGGAGTATGATTTTGAAATCATTGTGAAGCCTGGGCAAATAAATGCCGAACCTAATCACTTGTCTCGAATTGAGAGTGCAGAAGAGCCAGCTAATCTAGAAGAAGGGCTACTCGATGTGCAACTTTTTTATACCAAGGTGGTTGACGAGAAATTTGCAGAAATTATTCATTTCTTAACCATGCGAATGGCACCTGAAGACTATTTAGTACAACAAAAAAAGGATTTGGTGGCCCACGTAACTAATTTCACTATAATTTCTGGTCAATTATACAAGTCGGGAGCAGACGAGGTCTTGCAGAGGTATGTATTAGAACATGAAAGACAAGCTATCTTAGCTGAGACCCATGGAGAGGTGGAAGGAGGTCACTATGTAGGAAAAGAAACTACACAAAGGTGTTGAGGGCTAGGTTGTGGTGGCCCACATGACATAGTGATGCCCATGCATACTTCCGTGCCTGCGATGCTTGCCAACAGATAGGGAAAACTTCCCGCAAAGATGAGATGCCCTTGCAACTGTAGATGGTGTTGCAGGCATTCGACAAATGGGCCATAGACTTTGTAAGACCCATCAATCCCCTAGGAAAGAAGATAGGTGCACATTACATCATTGCAGTAACTGATTATGTAACCAGATGGGTAGAAGTGAAGGCCGTGAAGGATTGTACTGCAGATACCATTGCGCACTTCATATTTGAGCATATTTTGACCAGTTTTGGCTTCCCAAAGATATTTATGAGCAATAAAGGTATGCATTTTGTTAATGAAACTATTGAAGCTTTGTTAGAATAATTTCATATCCACCATGCGAAGAGTACCCCATATCACCCACAGGAAAATGGGGCAGTAAAGGCCTTCAACAAAATTTTGGAACATGCGTTAACTAAGGTTTGTAATGCTGATCAAAGTGACTGGGACGTGTGCATCCCCTCAGTGCTCTAGGACTATAGGACCACATGCAAGAAACTGACCGAAAAAAAACCTTTCAGGATGGTATATGAGAAGGAGGCCATCATGCCTATGGATTATATTGTCCCCAGCCTGTGCATTGCAACTTTTACAAACATGGAAGAACCTGACATCGTCAAGGAATGATTGGCGCATCTGGTTGCCTTGGAAGAGGATCGGTTCATTGCTAAATTTTACCATCAGGTTCAGAAGGCTCGAGAAAAATCTTGGCATGATCAGCACATCTGATAGAAGGTATTCAAGGAAGATGAATTGGTGTTTCTTTATGACATCCAATTTGCATGCTACCCAGGAAAATTTCGTAAGCACTGGTTGGGTCCATACATAGTGAAATAAATTACAGATGGTGGTGCGGTCCAATTGGCTATGCTGCGCAGAGACTACTTCCCCAAGTATGTTAATGGAAGCCATCTGAAACCTTATAGGGACAACCTGTCACCTACCAAATGAATATATGGTTAGATTATCTGTATAAGGAATGTTGTGCGCACAAGGAAGGAAAAGAGAAGGGAAGTACGATAGGTGTGCAGGGCAAGTGCACAGGTAAGGAGGCATGAAAAGGAGTGATGGAGGCGAGGGGAAGTGCGCAGGTAATGAGGCACGAAAAGGTACAATGGAGGCACAGGGATATTGCGCAGCTCGAAAAACTAGCCATTGGAATAGTAAAACTGGGTGAAAAAATGATTTTACCGTTGAATGGAGCAGGTATTTGGAAATTAAAGCAGTGATATGGGAGGATTTTTTACCATTTCCTTGATGGTAAGTTGCATTTAAGACTAATCCAGACATTTTTATTCATGGAAGGCTCTAAAAGGATGGGCGCGAGTCATAATCAGTTCCTTTGTTGTCTGAAATTATTACACCTTTTGGTTTACTGTGAATTCTGTGTTTTGTGTGACTTTTCCATCTGTATATCTTGGCTAGCTACCCCCTCTAACAATAGCAACCATAGATTCATATTTCATGCAAGTATGACTGCTTCTAACCCTGCCAATTCATCACCTGTTACAACCTCTATTGAAATTGGGTCTGAATATGTGTTTGAGGTAACCCCCGATGTTGAAGAGGTCGTATCTATGCCGGCCAATGGAAAGGAAAAAGGGAAGTAGAAGGGCAAGGAGAAAGGAAAGGATAAAACCACTAAGTGGGCTTCGATGAAGCCCTGCACCTCCCCTAAGATTGCACATTCCCCTTGGCAGGTGCCTCAGGCATGCTCACCCAATCATTTCAAGTTCCCCATGAAAACCTAGGAGGAAGCTCTACTGGTGGCTCTGCTCTCCTGGTTGCTCGCATATGTTAAGCCAAGAAAACCCATAGTGCACACCCCCAAGAACATTGATGTTTTCTGAGAACATCTGCAAATGTCATTTGTTCTACAGGAGGTCATTTTGATTGTTGCCATGTTTGGGAGCCTTCCCTCCATTAGTTTTGATGACCACGACCTCACAAATGAAGACGCCTTCCCGGATCTAGCCCCATAATTGTATCTTGAAAGAGTGTTGTATGAAAATGTGCCGAAGGTGGAACCAATGTAGTGGGTGCGCGGATTGGAGGCCTCGGGGATACTGAATTTGTTGCGCCTCCCCCACTTTGGGTGTTATCTGATCACCAGCTTGGTTGTGTGCCAACTGCTGGCGCTAATCCATGATGGGTTCTTGTGGATCCAAGGCCACATCCTGATCGACGTTGTTTAATTCACAGAATAAATGACCAACCCATGCAAGGGCCCCATCCCATGAAGGGATTCGGCAAGAAATATGAATAGAAGGTAGCAGAAGAAGTGTAGGAAAAATATAAAGTTGATCATGATAAGAGGGGTTTCATTGTAGAAACCATCGCTGACCCAGGAGCATGCATGGGTACTCTATTTCTTGCCTGTAAAATAATGCGCAAGTGTCGGGTATCAGCTGTCCCTGCCTATGTGATTCAGTTGGTTGGATGGTGTGAGAAAGGGGTCTGCTACAACTGGTCATAGTACCTCTATGAGGAATTTTTATGTTCACGCAGGACCAAGGAAAGTCATTTTGTTACTCATGGATTTTGTTGTTGATTGCCTTAATTGTGTGGGAGACACCTGATGATGCAGTGCTCCCTGAGCTTAAGCTGGATGTTTCTGAAGGCACACAGTATGCAAAACTTTGGGATTCGAAGGATTCAAAACACATTGAGGAAAATAAGGTGTTCTAGGTGTTGTTCGACGGTGCGTTGGTAGTAGCAATTCATTCCAGGTCACGCTTGTCACCTGTGATCTATGAAAAATACAATTGCATCGTTGAATTCCACATCACCATGCACAATGTGTAGATCAAGTCCCGTAATTATAAAGCGTGGTACAACCTTCCATGTGTGACCACATAGGTAGATATCGATCATCTTGTCGCAACTTAGCCACTGGCATGGAAGATTGGCTTCAAATCATCTGCCCTAGTCATAACAAGCACCTCTAGGAAGGACGTAGCCCCAAAAGTTATTGTCCCACCCAATGCAACAAAGGAGACTGAAGTGTGCTCCATGGAGAAAACCATGTCCAAGGAAACCCCCAAGGATGCCACCAAGGGGGCAGAGTAATAATCTCAGCATGACGTAGAGGATGAAGGGCTTGGTGGGGAGGGTGCGGAGTCCCCACATAGAAAAAAGCACACAGGCGAGCCTCCTAAATGGAAATGGAAGAAGTGTAAGGCCAATAAGACCAACGGGGAAGCAGAGATCACTTTAACAGAGGAATAATTGGAGAATATCACAAAATATATCACTATTTCCTCTGAAGACCGATGGGTTGCCCTCGAATATCATCAGAAGGCCGCGATGGAGGCGTTGAAGTTTGGGCTATAGGTCCTCAGTTAAAGTCAGATACGCTTCAAGCGAGCGTGAACCAGGAGAGGCAGAGTTAAGAAAGCTAGCCAGCTACAGTTATAGCCTTGGCCACATTGACCAACAGTAGGATATTCCCCCTCCAAGGTGCAACATTCACTGTAGCCCCTTTGATCTTGTATGAGAAATTCCACGCATGTTCTATAGTCGATCTCGATGTTGCAAGATTAATGGGTGAGAAACTACATGCTCTCTACGTATTTATCTCCGGTGAGCTCCAACACAGAGAATTGTGGGCGTAACAGCAAATAAGTGAGGTCGACCAAACGATTGTGGCCAGAACTACCAAAACCCCCCAAGCTCAGGTAGCACACATCGCGGTAATTATGCAGCAAGCTAAATTGGAACATCTGATAGACCAGTTATGTGAACACATGTTGAAAGTGATTCCTGCCTCCGCTACACCGCAGACCAAGGTTGAAGGCTTGATAGCTGCGTTGAAGGCATCCAGGACAAAAGTACAAGTTTTCAAAGTAGATCTGGAGCAACAAATTGTTGTACTACAAGCCAAGCTTCAGCCAGAGACCCCTCCCAAGGTGCGCGCCTAGTGAGCCGCACTGGTCAAGGAAGCCAAAAGCAACATTTCAGCACAGATCACCAAGGGGTCAGACTTTTTAGATACTGCTATGGGATTATGGTCCATGATGTAGCACGATCCCCTCCTCCACACTTTCAAACAAGAGTTGCGCCAGAAAGAGAAATATTTTGAACAGATGCAAGCTACCATGCCCACCCTCATGGCAACACAATGCTCAGCGCGTCTTTGGACAAGCCACACTCTCAGAGATGATATTTAGGAGCTCTTCCACAAGAAGAATGTCCTCAGTGACCACTTGAAGACATGGGCTGATCAAGATCTCAAACTTTAGTAGGACTTAGATGTGGCAATCAAGCAGTTGAACCAAACCCTGGAGAGTGTCACCGCATCTACTGAAGGACCGAATTCACAAAATTTGGTCGACATCACGTAGAATTCATCCGCGTAGAGTGAAGGCATTTTTCCCCCTTTTTCCACCGCAATTGAGTATCTCCAAGCTAAGATGAAGACCCCACTGCTGCTGTGACTCGGGACTAGTCACAAGATTGTGTTGGGGGCCTATTGGAGCAGGGTCCACTAACCACAATTTTCATACAATTTTGTAATATTTTGTAATAGTATAGTCTAGCGCAGGGGATTTTCGGTGGGTCAAAGCCCCCAATGAATTGTAATGGGTCAAAGGGTAGACCAAGAGTCCAGAAACCACGGTTTGCGGACCATAGAGTAGCGCAGACTATATGATATAATTATATGGATAAGTCAAGTATAGAAGTAAGCTTTGGATCTGATTGAGCTTGGATATTAATTGTAGAGATTTGTTGTGTGGATTTTCTGGGTAAAGTCTCCTACTGGCTATGTGCGCAAAGACCCTAAGTCCTATTGTGTGCGGACCCCGCTGGCTGTCTGCGTAGGTTGATAAATAGAGTTTGTAAGTTTGATCTGAATATGAATGAGTGAGAAGATTGTTTTGTGATATCTGAGTATTTCTGTGTTATGGTTATTGGGTGCACTCTATGCTATTTCTAATATTATATTTTCTTGTTGAATACTGTTGATTTATTACTGTGCACGTGGATGTGATTCTATAGGAATGAATAAATGTATAGATCTGGTTATGATTAGTCACCTTGCTTCTGTTAACATGTGATCTGATGATTTATGAGCTTCGCTTAAGTCATTTCGCCAATATACTTTTAAGCGTTTCTGTGTTAGGGATTCTCCAACACGGGTCTGTTAGATCTAAAGGGACCCACTTTAATTAACTTTTTCTCTCTCATGGCGCGGAAACCTAGTTCCAACACCGTCCCATACTACTTCAAGTTAGACATTGACCTGCGCAAGCAAGCCATTGCCGAAAGGGCCAGTAGTACAGGGGTTTTTTGGTAAACCTTAAATCTGAACCTGGATCAAGACCCCTCAAACCAAAAACCACCATATAAAACAATAACAAAATCAAAATCTTGCGGTTATGTTAAAACATTCCAAACTTTACAACGATTATGTGATAAGTTTAAAAGCGCTCCAAAATAATTCAAAATGTGCCCAATTTTAAGAGGTGGGATTTGGTCCCCTGACCTCTCCTCTATTAGTTACCATAGTTACCACTCTGCCACCCCATTGGGCTTTGAAAATTCTGCCATTGATATTTATTTAAAACCTTACATTTCCCATTCGACTGCGTCAGTGGAGGCCGAGCAGAATGAAGGCAAGGACAGACCAACGAAGCATATCTGCATAGCAACGCAATGGAGCTAAGCACAAAATTTGAGGCAGACTTATTTTTTTTATTGTAGGTGGAACCCTGAGCCATTCAGGGAGGCAGTGGAACCATGATCTGACTAACATTTGCAGAGGGGCTAGAATTGTCCGGTGTCCAAATTGGACAAATTTTATATGGATTTTACACCCCTTGGCAACGAGAAGCTTATGGCGATGTTAGTTTCTGCTATAAAGGTCTCGATTTTTCGACAAATTTCCAGATTTGAATGACGGTGTTGGAATTGAAAGTGTGGATAGTGGATTTGATGCCATTTGACACCACGACTTCAATGGTGCAATCAGATCTAACAGCTAAGAAACCTATTCTTCAGCCAGCATTAGAGTTGAGGTATATGAAGTGTTGGTGCCATGTACTTCATTGATTATTTTTTTAATATATTCTTTGTCATTTTTATTCTTGCTTGATGTATGATGAGGAATATTTATGTTTATGTGATGTGATACATATTAATCATGGATGGTCATTTATGTTATGAGAGCCATTTGTTGCCTTGATCGCGAGATACTCTTTGTCATCATGTGTGAGGTTGTCATGTTGATAGGAGGTTTTTTGTGAGTGAGAGTTCCTTGTAGTATAACGTCTCGTGGAGAGACTTTGCCACTCATGTTGAGTGAAAATCTCCTTGTATGACAAGTAAACATCATCCATGTACATCATCCCATTTTCGAACACCAAATGTAGTAGACAACACCATCGAGACACCGAGGCTTGGAGACGTAATCCCCACTGGATGAATTCTGTTATTAAATGTCTTGTGTTTTGTTGTGTGATTATTGAAATGTTTTTTTATTAATTATATCTGCATATGTGTCCATTAATTCTTTGATAAAATTAAATTCTAATACATCACAAAAGTAAAATATCCTGGGTAAATCTAGCCATTAATAGACCCGAACCAATAGGAATGCTCAACTCAGAACATATATTTATATTTTTGACATATGTTGTTTGTTTCAGGTTTTTCCCACTCCTCCAACTCCTCTCGCTCCACTACACATTTATAAAGTGTTTCAACCATCATCTTCATCTTTGACCTCACACTTTTTTGGGCATCTATTACACTACAAATTACCTCCTCATCATATCATAGGAGAAGGACACATGGAAGGAAGAAATTGACCTAGATAGAGACTTATTTTTCCAAGGTAACACACCTCAGAGACTGCTAGGTTGAGTTATAATGCTTCCCTGCCTCTTGAAGGGAGCATTAGGGCCTAGTTTAACGCACTATCTTTCCTAAAGGGCGGTGTTACCCATTTTTCATGAAAAAAAGGGAAACTTTTCGTAGTAACTCACTCACATTTCCGTCTTTTTCTCAAGGATTCAGTCCAAAAAGCGGGAAACCTACAGTTCAGGCCTCTGATTGGACATTTCTAAGCCTAACTAAGCATCCAAAGAGGGAAAAATATATAAAAGCATGGAAACATCATGCATTTTTCCATATTCGAACTAATGGAGAAGAATGACAAGGTTGATCCTCCCAAACTCTTATAAATTATAGGTTAGGACTCATTGTCAAAGGTCAAAAGGTTGATTGTGTGAAGAGAAAAATTTTGTTGTTAGTGTGAGGTTTCATGGTTGGCTTGGTTCATTGAGAACTATTGGCCTAAGCATCTTCACACTTGGATATTTAGGAGAGAGAGCTTGGAGTCGAATGACTAAGGGAAGCTTGACCAAACTGATGGTTGTAATATTCCTTCTTTAAATAATAGAACTGCCTCTATTTTTTCCACCTGGTTTCTTATTATTGCATCTATTTATTTATTTGTTTAAGACACATGTTATAAGTGGCTTAGATTTGCATGATTTCTTGTTTGATTATATACTTGTTTGATTTTTTGTTGTGATAATAATGTGAATATTACACTAGTTCATTGTTTGTTTACAGGATTCATACTTGGAGCCGGTGAGTATGAATTCTGCCACACTGCATTGTGCTCTCCAACAGATCCTCCTTATCCATTGAGGTAATCCTTCTCTACTCCACTTTGTCAATCAAGCATTAGTATGAACATGCATGTATTATCTTTGTGAATTTTTCAACTAATCTGAATGTCTCCCTTGGGTCCCAGGAAGGCCTGAGAGTTGTGCTCTCCAACAGATCATCCTTATACATTGAGGTAATCCTTCTCTACTCCACTTTTTCAATCAATAATTAGTATGAACATGTATGTATTATCTTTGTGAATTTTACAGCTAATCTGACTGTCTCCCTTGGGTCTCGGGAAGGCCTGAGAGGGATCTTACTCCAGCTACCACCTATGCATTTTACACCTAAGAAATGTGAGCCCAAGAAGAGAGATCTATTTTTTTTCTTGTATCACTTTAATTTCCTAATACTAATATTGGATTAATTTTTTTAACAACCCTATCATATCTAGGTCCATGAGTGTTAGAGGGTGAAATTTGTAATTATTGCATAATCAATATTGGTTGAAATTAAACATATAATATATCTAATAAAAAGGAAAAAATATCTATAGAATAGTGTTTGTGATGTGGAAATTTGATGCAGGAGCATCCTGCTTGATTTTCATTAAAATATTGTGTAAATAGGGGGTGATGTATTTTTAATTATTTTATAAATTATTATGCTCATTTTTATTTAAATTGAGAGAAAAATGTGAGTGTGAGGATTACTATAAAAATTCTCTCAATTAATTGATAATATGAGGGAATTGAGTTGAGTAGATAATTTAGGGATTAGGAGTTCCTTAAATGTAACTTAGTTGAGTCAAATAAGGGGTAAATATATTTTAGGATTTGGTTGAGATTTGTCTGGAGGAAATCATGGATTGGAGTTAATTCATAATTGTGTATAAATATGAAGCTTGTGTGAGAGTGTGAAAGATAGGGAGAGATAGAGAGAAATGGTGTGAGAGTTCATATGAAGGGTGAGAGCCGAGAGGCCAATCATTGTAATATTCGTCCAAGGAAGGGTTTGCATTTATAAATTTCTGGTTGTATTTTATGCAATTATTTTGTTTACTGTTTGGCTCTCTCTTCATATTTATTTCTTTTAGGTGAATTGAATGTGGATTTTAATGACGAATTTGATGAATTTTCCATGAAAAATAAAACCAACACTATATTATGCACAAGGATCTGTTTTATAGCAAAATCCCTGCATAATTCGGTATCAAAGTCCAAAGATCACAATGATCCGTACAGCCACGGACGAGAGATGAGCGAGTGAATTTAATCTCTACAATTATATATATGTCATATATGAGTGTGCGAATGCAGGAACGTTAGTGCATTAAAAAAACCCAACGATGGAAAAGTGTAGAGGAGCAGATGTTAGCTAACGACTTTTGACAACACTGTATCTCAAGAGTTGGTATATAACTTCTAGCCAAATTCAGTAATTTGAATGAGTTTTTCAAATTTATTGTTACCATATGGAACATGGAGCCATGAGGTTACAGTAACAGTGCCATATTTTAAGGTTCAAAATTGGATTCTGCCTGAATTTCCTAGGCCAATAACTGATATCTTAATTTCCTTGGATGATTGAGGTGGAGAATCTGCGTGTTGAAGACTTGAATGAGGAGCAGCTTGCATGCTTAATTTTATAGTCAGAAGCTTGAAACTGGGTTCGATGCGTTGGTAGGAAGAAGAACCAACATTGTATAATGAGCACAGAGGTGGTTAAAGTTTGAACGCAGTCCTAGTTGCAAGGACACTGGAGATAGATCGGACTAAAGGTTGTTCGATGTATTTCTTTGTGTCAACGGGCACGCCTTTCTACCGAGAATGTATGAGAAATTAAAGAGATATCACCATGGAGATGTTATGTGCGGCCAGCGTAATCTGGGATTCAATACTGCATTAGCAGTTTGATATGTGCGGTAAAGTCAACAACCTGTCAGATACTTATTGAGAGGCACAGAATGTGAGGTGGAGAGATCATGTGAAGTCATTTGAATTTATTGCATGCCCTTTGTGAATGAGATAGATGCTCGAGGAATGAGTTCACTAACTAATTTTTGAATTCATGAACATATTGCTAAAATGTGGTCATCCATGTTAATTTAACAGAGATTGGATTTTGATGAACATTGTTCGTTGAGTCTGTTGAAGTAAGCCATAGATCGATGGGAGGCCTAAGTTAAAAGCTTTGTAGAGCCGAGTCTCTGTGGTGTTGTCTCAGTGGAGCTTGTGTCTAGGTGGAAAATCCACTCTACCGATAAGAAACATGCCTTGCAAGAAGGTCGCCAACCATGAGGAGACGAGTGTTGCGTGGAAGTTGTCAGAGTGCTTGACAAAGGCAATTGCATAGTGGAATCTTGGTCTGATTTAGATCCTGCTGTAGGTGAATATGGTGTATTGGTGGTAAATCTAAAGGAGAAATGATTTGAACATGTGAGCGAGGTTGTTGTGGATTTCTACAGGTTAAATTAAAGCTTCATGTCGTCTATATAAATGTAAGTTGCCGGCAAAAATGTGATGCGGGATTGTAAGACTGCGTAGAACATAAAAAAAATGAGTTATATGTCATATTCAGACTGTGTGGATATGTGGTGTTTTAACTTTCAATATATCTATTGAGCACGTGTAGAATGAACGATACGAGAAGACTGGAAAAAAATCGATGAGCAAGAGTTAGTGGAGACAAAGCTCAGGTGGAGTTTGGAGTTGGATAGCTGGGAGTCCGCTAGAGACAAAGTCTGTACAAGCTTGAATATATTTTCAAATGTCCAGTATTTCTCTAGTGCAAAGTGATTTATGGGTATTATTTATATTAGAAATATATTCGTATTGAATTTTATGTCACTAGCACCGGTGATCATATCAGACTTATCCAGTAATTTGCAAATTTTGAATTGTTCCTCATGAAATGAAATATGAAATATTATTCTTGTAAATGCTAAGTGCCAGCATATAATTGAGCCAAATTCTGCCAGGAATATGAGAGAAAGGGGTTGGATCATTTCAACCACAAGAATATTTAACATAAGTTCTCATTGAATGGATCAATATTCATTAAATTTATTTTAAAATTTGGATAATTAAATTTCCCTTGCCATATTTGAGAAGTTAAGTTTTTGTAAAAGTTATGAAAGAATGAAATCAATCCAAAATTTTAAGGAATGGAATTGGAATCCATCTCAGAAAGTGATGTGAAAATATGGTTTGAGTGTGGTTTGTGTTTTTTTCTACGGAGAAATATGTTGATGCCACCATGTTAAAAGAAATTTTTGGAAAAATCCTATGAAGTAATTGTTTTTTTGCACTGAGAAGAGACGGTGTTGCATTAGAACCACCACTGCAAAAAAAATGAGCTGCATGGAAGTGCAGGAAAATTGTTTGCACTAAGATGATGAGTGTGTTGAAGAGGTTATGATATGAAGGGCATGCGAATATTCACAGTGATAAAGACGGCACAGAAGAGTGAAATCTAGAGAGTTGAAATTGCAAAGAGAAGGTTTATTAATAATCTTGAAGGTATGATCATTCATTTCAAAGAGGTATTTTTGAGTGTTGAAAATTAAATGGTTTATTTATTTTCACCATAAAATAAATCTTGGGAAAATGGATTGCATTTCGATTTAAAGGCTTCAGTATCATGTGAAGTGATAAAGGGAGATGATGAAATTGGTGACTTGTGATATTTTCATAAGAATGGAGTATGAGAGAGAGTGAATATTTTGCATCATGAAATTGTATTAAGGGTGGATGTTCATTGGTATGTTATATAACTTGAATTAGAGTCAAAATATCCACTATTGTAATTATTGGGTCAAGCCTTGAAGTCAAATCAAATGTTAAGGTCAAATGAAAATTTGGATAGCTTGAGTCAAGTTAAACCATTGAATTATTGTACAGAAATGTGCATTTTTCATCCAAAATGAAGGGTTGATGTCAAGTCTGGAATCAAAGAGTCTTAAATCAAGTCAAAGGTTTGAATGCAATGGGGTGCATGATCGGCGGAGCCTGACACCCAAAGAGTTGGTAATTTTAACACAAGCATTATTGTAGTTGTTGTTTTTCAGCAAAGAGGACCAAAAGAGTTGCCAGAGATGATTCCAAGACAGAGAACTGAAAGAGGTCAAGCACAGGAAGAGATCTTGTATTGTTGAATGGAATGTATGGAGGCTTGCTGAAAAGGGGATTCGAATGAAACCCACACGTGGACAGATGAAGTTCACAAAGGAGGAGAAGATTGTTGAAAATGCAGCAAGATGATGGAGCTTAGTGAAATGAAGTCGCCTTCACTAAGTGGGCCCGCAGGCAAATTCTGGCGCAAAATCTATTTTTAGACATATGGAGCATGCTCCGGGGATTGCAGTATGAGATTCTTGGAGCATTGGTCATGTTGGTAAAAATAGATGGGACTCTATTTTTTGGACCTATAGGTCGAAGTCTATTTTTAGATTGCCTCTCCTTAAAATAGGGAAGTCAAATATTATTTACCCTTAATAATATTTAGACTATAAAATTCAGTTTACTCTCTTGGAGCACTTCAGTTCGAGCCTTGGAAGTGGCTCATGCATCTGACAGAGGAATTACGCTATTCCTATGGTTTGATGGCATCATGCATGGTTGACTTCAGTTAGGACTTCAGTGGCAGAAGTTTGGTGGAGTTAATGAGACAGCTAGTGGAGTTGTGTTCTATTTATTTTAGTTGAACTGGTTGAGATTAGTTTAACTAAGCTAATCAATTAGTTATGAGTGGAGTGAATTAAATATTATTTAATTCATTAATTAGTAACTCATTATTCAACTCAAGAACACATCAGTTTACTACAGTGCATGATCAGTTCAGTGGAGACCAGTGAAACAGGTAGATGAAAGGGTGGAGTTAGCTATCAGTGGCGACATCAGTTGTGCATGAGATTTGCACCACACTTGGAGGAATTTCCCATGATGATTGCGCCCCACAAGCCAAGGGGATTCGAACCTTTGGATCTCATATATAGACAAAAAAAAGCCATGATTGTTAATAGAGGCAAGGCATTTCGATGCGATGTGAGTTTTGAAACATTAACCTGTTCAAAACTGAGCTAGATTGTGTGTAACTTCATGAGAAAGTACTGAGTACTTGTGAGGAGTATTGTACCGAGTTTGTTACATGATTTCTCCATTATAATATACACAATAGCTGCGGGGTTTTCAGCTATAAGCTTTCCCCATACATACTGTGTTAATGTGTATGATGATTTGATGTGTTATCGCTTGATTTTATTTCCGCATGTTTGATGATCTGAGTGGAAGAGATTATGTGTTGCATATAAATTCAAATTGTATGTGATTAGGATAGTCTCGGTGAATAATTAATCATTATTCAGCAAATTTCTACATGGTATCGGAGCTATTGAAGCAGAGATTGATCATCACAGTGATTACAAACTTATTTTGGTAGACAGAGTCTGCATGCGGGCCAGGTAGCCTCTGGATCCATCCTTTCTTTGAAAGGTGATATATCCAGTAAACGCCCCTTGCAGTCAATCTCTGTGCTAGAAATATTTTTTTCTCACAGATCTAGAGCGGTTGAGCTTTGAGGTGGAATTCAAATTTTGCAGCAGTTTTGTTTTCTTGGTGCCAGTGTTGAAAATGTCTTTCAACGGTTTGCGACTCGAATATGCCCTTGAAGGCAGTTCGAATTATGTTGCATGGAAGGATCGCATGGAGGCAGTATTAGAAGATAATGGTCTGAAGGAGTTCGTAGATACGGATGTCCAAAAGCCCACTGATCCTGCTGAAGTCGATGCATGGCAAAAGAAGATGGCGAAGTGTCGAAGGATCCTGTTGGAGGGCGTCAAGGATCATATTGTATCCAGCTTGCATGGAAATGCTTCTCCATTTCTAATGTGGAAAGCTTTGACGGATCTATTCCAGAGTAAGAGTGACCAAAGGAAGCTGGCGCTCAAAGATAAGCTCAGGAACATCAAGATGGAGAAAGGCGACAGTATCGCCAAATACCTCACGAAGTTCACTCAGTGCAGAGATGAGCTGGGAAGTGTGGGGGTGACTGTCGAAGACAAGGACATGGTCGACCTGGCTCTCCTTGGTCTTCCGAAGGCTTGGCACTCATATCAAGATAGTGTCAATGGTCGGGAGAAGCTGCCGGGATGGGAGCGCCTTTGGGCGGATCTCATGCAGGAGGAGACAAGGAGGACTACTCGAGATGGATCTTCATCAAAGGGAGCTGATGAAGAAAACTGCGCTTTGGTGTCCAAAGCTAAGAAAGGGAAGGGTAAGAAAACCTCTCATTCTGGAGCTAAGGGCAAGAAGCAGGATATGGCGAAAGTGAAATGTTTTCACTACCATGATCACGGACATTATGCTACCAATTGTTCAAAGAAGAAGAAGAACAAGCAAGCGGGAAGATCTGCAGATGGAGAAGCTTTGGCTTCACAGTTCGATCTTGACTTTTCACTGATCGCATGCTTGGTTTCAAGTGTGATGGGATCGGTATGGTTCTTGGACAGCGGTGCGTCATTTCATATGATGGGAGATCGGGATTTGTTCTCAGATATGGAGGACAAAGATTTGGGTGTGCACATCGAGATGGGCGATGATGGTAGATACAGTGCGACTAATATCGGTACCATATCCTTTTAGAGGGAGTCGGGTAAACCCTTTGTATTGAAGGATGTCATGCATGTACCTGGATTGAAGAAGAACTTGATCTCTGTGGCGATTTTGGAGGATAAGGGGTATGATGTGGTCTTCAGCGAAGGAAAAGCCTTCCTGCGCAGTAAGACTACTGGAGAGACCCGGAAGATAGGGGTTCGAACCAAGAACCTTTATCGGTTGCAGGTAGATGGCTGCGCAGCTATGGCATGCAAGGCGGGAGAAGTGGTGAGCCGGGATGATGAGGGCGAACTGTGGCACAGGAGATTGGGCCACCTTCACCATGGAGCTTTGAAGATTTTGCAGCATATTTCTACTGGGCTTCCTAAGGGCACTCTTGCGAAGTCAGATCAGTGCAAGGGGTGTACTTTAGGGAAGTATGTGAAAGCCACCTTTCACGAGAAGGATAGTCGCGCCACGACGATCCTTGAGAGAGTTCACACAGACGTGTGTGGTCCTTTCTCAGTTGCTTCGACAACAAAGCACGGGTATTATGTGATCTTTGTTGATGATTTCTCTCGAAAGTGCTGGATCTTCTTCATGCAGAAGAAGAGCGATACATTCGCGAAGTTCTGTGAGTTTAAAGCACTGGTCGAGAAGGAGTCGGGGAAGAAGGTGATTGCTCTAAGGAGTGATAACGGTGGTGAATTAATCTCGGCTGAATTCAAGGAGTTCTGCAGCGCAGAAGGGATTTGGAGAGAGCTCATCGCACCCCATAACCCACAGCAGAACGGGGTGGCTGAGCGGAAGAACAGAACGATCGTGGGTGCTGCACGGGCGATGTTGCATGATCGGGGCCTACCCCTTCACTTGTGGGCTGAGGCATGCAATACAGCAGTGTATGTGCAGAACCGTTGTCCTCACAAGGTTCTTGGCATGAGTACACAGGAGGAGGCTTATTCTGGCAAGAGGCCTGATATTTCCCATTTGCGGATTTTTGGTTCTCCTGTCTACATGCATGTGACGAAGGATGCGAGAAGGAAGCTGGATCCAACTGCTGAGGTTGGAATATTTGTGGGGTACACTGATACACCTCACAACTATCAGGTATATTTGTCAAACAGTCGCAAGATTGTTGTGCAACGGGATATAAAATTTCAGGAGGAGAAAGCCATGCAATGTTCACTTGACAGGGAGCTACACTTGCATGCAGATGATGAGCTGTTAGTTCCTAAGGAGGAGCTTCCTGATGTGGATCAGCCCCAAGAGGAGGTTCAGGAGGTGGAAGAAACCACCCATGCAGCGCCAACCATCAGAGGGCACATGCGCACTACAGAAGCAGAGCGACTGGCTCGGGATGCAGAGAAGGTTGTAGGACCACCTACAGCGCAGCGCAGACAGAGACAGTCACCAGATCGGTACACTGGATACATGGCTCTTGTGAGTCAATGTGTTGTGATGGAGTAATCCTCTTTTGAGGAAGCTGTGGAGGAACCCGCATGGGTTGATGCCATGATCGAAGAATATGATTCGATCATCAGGAACAGTGCATGGGAGATTGTCCCAAGACCGGTGGGGAAATCAGTGGTGGGTTTGCGATGGATCTACAAAGTGAAGCAGGCAGCTGACGGGAGTGTGGAGAAGTACAAGGAGAGATTTGTCGCCCATGGCTTTTCACAGATCGAGGGGATCGATTATGAGGAGACTTTTGCACCTGTCGCAAGGTACTCCTCCATACGGATGATCCTTGCTCTCTCAGTGCAAATGGGGTGGCACATTCATCATATGGATGTGAAGACTGCGTTCCTCAACGGAGTTATTGATGAGGAAGTGTACATAGAGCAGCCTGAAGGTTTTGAGATCTTCAGAAGTGAGTCGCATGTGTGCCGACTCAAGAGAGCACTGTACGGGCTGAAGCAAGCACCTCGTGCTTGGTACACTCGGATAGACAGCTACTTCACCGGGCTTGGATTCTCCAAGAGTGAGGCGGATCCAAAATTGTACCAGATTGTGGTGGAGGGGAAGCTGTTGATCATCGTACTGTATGTAGATGATCTGATTTTGACTGGCGATGAGCAGTTAATACTTTCATGCAAGGAGGATCTTGCACGAGAGTTTGAGATGAAGGACTTGGGCATCCTTCATTATTTCCTGGGATTGGAGATTTGGCAGCGTAGCGGAGGACTATTTGTTTCTCAGGGCAAGTATGCCCGGGAGATTCTGGAGAGGTTCAACATGCAAGGCTGCAAGCCTGTTGGCACTCCTCTTCCTGGTGGTTGGGGGAAGGAGGATGCTACTTCAGCAGAGGTAGTGGATGCCACTGTCTATCGACAGTTGGTGGGATCGTTTATGTATCTGGTCAATACACGACCCGATATATGCTATGCAGTTAACCAACTTTCGCAAGCTATGGTTAAGCCTACCAAGCTCTTTTGGAAGGCAGGCAAGCATGTATTGCGCTATATTAGAGGCACATCGGGATATGGTCTATGGTACAGACAGGAGGATGGAGCGAAGCTTTCTGGCTTCACTGATGCAGATTGGGCAGGGAGTCCAACAGACCGGAAGAGCACTTCTTGAGGAGTTTTCAGCATTGAGTCGACAGCAGTTTCCTGGTACAGCAGGAAGCAGAGATCCGTGGCACTCAGTTCAGCAGAGGCCGAGTACATGGCAGCTAGCTTGGCTGCATGCGAGGCTATTTGGATGAGGAAGATCCTCTCAGGATTGTTTAGGTTGCATTTGGAGCCTACAGTGATCTACTGTGATAACCAGAGTTGTATTAAACTCTCGGCTAATCCAGTATTTCATGATAGGTCCAAACACATCGACATCAGGTACCATCATATCAGAGATTGTGTTCAATGGAGAATCATGATGCTTTCATATGTTCCCACGGAGGATCAGGATGCCGACATCCTGACGAAGGCGCTCACTAGGAGCAAGTTCGAATTCCACAGAGGCAGGATAGGGGTTGCAGATAATCCATATCTTGCTGAGAGGGAGTGTTGAAAATGCATCAAGATGATGGAGCTTAGTGAAATGAAGTCGCCTTCACTAAGTGGGCCCGCAGGAAAATTCTGGCGCAAAATCTATTTTTAGACTATGTCTATTTTTAGACATATGGAGCATGGTCCGGGGATTGCAGTATGATATTCTTGGAGCATTGGTCATGTTGGTAAAAATAGATGGGACTCTATTTTTTGGACCTATAGGTCGAAGTCTATTTTTAGACTGCCTCTCCTTAAAAAAGGGAAGTCAAATATTATTTACCCTTAATAATATTTAGACTATAAACTTCAGTTTACTCTCTTGGAGCACTTCAGTTCGAGCCTTGGAAGTGGCTCATGCATCTGACAGAGGAATTATGCTATTCCTAGGGTTTAATGGCATCATGCATGGTTGACTTCAGTTAGGACTTCAGTGGCAGAAGTTTGGTGGAGTTAATGAGACAGCTAGTGGAGTTGTGTTCTGTTTATTTTAGTTGAACTGGTTGAGATTAGTTTAACTAAGCTAATCAATTAGTTATGAGTGGAATGAATTAAATATTACTTAATTCATTAATTAGTAACTCATTATTCAACTCAAGAACACATCATTTCACTACAGTGCATGATCAATTCAGTGGAGACCAATGAAAGAGGTAGATGAAAGGGTGGAGTTAGCTATCAGTGGCGACATCAGTTGTGCATGATATTTGCACCACACTTGGAGGAATTTACCATGATTATTGCGCTGTCAAGACAAGGGGATTCGAACCTTGGATCTCTATATAGACAGGCCATTATTGCGCAATAGAGGCAAGGCAATTGGCAGTGAGTTTTGAACCAGTAACCTGTTCAAAACTGAGCTAGATTGTGTGTAACTTCATGAGAAAGTACTGAGTACTTGTGAGGAGTATTGTACTGAGTTTGTTACATGATTTCTCCATTATAATATACACAATAGCTGTGGGGTTTTCAGCTATAAGCTTTCCCCATACATACTTTGTTAATGTGTATGATGATTTGATGTGTTATCGCTTGATTTTATTTCCGCATGTTTGATGATCTGAGTGGAAGAGATTATGTGTTGCATATAAATTCGAATTGTATGTGATCAGGATAGTCTCGGTGGATAATTAATCATTATTCAGCAAATTTCTACAAAGATGACTGGTGTCAGTGATTTTAGAGGTTCTGAGAAAAACCATAGCAGAAGGAAGAAGAAGGAAAATGCCAAGGAAAATGGCATATGTAAGTAGTTGATTGATGAAGAGTATGAGAGGAAGAAAGTTGAGATAACAATTCACCTTGAGTTATTGATGGAATTGTTGCAAAGAAATACGAAAAACCAGAGACATGGTTGGACCATGAGGAAGAAAGTGAAGTGGCAGAGGCTACACGCAAAGAGGGAACAATAGGTAAACATATAGTTGACAAAAGAGTTGAGGAAGCTCGAGAAGATGATGAGTGTGAAATTGATATGTGAAGAACTCAAAGAGGCTGAGTTGAAAATGGAAGTTTCCATTTATGGCCGAGAACAGGGTGAAATTTTGGGTGACGAGATCAATGAGAAAGATCTCATGAACTATTGGAATAGTTCAGAAGAATTGGAAAATATGATGACAAGAGAAGAAGATGAGGCTATGAAGCCTTGTATTTTTAAATCTCACAGTTTATGTATGTTTGCAGGATGTGCGAAAGATAGTGGACAGTCTGGTGAAACTGTCATAGAGATGAATGAAACCCTTAAGGTGAAGTATGATGGAGAATTCCTTTCAGAGGCAGAAGGTACTGATTTGTTGCAGCAGAAATAATTCATATATGAGTTCTTCTTTGGTGTAAGACAGCCAGTTGAAGCTGTTATGAAGCAAAAGCATAATGAAAATGCCGAAGTGATATTCCAAGGAGGTAAACAAATGAATTTGTTTAATAAAATTGCTAATAGAATTTTGCAATGTGATGATACAGAAACCAAGAGAACTCAGGAGGATTTCCAGAAGAAGAAAAAAAATGAGAATGAAGGTTGTGATGAAATGCTGGAAATATTTCACATGGAAATAAAGTTCTTGGAACGGTGGCTCAAGGAACCTGAGGGAGAAGTGAAGCTTGCAAAAATTGATACAGAAGAGATTGGAGTTGTCATGCATGATAGGGATGAAATGTTTTTAACATTTATAGAGTTGAGTGAATGTTATAAATTTTCAAACAAAAATGTGGCTATAGGTACAGAAAACAACATTAATAAATATGATGTTGAAATCAAAGAAATTGAGCAGAAAGTATTTGGAGATGAGATGAAAAATCAGGAGCAGCAAGGAAGTTATGTCCATAGAGACATAAAGGAAACAAAAATATTGAACCAGCGGGATAAAGACGAAAGCAACCAGTAATTCAAAACAAGATCTACTAAAATCCAGGAAGTGTATGAAGGATATTGGTGCTTGAAGCATCAAAAGAGGTCGAAAGGTCTTATCTTTTTAAAACTAATAGTTTGTTGATGAATGCAGGTACAACACTGAACGAGAAATTTGTTACTATAGGGGAAATCAATGAATATAGTTGTGATCAAGAATAAGTTCTTTATTAGTCTTCATTTTAGAAAGTTGAGTGTTCAGCACAGTTGGAGACAAAAGCATCAGACAAAGAGGAATTACTCCGAGGAATTGGCGGAAGAAATTGTTGGAGAGGTCGATGGAATTTGGTTGATGGAATGAGTGATGCTGATGTACAATTAGTTCGAGATTCTTTCAAAGTTTGGAGACCAGAAGAATGGGTATTAGTAATTCTATACAAATTTGTAATTCCCAAAATAGAGATAATGTGGTATGGAAAAGCGAGAGTTACATTCAACAGTATTTTGAAAATACTGTTCTAGGAATCATGTGATGAAGTACAAATTGGAGTTGACACTTTAAAATATCAGTGGCAAAATCGAGTTTGAAATCCTGGAGGGAGCAAGACATGGAGACTTGTGGTTGTCCCATTATTACAGAAAAGTGACAAACCTCATAGACAAGAGTCTATGGAAACTTCTCTACATGGAGAGTCTGATGTAGGAGCATCCTGCTTGATTTTCATTAAAATATTGTGTAAATAGGGGGTGATGTCTTTTTAATTATTTTATAAATTATTATGCTCATTTTATTTAAATTGAGAGAAAAATGTGAGTGTAAGGATTATTGTAAATATTCTCTCAATTAATTGAGAATATGAGGGAATTGAGTTGAGTAGATAATTTAGGGATTTGGAGTTCCTTAAATGGAACTTAGTTGAGTCAAATAAGGGGTAAATCTATTTTAGGATTTGGTTGAGATTTGTGTGGAGGAAATCATGGATTGGAGTTAATTCATAATTATGTATAAATATGAAGCTTGTGTAATAGTGTGAAATATAGGGAGAGATAGAGAGAAATGGTGCGAGAGTTCATATGAAGGGCGAGAGCTTAGAGGCCAATCATTGTAATATTCGGCCAAGGAAGGGTTTGCATTTATAAATTTCTGGTTGTATTTTATGCAATTATTTTGTTTACTATTTGGCTCTTTCTTCATATGTATTTCTTTTTAGCTGAATTGAATGTGGGTTTTAATGACGAATTTGATGAAGTTTCCATGAAAAAATAAAACCAACACTGTGTTGTGCGCAAGGATTTGTTTTATAGCAGAATCCCTACATCAAAATTGAAGGACCTTGTAAAAAAATATAATCTCTATAACCATCGTGGCTATCAGATAAAATTGTTGATATATAATTGATTTTAAATAAATGTATATTGGCCTTATGAACTCTCAAATGAGATGATTTATTGAATTAAATCATGTGATTATCCATGAGGAATTCATATTTGCAACTTGTTTCTATAAATTTATCCCAAAAATATACTAAGCTTTATTTAAAGTTTGAAGTCATCATTTTTTTCCTAAAAATACATTAAAAAGGAACATTTTTACGCCACTTTGGCCGAGGAAAGGGATGTCATATCAACTATTAAGTAACTTAGAACTAGATATGTAATCACACATAATATAGAAAGGATAATATAGAAATCATCTATTCTTTATTAATATAAAAACTTTTAAGGTAGGGTAACACCTTATAATTGATCCTTTTATGGAAGGCATTTGCTCATTTTCACTTGCCTCTTCAAGGGATAAACCTCCTACTAAGAAAAACACCAATTATAATATTATTCCACACCATGTGAAGGAATTATCCATATTTATAATTATCATGAAAAATCTAAAAACAACAAACTCTTAAATACCTAGTAGACCTTGTTTAATAAGTTCTCATTACATTTATTCAATATTAATTATTATCGTAGTGGATTTATTTAATAATATAGTGGACCTAGTTCAACTTAAATTGAGTGATGTGCACTATTATTATTCAAATATTTTTCCTCTTGAATATCTCCCTAAATACTTTAAATTATCCCCTTCAATACACCACAATTGTTTTTAACAATAATGAGTACTTGTTATATAAATTCCGTGCCCGGTCACAATAAAATATATGGGTGAGTTACAATTTGAATTTTCCCATGGGCTTCAATTTTATCATTTCGAGACTAATTATCCAATCCCAGGTGTTCATGGTCACTACAAAAAGATACATCTGATACATTACTCTTATTTATCTTACTAGTATATAATTGAAAAAATTGAGACAAGAGGATTACACAGAAAAAACCAACCATTGAAAATTGAAGCTAAACATTAGGATCAGCCGAGTGATTTAAATCTATGCCCAAATTCTGAACTTCATAAGGGTTTCTTTGTTCTTCTAGAGTGGATCCTGACTTTGACACTTGTAGTTGAAGGTCTTCAATCATGGTGCACCTCATCCTCAAGATTGGCATCCTGCATACCTTTGACATCAATAATGTTTTCATTTTCGTAAGCAACCACCCTCTGACTATACAACAAGTCCTTTATGTCTGAGAGATCTTCTTTTATCTCTACGATCTCTTGTGCACACTACACACAAACAATCGTAGTCGAGGAGGATAAAAAAATATGTTGGCGACCCATTTCTTGGCATGATGCCTCCTTCTCCGTCACCCACCTAGTGCCTGGGCGTCTACTGCCCCATGAACCTGTAGCCATCTGCTTAGAGTGCTAGTAAATCACGAAACATGACTAAGAGGACATGCATCAGTGAGGCTCTTCTTGAGTCAACCCCCACCGAGCCCATTGGGGTAACATGGAGCACTGACTAAAAGGGAGGACGCAGACCCAGTCCCAGAGAAAGACTACAATCATGCACCCCAAAGAGGCTTTTGTATACTTCTCACTAGGCAGACAGAACCCAATCCAACCTGGAATGAAAATCACAAGAAGAATGGGAGGTGTTAGATAACTCATATGCAATTTATAATAGTGGCCCTCCAGATAAAAGCCCGAGCCACTAGGCTCCCAATACAACATCAAAATTTCTCTGAGCCTAGAGAGAGCGACCATTATTTTCATACGGGAGCTTGAGCAGTCGGGTTGTCTAGCCTCGACCATGAGGAGTAAATGAAGCACGCAAGGAGAAAGTGACACTCACATGGAAACCAACTTCACATACATGCAATGAACCTTGAACCTTGTAACCGACATGAAGACTCCCACGCTTAATTGCAGACTCGGCCAAAATGGCTTCTCGTGGAGGGGATAATGGATGCCACATGGGAGGAGAGTGGGGAGGTGTGTCATCACACCAACAAGAGAAGGACGATGAGGTATCATGCTACAGACGATTGGGGAGTGATAAGGAGAGATGGGGGAAAAAAAATATTCCATATGTGCCAAGGATAAGGGATTATATTGGGGGGGGCACATGAAGGGGCTAACCATGGGGAAGGCTTAGGGAATAGGGTAAAGACTAGAGACTTCATTTATTTCCAAATTTCCTTCATGTAATCGAAATGATTTTTCTGCCATCAGATCTGCCTCTAAATTAAGGTTTCAAAGTATGTGCCAGGCTTGTGAGCTTTCAAAGGAATGAAGAATTATTTGAACACAAATGAGAGTCTTGATTAGGTGATTATATTGGGAAAATGAATAGTTTTTTAAATGTCTAATAATAAGATAAGAGTCAGCTAAAATTATGATGTTTTTAACTTCCTTTTTCTTACCTAGAAAGAATCCCATATACAAGCAATAAACATTTTCTTGATTATTAATCTTGATGCCCTATAAATGCATATTTATCCATTATTATTCCATTACAATTAGAAAAAATCCCTACCACCCCTATACCACACATTTATATATATATATTTTTTAAATTATCAAATATTAATTTCAAATTATTGTATCTCTTTTATAATTTAATCTTTCATTTCAAGACATTCAAACCTTTGAAACCTTTTCTTTTAAATAACTATAATTTTTAACCAAAAATTGAAATAAAAAAGTGATAAAACTAAATTTTAATTAATCTATTCTTTTTGACATCATCCAACAATTAAAACAAGAAGTGGACTATCGTGAAACGATGTCATTGAAAGCTTCTTTCCATGGAATAAGGTCCCATTTTTTATTTAATTATTTGGACTACCTTATAATATGAAAACTATTCATATCAAAATGAAGAATCTTCCCTATAATCAACTATTAAATCTTACAACCACTCAAGATGATCTTTCATATTTACCGATAGGTAAAATAGAACATGTCCGTCCAAGACTATTTCATTCATAAGTCATTAATACCTAGCAGATTCTTGTGAAAAACGTATTCTTATCGAAATATAATAATAAAAGTAAAGTGATGACGAAAACCTTATATTAAAATTCATATGTTATTAATAATTATTGTTCTTTCTCACTAATATAAGATAATAATTTTATATAAAAACATTTATATGTTAAATATCTATAATAAAAATAAAGTAATGACGAAAGGTTTATATTAAAATTTGTATGTTATCATTATTCTTTCCAATCCATATAAAAATCAATTTCTTAATATAACAAGAATCGCTGCAGACGAGCAAGTCCTTTCTAAGAGGGAGTGGACTTTATTATCTTGAACGGCAAATATGGGTAAGACCAATAAGCTTAAGATGGAAAAAGGTAAGAGCCAAGCTTCAAGCTTAATATTGGGCATAGTTAAACTAGATTAAGATTGGGCATAATTAAACTAAGTTAGATATTGAATATATTTAAAATTAATCTGAAAATATTTGCATATCAAAAGTATATAATATAATTCTCAGAAATGACAACCGTTGGAATTTCTAGGAGCCATCATATTAGTATATTACAGACCTCCATTTGGGCAACGTCAATGCCTCTCTGATTAACACCGGAAAAAGTGATTTCTCCAACTAGTTACACATTTCACCAAGAAGGAGAAAAACATTGAATTATGGGTAATGGACAAATAGGAATTTATCATATTGCTTGAGCATTTCAGTACACATCCTTTTGCCAATGTCCCTACCCTGTAGGCTTCCTGAAAATTGTCTTCTGTTTTGTAATACATTAATTGGAATTACTTCATAGAATAATCACATAATTGAATCGTTTTGTAATATCCCAAAATAGGGATTGCATAGCAAGATTGCTAAAATAACACACTTCTAAAAATTTAGTGCACTGAAATGAGTTTGCAGCTCCTGGATACCTTAGATCAGCTTGTCTAAGATCTAAATCCAAAAGGAGAGAAAAAACAAATCAAACTAGGTGGGTTAAACATATCTCCCACAACCTAGTCTAGCCGAAAAACACCCAATGAGAGGGGTTGCATCTATATGCAATAACATATCTGGAGTTTATTATATCAAAACATGGAGGAAAATGGATATTTAGCTCCTTTTATACATCACAGAGATAACCTGGCAAGGGTTTCATGAGAGCACAAGTACATAACATTAGATTTGCAGATCTAGATCTGGAAAACGAAGTTACACTACAACTCTGAATACAAATAGCTAAAATATACAGTGAACAAAAGAAGGAAAAAATACAAGCTTTCCAGGAGAAGGGTTGGCTCTTCCTCTAAGGAACAAGCTCAAAGCAAGGGTATAAACCCTGCTATTGCAACACTGAATGGAATAACACAGTCCCTGCAAATAACTGCGCTAGAAGAGATGGAGAATATATTGGCCACACGCCAAGATCTGAATATCAGCCTAAAGTGCTAATACACTCTTCCAAGAGGATAAAAGATTCATTCACTGAGAAGAGGCACTAGTATAATCTAGATCTGAGTAGATCTAGTCTCCACTTGCTGCAACTCACTGAAACAAGTAAATCTGAACAAGATTTACGCTGTCTAAGGGAGATGGAGCTTGGCCATATGCTTGATAGTGGAAGAGAAGTGCAATTCCCTCCAAGAGCTACTCAATGGAAGGATGGAGAATCCCTAAACAAGAAATCCTCACAAGTCTCTTCTAAATAGCCAAGAGAACTCGAATTGTCTAAAAAAACATAAAAATCAATTATCATCAACAACCCCTTTATGCTGCTCTCTTCTTCCTTTTAGAAGATTGGAGTCTTATCAAACCCTAAACCACTTCATTAGTTTAGCCCCTTTTCACAAGTAGAACCTCCATCTAGAACTGCGTTGTGCCTCAAGGAGGTTCAATCCATCTAGACTGCGCTGTGGATATGGTCATGGTTGACTTGGTCAAATGATCAACCTCTTTCACACTCAAGTGTGTTTTATAAAATGGCCCAGATTTAGCCATGTTCACATTGGGCATTGATTTATTTTGTTATTTTCAAGAGTTTTACATGTCCTCCTTTACATTGTATTCATCAACATGAAATGCAAAACAAAACAAGGCAAAATAGAATATTCCCATTAGCTTGGGCTAATTGGGAATATTATAGTCCTCCCCTCCAAGATGTTGCTTATCCTCAAGCAACTGATAGGGTGAGTGATGCAAAATCTCCCCTTCTTCTCTTGTGGCCTCCTCATCCAGTAGTCTCCACCATTGCTCTAGATTTTCTGCAATAGTTCTATCTTCCAATGGTCCCTCCCTGAAGTGCAAGTTGGCCTTTGGTGAGTAAACCCAATGGCTCTCATCATGAAGGAATGGAAGGTCTATTTGGAAACCTTCTTGCTGATCCATGGCCTCCTCAAGACAGAAGTGATGACAATCATGGGGAATTTCATCATCCATGAAAGACTCCCATCTCCATGTTATCATCCAAATTAAGTGGACACCTCCCAGCTTGGCAATCCATAGAAAAAATCCTCCCCAATACATATGAGAGGCATGTCCAAAACAAACATATGGCTCACCTTACAAAGAAACAAGTGGTCTACATATGAGAGGCATGTCCAAAACAAACATATGGCTCACCTTACAAAGAAACAAGTGGTCTACCATAGTGGCCATATAATATCTCATGCTCCCATTGAAGCATGTAGTGCAAAAAGATTGGGAGACTCCTTTCCCCAAGGACACATCCCACCAATGTGCCACTCCTCCAACCACGTTCCTAGGAGTAAGAACATTTCCAACATATGGAATCATGATTAGAATCATGCTAGCTTCCATGTATGATAAAGGAGAAGGAAGATGGTTCCTCATGTGCAACCAACGTAGTTTTATCCTTATCTGCCATAGAATAGGAGATGACAAGTGCCTCCCCCAACACTTGTTTTCTACCCCATCCTTCTTGAATGCTTGGAGAAGGTGCATCATAGTTGGTGTAAAAGAATCACACCATGAAGAATATAATAACTTTCCAAGATCCTCCAAGGAATGACCTGCATCAACATAGTTGATGGCCTTGAGTGGCCCATGAAACCTATCATAAATAGTGCCCCCTCTTGGAGCAATGTCGTGGAAATGAGTGTTAGAAAACTATAAGCATATAGGAGATACATCATAATATTTAGAAAGACAAGTTCCTCCATATACTTGTTTTACATTAGTGAGGTAACTCATGGATGAGTTCCCTCTCACACTCAATGAGTAAGGAGGTGTGAATGATGGCTCTTCCCAAGAGCTATGTTCCTCCTTATCTAACAAATAATCCATGCACTTATTCGTATGAGAGTGCACCTCTTTCTTGAAACCCTCCCACATGAATCCATCTAAGATAGTGTGATATGCTCTAATGAAACCAGTGGGTTTGGAAAGCAGGATCTCATAGGTTTCATTTAGCAGTTTCTCCTTGAGCTTGGAGTCTCTAACCAGATAGATATGATCATGGAAATAAATTACTCCCTCAACTACCTTATACCTCCCATCCATTACCTTCCCATCAAGAACCTCACATGTAAAAAGGTCCTTGGAGATTTCCACCATGAGTTGGGAATCCCAATAACGATCTAGGCTTCCCAAAAATGACAGCGTTGTAGAGGTCTGAAATGCAGCCCCTATCATATCATGGCTCTCCTCTTTGACATGCTTGATGTCTGTAATATTCCCATTTAGCCCAAGCTAATGGGAATATCTTATTTTGCCTTATTTTATATTGCATTTCATGTTTATGAATAAAATATGAAGAAGGACATGTAAAACTCCTAAAATCCATGAATAAATCAATGCCTGTGTAAACAGAGACATATATGGGCCATGTAAATAATATATTGCAGGTGTGAATGAGCTTAAAGCATAATATCGGGTCAACCTTGACCAAATAATAAGAGAAGGTTGTTTATTATTTTCTGAAGGTTTGTCTGTTGAGACACACCTCTTGGGGTTTTCCTGTTTTGGACCCCCACCTCCTTCCTTGAGAAGCTCTTGTAGGAGTCTTGTTTGTCTAGTCCACTATCCGACATTTGGCCAAGCCTCATCTTGCATCTACAACATAGTTCTTCTTAGGATTGGGTTTTCCATGTGAGCTGCAGTAAGTGGAACTCTAGATCTGCAAATATCTAGCTTCTAGTGGAACCTCTTCTCAATGAGTGTGTCTTTTAACCTCCTAGATGAGTGCATCCACAGTTTGAGATTTAGATCCATACATTAGCGGTAGGCCAAAGAATTTCCAGGGCCTACAGCATAGTCCCTCTTCCATGACTGCATTAATTACAAAAGTAGAGCTGCAGGGTGTCTTGGCATCATTTTAGAGGAGGAAGATCTCTGGTGATTGGATCCTTCCTTTCACTGTGGTGATCCATGGATTGGCTAACCAATCCATGTTAGTTCATATCTGATCTGTTGTATATGTTATGATTTAGAATTTTATAAATACTTATGCAGATCTGTGACTTAGATCTCAGATCTACTCTTGTACCTTCATGTTTTGTTGATATCCCCAAGGGAAGTGTATAAAGGAGAATTTATTGTTTACAAATATGATATAGATCTAAAATTTTATGTACAGATCTGTTGTATATCTGAGTTGTAATATACTGCATTCTTTAGCAATGGAAATTACGCTGTCAAGCTCTTTATGCTTTTTCTTGTGTTGTAGTGTCTCATTCTGAAGCCCGAATCCATGTAAACTTCTGTCTTTCTCTGATATATTGCATAAATCATATCATAGGTCTGATATACTGATTTTTATACTTATTTTCATTTAATCCCTTCATAAATTACGCTGCATATGCTTCAGTCACATTCTGCATACTCTAGGTCATGGGAAATCAGCAATTTTAAGCCTAGTCAGTATTGGAGGAATTGTTTAACATAGCTAGGATCATTTGTTTGAGATTAAATTTGACATGGGAGTTTCATATGACTTAAAATAGAAGATCCAAAGATCATCCCTCCGTATTTTTATGCACATCCTTGAAATTACTCATTTTAGGGCATAAATCATTGCTTTTCCCCACCATTTTGAGTCAAGAAGTGAAGTAAAGTATTTTTTGTTATTTAGAATGAGGGATCTATCATCTAGCATAAGTTAAAGATGATTTATTTCTTCTCTTCAACTTTATAATACCTTAGGGTATTCTTACTATTGTAGAAAATCCCTATATTGCTGCATTTCCCCACTTGGGAAGGAGAATATAGGTCATATACTTTTTGAGGTTCTTATATCCACTAGTGAGATATTTTACATCCAATAATTTGTTCTACATTTCCATGCTCATGATTTTCTGAAGCTCCACATTGGTAATAACTCAAATTATTCCCAATAGTGTAGCTATTTCCATTTTGGGATATTACAGTGGTATCAAAGCTGCCATCTTGGCTCAGCCTGTGGATCTCAGATCCAATCAGAGCAAGATCTTTAGCACAGTTTGCAAATTCTTGGAGCCAATATTTCTTCAATGGGAGGAGAACCTCCCAATGATAGAGAGCAGAGGTATCATGGGAGAAGATGGAAGGAAAATGGTTACACCATTGAAAGAATAAAAGGAGTAGAGTTCTCTAACATTATTTCTCAAGCTTTGCATGAGCTGGAGGGAGAAATCAGGGGAGTGAGGAATGGAATATTAGTAGATCTCTTGATGAGGTTTTCACAAGAGGGTATCCCCACTACTTCTTCTGATGTGTGTGAGCATGCAGCCACACAATCTGTTTCACAACGTGGTAGCATGCCTACTTTCTTGTCAAAGGAAGGAGGAAGAGGAGAAACACCAAAGGAAGGATCTCTTGGTGCATATCGTCAAGAATATGGATCTCAATCAAATAGATTTAGAGAGCATATCAGTTCCCCAAATTTTTTTCAATTCGAAGAAGAAAGGTCCTGCAGCTACAGTAGGAGGGAAGGGTGCATGCAACACACTTTGGGTAGCTTATCTCTACCTACATTTGATGGATCACCTAGAGACTTAGCCAAGTCTTGGGTAAAGAAGCTTGACACATATTTTCAGTTGCATCAAGTATCATAAGAGGAAGCCTTGAGAGTAGCAGCGTTGCATCTTCAAGGGAAGGCTTATGCTTGGTGGTTGTTTCAGTCCTCTTCCTTGAAAGTGAGGAACATATCTTCCTATGCAAGGTTCATTACGAGCTTAGTGACAAGATTTGATGAGAGACATTTTGAGATTTCTTGGGGGAAGTAGGGCAAGCCCAAGAAATCTGAATCTCTACATAAAGTGGAAGATTTCATGGAGCCAACTCCAGTCCTAATCATTGTTGAAGGGGTTGAAGATCTGCTACACTTGTTACTAGAAGCAAAGGCCCCAATTCAGCAATATCACTTTCCACAAGGAGAAGATTTGAGGATTCCTTCCTCACTAAGAGATCAAAAAAAAGGACCTCCTGATGATGGAGCATTCTCCACTGATGAGGAGAAGGAAAGAAGAAAGCAAAGAAGATCCTCCAACGCTGTGCAAGCAGGAGGAAATCTATTTTCATTTGGAGATGGAAATGACTCAATGGCTTCCATTAGAGGGATTCTTGCACCTTTGCAAGGGATTCCAGGGAGTCTTCCATATAGAGGACATGAGAAACATGTGTCTTTGCAAAAAGGCAATGAGACAGAACAAAGGAGGGGTGTTAGGTCCCTATATTACTAGTATAGTCCCTTATTGTTGTTAGTGTAACCCCCTTATTGTTATTATTGTACCCTTGTAACCCCCATTTTGTTATTATTGTGCCCTTAAATTATTATTGTTAGGTCAGCTAGGATTACATTGTGGCCCACTAGGATTACATTATGCCCACATGGACTCTTATATATAGAAAGGAGGTTTTGTAAATTGTATCATCCAAGAATTGTTCATTTATGTAATGTATTGGAGGTTTCCCCCTCGAAGTGGCTCATTTATAAGGCGTTGATGTCTCTTTTCTTCTATTTTTGGAGCTGGTTACACAACATTTGGTATCAGAGCTTTGGATTATAGGGTTTCTGATGCAGGGGCATTAAGAACTGGCCAGAAATGTAGGAGTTTTGTCCAGATGTTGTGGCTAGGAGGGTTTGAAAACATTCGAATTGTTACAGCTAGGTGTCAACACCTTAGCTGATTGTATTATTTAGATTAATTAGAGTCATAGAAAGTCGAATAGCTCAGTTAGTCTAGCTGTCATATTTCAGTTAATTGAATTATTGTAATTAGACTGTTGATTTTCCAAAACGGTCCTCACTGAGGACCCGAAGAGCCACATTGTAATATGTATAAATTTTATTCTCCGGATGTAGAAGGGGGAAGGGCCGGAAGAAAGAGAGAGGAAGGATAAGAGAGATTTTGCAATAAAAAAATTTCACAGTCACTTCCAATTAAATATTTTTTGTGCGCATTCACCATAGAGTAGTTCGAATCCTTAAGTGTGAAGAGATTGTTTAATTGTGAAGAAATGAACTTTGTGTATGAATAATTGAACTCCTGTGTGAATTCCCCTTATTTCTGTCGGTTGTTCACCTTAAATTCATTCGAATAATCCGTGTGCATTCACCCACTCGTAGGCGTTGCCTGTATAAAGAATCCTGGTAATATTGGTGAATTTCCCGCATAAGGAAATAACTTTGTTTTATTAATAGAAGTCTGGAACCGAGGCTAACCCTGAGTTAAAATACACAAAGGCGATTGCAACCCAACGTAACCTGGTTCAAGCCTGTACCAAACCCGGAAGTGGATTTCAAAGGTGGATTGCCCCATTTCGCACCGCTTTTGGTACGGAGGCGGTATCTTTGGATCGAGGAGCGATTCCATAGTGGGATCGACACGTGGCGGAGTGGACCATTCAAAAGCCACTTTTCCATATTTCATTGCGCGTTAAGTTTAGTACGAAGTCGCCGAGCGAAATGTGTATAGGCCATTGATTTGAGAGAAGGCCATCGAATAGTCTTTGCGCGACAGAGATGCACGATGTTTAACAAGGTACGACGCACACATTGATTGGTCGGTTGATACAATGTGGGGTCTAGGTGAGCGGTTATTACGAAATCTTTTGTTTATAAATGTTGACTATTAATATAAAGCTCGGGAGGTATAGCGTTGGATGCATTTAACTAGACCCCGCGATTGTATTGTGGGCCCAGCGGAGATATATAAATCCAAGCTACGAATTTGGGAGATTAAGGTACAGGATTATGTTTAATATCTGTGAAAATTGTGAATTTTAGTTATCTATCAATTTCTTCGAAATTGATAGATAAACTTCATACAAAAAAAAAAGGAGAAGGTAGACTACGAGGGAAAGGGAACAAGGCAGCAAAGAGGGTTGGCTGACAGAGCCACATCAGCTGTGGACTTGCTCTCCTTGGGGTAGACTTTTAGTTTTGTTGCATCATTAGTGGTATCAAAGCAGAAGTCTGAAGCTGTTTTGCTGACATGGCAATCCGAGTTGGTAAAGGTGCTGGCAGAAGAAGACATGTTTCCAACGCTGAGGTGTTGGGGATGTTGCAGAGGGTCGAGGCCAGAATAGATGCCATGGAACGAAGACAGCCCAGATATCCTGAAGACATCAACGAACCTGAGACAGAAGAAACAGAAGAAAATGTGGAAATTCCTCCTGACATGAGGCTCCTTAGAACTGTTCTGGGGTCTGCAGTTAAGGCCAGGATTGAAGTGTCGAGTTATGCAGGGGGACTGAATCCGGAGGAGCTGGTGGACTGGATAAATGAAATGAACAAATGCTTCGATTATGAAGAGATAAGTGAAGATAAACAGGTCAAGTTTGCAGTGACAAAGCTGAAAGGACATGCTGCACTTTGGTGGGATGGAATGCAGGAAGAAAAGAGGAGAGTTGGCAAGAAACCTATCAAGAGCTGGACCAGAATGATGGCTAAATTAAAAGGCAAATTCTTGCCTAGTGATTACAAGCTAACATTGTATAAACAAATGCAGAACCTGAGACAGAGGTTGCTGACAGTAAAGGAATACACAGAGGAATTCTACAGAGTGAGCATAAGAGCTGGGCAATTTCAAGATACACCAAAAAAGACTGGCAGATATGTAAATGGCCTCAGACTGGAGATCCAAGATGAGATTGGTCTTCTTTCTCCTAAGACAGTGGAAGAGGCCTATCAGATGGCCTTGAAAGCGAAGGAGAAACTCCTGAGGAAACAGTCTGCCAAGAAGAGAGGTACTTTCCGAGGAAAGGGAAGTCAGGGTGGCAGAGGAAAGCCTGCTACACCCAGGGATGGAGCTAACAATAGCTCACCTTAGAATGCATCTGCAGAGGATGATGCAAGGGGCAGAGGGGTTCTTACAGAGGAAAAGGAAGAGGAGGCAGAGATAGGGGCAGAGGTAGAGAATTGAGGTGTTATAGATGTCAGCAAGTGGGACACAAGCACTATGAATGTCCAGAGAATGTGGGTGTTGGTCCAAGAAATGTTGTTATTACCCAGGCTGGAGAAGAGGCAGAAATTGAAGAATAAATTTTTCCAGAGAGGGGGAATCCTTGGTAGTAAATAAGGACCTGTTGAAGCAAGCTAAAGAGGCCACTGAGCCTGCACAAAGGAAGACTTTGTTTAGAAGCATATGCAAAGTCCAAGGGAAATGCTTCCAGCTGGTCATTGATAGTGGCAGCACAGAAAATCTGGTTTCCACTGAGGTCATAGAAAAGTTGAAGCTGAAGACTAGGGAGCATCCAACTCCCTACAGAGTGTCCTGGCTGCATAAAGGGCACCAGCTGGTTGTAAAAGAACAATGTGAGATAGAGCTGCAAATGGGAAAGTACAAGGAAAAAATTTTGTGTGACGTAATGCCCATGGATGTGTGTCATATATTGCTGGTATACCTTGGCAGTTTAACAGAGCAGCAGTGCATGATGGCAAGAATAACACTTACAAGTTCTTCAAAGATGGGGTACATCATACATTAATACCCATGGAAGAAGGAGAGCCATCCAGCAGGGTGATTGATCCAAAGACCTTGTTGCTGAGCGGGAAGGAATATCTGCAGCAGATAGAAGAAGAAGAGGTAAGCTTTGATTTAGTTTGCAAACGTAAGGTAGTTATTACTTCTACAAAGATTTCTGATTTACCAGTAGAGATACAAGAGATGTTAGATGACTACTGTGACATTGTTGTGGATGATTTACCTGATGAGCTACCACCTATGAGGAAGATCAGCCATCAGATAGATTTTATCCCTGGTTCAAATCTGCCAAATAAGGTACCCTACAGAATGACTCCCACGGAAAATGAAGAAATTAGGAGACAAATACAGGAATTGGTGGACAAAGGACTGCTCAGAGAAAGTCTGAGTCTGTGTGCAGTACCAGCAGTATTGAGCCCAAAGAAGGATGGAGGCTGGAGGATGTGTACTAATTCCAGAGCAATTAATAAGATCACAATCAGGTATAGATTCCCTTTGCCTAGAATTGAAGATTTAATGGACTGTTTGAGTGGTGCTAAATATTTCTCAAAGATAGATTTGAAGAGCGGATACCATCATATTAGAATAAGAGAGGGTGATGAGTGGAAAACTACCTTTAAAACAAATGAAGGACTATATGAATGGATGGTAATGCCTTTTGGGTTGTCAAATGCACCAAGCACTTTTATGAGACTTATGAATGAAGTATTGAAGGAATTTATTGGGAAATTTGTCATAGTATATTTGGATGATATATTAGTTTTCAGCAGAACTAAGGAAGAACATTTAAGGCATCTTAATCATGTTTTGAAGAAGCTGCACCAAGAGAAGCTGCTGATAAATTTGAAAAAATGCTCATTCATGAAAGAGGAGTTGGTGTATTTGGGTTTTTTTGTTTCTACAGAAGGATTGAAGATGGACCCAGAAAAGGTTAAGGCAATTGTGGAGTGGCCTTCACCCAGGAACGTTTTTGAGGTAAGAAGTTTCCATGGACTTGCTAGTTTTTACAGAAATTTTATAAGAAACTTCAGTAAGATCAATGCACCCATAATTGAGACAATAAAGAAGAGAAAACAGCCATTTAAGTGGACTGCTGAGGCAGAAAGAAATTTTAAAATTTTGAAGAAAAAGATAACAGAGAAGTCTGTTTTGATCCTGCCTGATTTTACTAAACCATTTCAAGTAAAGTGTGATGCCAGTGGGGAAGCCATTGGAGCTGTGTTGAGTCAAGATGATAGGCCTGTAGCCTATTTCAGTGAAAATTTGAATGATACCATAAGAAATTATTCCTCTTATGAGAAGGAATTCTATGCAATTGTTCAGGCGCTGAAGAAGTGGAGACATTACTTGATGTCCAGGGAATTTGTGTTATATTCTGACAATCATGCTTTGCAGTATATTGTACAGCAGCCCAAGTTGAAACATAAGCATGCTAAATGGGTTGAGTATCTCCAAGGTTTTAATTTTGTTTTGAAACACATAAGTGGCCAAGCCAATAAAGTAGTTGATGCTTTGAGTAGGAGACACTTGCTTGTTCAAGAAAATAATTTTGAGGTTGTAGGATTTGATTTTCTCAAGGAATTGTATAAAATAGATCCTGATTTTAAAGAAGCATTTGAGGCATGCAGTAACCCTGTTTTAATAGATAGAAGCCAGTGGCTGGATTATTTTCTATAGGAAGACTTGATATTCAGAAAGAACCAACTGTGTGTACCAAAATGCTCCATGAGAGAAAATTTGATCAAATAGAAGCATAGTGGTGGACTTGCTGGACACTTTGGTACTGATAAGACTTATGAGCAGCTGAGTCACTTTTATTTCTGGCCCAGGATGAGAACGAAAGTGGAAAATTTCGTGAAGAATTGCAAAATCTGTCAGTATGCTAAAGGAAGGAGCCAGAATGCAGGATTCTACACTCCCTTTCCTATTCCAGACAGGCCTTGGGACATGGTGAGTATGGATTTCATTCTAGGATTGCCCAAGACTCAGAGAGGGAATGATGCAGTCTTTGTTGTGGTGGATAGATTCTCCAAAATGGCACATTTTATTCCATGCTATAAAACTAGTGATGCCACCCATGTTGCTAACTTGTTCTTCAAGGAAGTTGTTAGATTGCATGGGTTGCCCAAGAGTGTTGTTTCAGACAGAGATACCAGATTTGTGGGTCACTTTTGGAGGACATTGTGGAAGAAAATTGGTACCAAACTGAGTTTCAACTCAGCTTATCATCCCTAGACTGATGGAAAGACCGAGGTAGTGAATAGAAGTCTGGGAAATTTATTGAGAAGTCTTGCAGGAGAGCACCCCAAGCAGTGGGATCATATTTTTCCCTAGGCAGAATATGCATATAATGACTCACCAAATAGGAGCACGGGGCAGAGCCCATTCCACATTGTTTATGGAATGCACCCCAGAGGAATATCAGAATTAAGAAATATGGGAAGAGCAGAGATAAGGAGTGCAGATGGTGAGGAATTTGCTTCAGAGATCCAGGCCATACATGAAAAAGTGAAGCAGCAATTACAAGGAAGTAGCATCAAATACAAAAGCAGAGAAGACTTGAGCAGAAAGGAAGTTAATTTTGAAGTAGGAGATCAGGTTTTGACACACCTGAGAAAGGAGAGGTTCCCAAAGAAGCAGTATAATAAACTGAAGTTCAAAAATATTGGGCCATGCAAAATACTTAGGAAGTTTTTTGCAAATGCTTATGAGATTGAATTACCTCCTGATGTTGGAATATCTCCCATTTTTAATGTTGCAGATTTGTACAAGTATGAAGATGATGGTGCAGAAGCTAGATCAGCAGACAAGGAACAGATTGAGTGGAAAGAGCAGCTACCTCCAGCACAACCATTGCAACCAGAGAAGGTATTGGAGAAGAGAGTGTTTAGAAGGACCAGAGGACAAGAGTACTTTCAGTACTTGATCAAATGGAGGGACAAGCCAGAGGAAGATGCTACTTGGATGACTAAAGAAATGTTGCAAAAGATAGGCAGATCAGTGGAGGAACTCATGGACAGGAGCCCATGAATAAAATCACCCTCAGGAGTCTGATGCAGGGGCATTAAGCACTGGCCAACAATGTAGGAGCTTTGTCCAGATGTTGTGGCTAGGAGAGTTTGAAAACATTTGAATTGTTACAGATAGGTGTCAACACCTTAGCTGATTGTATTATTTAGATTAATTAGAGTCATAGAAAGTCGAATAGCTCAGTTAGTCTAGCTGTCATATTTCAGTTAATTGAATTATTGTAATTAGACTGTTGATTTTCCAAAACGGTCCTCACTGAGGACCCAAAGAGCCACATTGTAATATGTATAAATTGTATTATCTGGATGTAGAAGGGGGAAGGGCCGGAAGAAAGAGAGAGGAAGGATAAGAGAGATTCTGCAATAAAATTTATTCACAGCCACTTCCAATTAAATAGTTTCTGTGTGCATTCACCATAGAGTAGTTCGAATCCTTAAGTGTGAAGAGATTGTTTAATTGTGAAGAAATGAACTCTGTGTATGAATAATTGACCTCCTGCGTGAATTCCCCTTATTTTTGTCAGTTGTTCACCTTAAATTCATTCGAATAATCCCTGCGCATTCACCCACTCGTAGGCGTTGCTTGTATAAAGAATCCTGGTAATATTGGTGAATTTCCGCATAAGGAAATAACTTTGTTTTATTAACAGAAGTCCGGAACCGAGGCTAACCCTAAGTTAAAATACAAAAAGGAGATCGCAACCCGACGTAACCTGGGTCAAGCCTGTACCAAACTCGGAAGTGGATTTCAAAGGTGGATTGCCCCATTTCGTACCTCTTTTGGTACGGAGGCGGTATCTTTGGATCGAGGAGCGATTCCATAGCAGGATCGACACGTGCCGGAGTGGACCGTTCAAAAACCACTTTTCCATATTTCATCGCCAGTTAAGTTCAGTACGAAGTCGCCGAGCGAAATGTGTACATGCCATTGATTTGAGAGAAGGCCATCGGACGATCTTCGCGCAACAGAGATGCACGACGTTTAACAAGGTACGACGCACACATTGATTGGTCGGTTGATACAATGTGGGGTCTAGGTGAGCGATTATTACGAAATATTTTGTTTGTAAATGTTGACTATTAATATAAAGTTTGGGAGGTATAGCGTTGGATGCATTTAACTGAACCCCGCGATTGTATTGTGGGCCCGGCGGAGATATATAAATCCGAGCTACGAATTTGGGAGATTAAGGTACAGGATTATGTTTAATATCTGTGAAAATTGTGAATTTTAGTTATCTATCAATTTCATCGAAATTGATAGATAAAATTCATACAAAAAAAAAGGAGAAGGTAGACTACGAGGGAAAGGGAACGAGGCAGCAAAGAGGGTTGGCTGACAGAGCCACATCAGCTGTGGACCTGCTCTCCTTGGGGTAGACTTTTAGTTTTGTTGCATCAGTTTCGCTGCTCCAAACAAGTCATCGTGGAATTTTCGCTATAACGTTTTTTCTATGAAGTTTAAGAAGCTGAAATTTTTAGGGTATGAATTTGAAATCTTGAGGAAGCTTTTCTAAAAATTTCAGAGTTTGGTTCGCAATATTTTCGGAGATATGATCTGTGGAAGTTAGGTATTTTTTCAGGCTCCTAAACAGGTCATCGTGGTATTTGCACTATAACTTTTTTTTCTACTAAGGTTCAGAATCTGAAATTCTTATGGTGCGAAGTTGAAATCCTAAAGAAATTCGTCAAAAAATTTCAGAGCTGGGTTCGCAATATTTTTGGAGATATGATCTATGGAAGGTAGTGATTTTGCAAGCTCCTGAATTTCATCTCAAAGTGGTGATCATGGGAAAAGTTCAATAACTCTCTCTCTGGGCATCGGATTGTAATGCCGTAAAAAGTGGTCACAATTACACGGACTTTGGTTTCTTGGCTATCAATTTCAGAGACAAAGGATGAAACAGTGACATGTGGAAATTCGTACAAGTTCGCTCTACTGAACCAGTCCATAATTAGGTCATTGTGGGAGATTGGACACAACTTTGTCTTGGAGAATCAAAATCAGGTCAGACCTGTGGCATTTTAAATATAATTCATAGGGCTACATTGGTACTAAAAATAAAATATTGAAGTGCTGTAATCACAAAGATAATCCAATTTCAATATCGAGCTCCTCAAAAGCAAGAAAAAGGTGTGTATTTTTTTTTCCGAATTGCATAAGTCTTGTTTGAAGAATCAATTTGAATTGATTCCAAGGGCATATTGTAGAATAGATATCAGTATTAGGTTCTAAAATATGCCCCGTAAAAATAATTCAACACCCATTAAGCCTTCATAAGGCTCTACTATGACTCATGAAGATGAAGAATTGCAACATGATCTATCAAAATTACAAGAGCAAGTGCACCAAATTTCGCTCTCGCAAAGAGCAACAAAAAATGAAATGGAAGTTTTGAAGAAAGGTGTGGAAGCTAAGATGGATGGAGTACAAGCTAAGATGGATGGCGTGGAAGCTAAGATGGATGGAATGGAAGCTGGCATGGAAGCTAAGAAGGATGACATGAAATACAACATGGAAAACATGAAGAATGATCTAAAAACATACATCCAAGGTTTGACAAAGTTGATACAATAAATGTTTCCTAATTTTGAAAAGATAGTAGAAGAACCTCATGATGAGAACAAAATCAATGTTAATCGTGATTTCATTAACTCTAATGTTGGCGGGAAGAACCACCATATTCCAAAAATGGATATGAGGAAGTTTGATGGAAAGGATCCTGTAACATGGATACTACAGATGGAGCAATATTTTGATCTCCATAACGTGCAAAACACACAAAGGTACGCATTGCAACTTTACATTTAGAACAAAATACATTTGTATGGTATCGATGGCTTTGCTCCCGTAAAAAAATTGTCACTTGGTCAATTTTTACAGAGGAAATGATAGCACATTATGAGGATACAAAGAGCAACACCTTCTTTAGCCAACTGATAAATCTCAAACAAAAGGGTTTAGTGGGGCAGCACATTGAGGAATTCCAAAAATTGAATATAAGGGTAACTGATATTCCAGAGGAACACAGGATCGATCTCTTCATAGGCACTTTAAAGGATAATATCCAACATGAAGTTCGCGTTTTGGAACCAAATTCATTGGAGAAGGCATTCAGGTTGGTAAGAAAAGTTGAATGTAAAATAATGGTGACAAGGAAGCCTACCACTCAATTCTATAAAGAAGGAAGTGTTTCTACGCCTAGATTTCCACAACCTACAAGGTTGACATCACAACAATTGGAAGAAAAAAGAGCAAAAGGGCTTTGCTACAGTTGTGATAGAAAATACACTAAAGGTCATAAGTGTGCTGAGAAGAAATTATTTTACATAGATTGTGAAGAGGAAGAAGAAAATGAACAAGAAGAGGATATACACCAGGAACCAGCCCTAGAAGAGGAAGAAATGAATCCCACCATATCGTGTAATGCACTGGCAGGAATTACCACTCCTCAAACTCTCAAGATAGAAGGAAAAATCAAGAAGAAAAAGGTAATAGTGTTGATTGATTCAGGTAGCACCCATAATTTTATTCATTGTAAGGTAGCCAAGGAATTAAATTGCTTCCTATACCCAGCACCAGAATGCCAAGTGATGGTTGCAAATGGAGGAACTATAAATTGCTCTGGGAAATGCCATAATATCAAGCTAACCATGGGGGAATATGTATTGACTAGTCCAATGCTTTCCATTCCCATGGGAGGTGCTGATGTTGTACTAGGAGTACAATGGTTACAATCTTTGGGGACGGTAGCTTTTAATTTTCAAGAACTTTTCTTGAATTTTTTTTCAGAAGGAAAGGAAGTCGAATTACGGGGTATTGAAGGGAAGTCAGGAAGGATAATAAGCTCTAATGTCATGACAAAGCTTCTAAAGAAAGAACAACGAGGCGTAATTGCACAATTATGCTCACTAGATGTTCCGACATCAAAATCATCTATTTCGGCAGATCTCCAACAAGTCTTGGACAATCATTCCAAGGTGTTTGAAACTCCCAAAGGACTCCCACCTATTCGTGATCATGATCATGCTATTCATTTGATTCCAGGAAGTGTTCCTCCAAACATCAGGCCTTCTAGATATCCTTACTTCCAAAAGAGCGAAATTGAACGTATGATTGCAGAAATGTTAGAGGCGAGTATAATTCAACCTAGTCAAAGTTCTTTCTCTGCTCCTGTAGTATTGGTACACAAGAAGGATGGATCATGGCGAATGTGTCCGGATTATAGGGAGCTCAATAAGCTCACCATTAAAGACAAATTTCCCATTCCTGTGATTGATGAATTATTGGATGAATTACATGGAGCAATTTATTTTACCAAGTTGGATCTTCGTTCAGATATCATCAAATTAGAATGAAGACTGAAGATATTCCAAAAATAGCATTTCGAACTCATGAGGGTCATTATGACTTTTTGGTGATGCCTTTTGGCCTTACCAATGCACCTTCTACATTTCAAGGGTTGATGAATTCCATTTTCAAACCCTTCCTTAGAAAATTTGTGCTAGTATTTTTTGATTATATACTAATCTATAGCAGGTCTTGGAAGGATCATGTTGAACATGTTGACAGGGTGCTCAAACTATTGCAGGAGAAACAATTATATGCAAAAACATCCAAATGTTTCTTTGGAGTACAAGAGGTGGAATATGTGGGTCATATTATATTTTACGAGGGTGTTAAAGTAGACCCTAACAAAATTAAAGCCATTAAGGAATGGAAAGTCCCCACAACCATAAAGCAGTTGCAAGGATTTCTCGGGTTAACAGGGTATCATCACAAGTTTGTTAAGAATTATGGGAGAATAGCAGCACCTCTAAAAACATTATTGAAGAAAGATGCATTTTCATGGACTCCTGAAGCAACTAAGGCCTTTGAACATCTTAAAGAGGAAATGTGCCTAGCACCGGTCTTAGCTACGCCAGACTTCACAAAAACTTTATTGTGGAATGTGATGCCTCAGGAAATGGAATTGGTGCAGTTTTAATGCAGGAAGGAAGACCCATTGCTTTTGAAAGTCGTCCAATCAAAGGAAAGTATTTACGGAAACCTATTTATGAGAAGGAAATGTTAGCAATACTACATGCACTAAAGAAATGGCGAACTTACCTAATGGGAAGACACTTCAAGGTAAAATTGATCATGATAGTCTTAAACACTTTTTGGAACAAAGAATATCTTCAGAAGAGCAGCAAAAATGGGTCACAAAGATGTTGGGTTATGACTTTGAAATAATCTACAAAAAAGGAAAGCTTAATGTTGTTGCAGATGCACTCTCAAGAAAGAATAAAGAGGTGGAAGCATTGCTTTTTGCCATTTCTATTATCCAACCAGATTGGATAACCGAAGCAAGAGATGAATGGAAGAAGGACAAAGATGTATGGACACTCATTCAAAAGTTGCAGCAAGATCCTAGTACATCTGATACATTTAGTTGGAAAAATGATTCCTTATGGTACAAAGATCGCTAATATCTTTGTAAGAATTCCCAACTAAAACAAAAGATTCTTCTGGAATTGCACACTTCTCCTTTAGGAGGACACTCAGGATTTTTAAAAACTTACCACAGGGTGAAGAAAGAATTTTTTTGGGATGGCCTTAAATCTGATATTAAAAATTTTGTGGCGGAATGTTTGGTGTGCCAACAGAATAAAGTGGAGACAATTAAGACCCCGGGACTTCTACAACCTTTATCCATTCCAAGTCAACGTTGGGAGGAAATTTCAATGTATTTTATCATAGTTTTACCTAAGTCTGAAGGAAATAATGTCATCATGGTGGTAGTTGATAGACTTACCAAGTATGCACACTTTTGTGCATTATCTCATCCATTTAAAGCAAGTACAGTTGCTACTACATTTATGGACATAATTAAAAAGCTACATGGAAGCCCAAGGGTTATTGTGAGCGACAGAGATCCCATTTTTACTGGAAATTTTTGGACGGAGTTATTTTCTTGTTTGGGTACTCAATTAGCTCATAGCTCATCTTATCATCCTCAATATGATGGTCAAACTGAGATAGTAAATAAATGTTTGGAAGGATATCTTCGTTGTTTTGTATCTGATAAACAAACACAATGGGTCAAGTGGTTACCTCTCGCTGAATGGTGGTATAACACTTCCTTCCATACCGCAGCAAAAATGACCCCATTTATGGCACTTTATGGATATCATCCACCATCGATCACATCATCTTTAAGGGAAAATTCGAAGGTTCAAGCAGTGGAAGATCACATCGAGCATCAGTAAGAAGTTCTCCAACTCTTAAAGGATAACCTGAATTTGGCACAAAATCGAATGAAACAACAGGCAGATCAACATCGCAGCGAGAGAAGTTTTGATATAGGAGATTGGGTATTTTTACGGCTACAACCATATAAACAAATGTCCCTCAAGCAAGCTAAGAAGGATAATAGATTATCGCCAAAGTACTATGGTCCTTACAAGGTGTTGCAAAAGATTGGTACTATGGCATACAAATTGGAGCTTCCTACTTCTTCGCGAGTGCATCCAGTTTTCCATGTTTCATGCTTAAAGAAGGTTATAGGTGAAAATCTTCCAGTTCAAACAATATTGCCAGAACTTGATGAGGAAGGAAAAATCATATTGGAACCTGAAGCGGTCATGGAAACAAGAACTCGACAGCTACGGAATCGATCAATTTCAGAGTATCTCATCAAGTGGAAGAACTTACCCACTGAAGATTCTACATGGGAGGATGAGAATTTTATACAGAAGCACCCAGAGCTACTCAAGCGTTGAGGACAACACTTTTTTCAAGGAGAGGGGCATGTTAGGTCCCTATATTACTAGTATAGTCCCTTATTGTTGTTAGTGTAACCCCCTTATTGTTATTATTGTACCCTTGTAACCCCCATTTTGTTATTATTGTGCCCTTAAATTATTATTTTTAGGTTGGCTAGGATTACATTGTGGCCCACTAGGATTAAATTATGGCCACATGGACTCCTATATATAGAAAGGAGGTTTTGTAAATTCTATCATCCAAGAATTGTTCATTTATGTAATGTATTGGACGTTTCCCCCTCGAAGTGGCTCATTTATAAGGCGTTGATATCTCTTTTCTTCTATTTTTGGAGCTGGTTAAGGATTCCTTCCTCACTAAGAGATAAAAACAAAGGACCTCCTGATGATGGAGCATTCTCCACTGATGAGGAGAAGGAAGGAAGAAAGCAAAGAATACCCTCTAGCGTTGTGCAAGCAGGAGGAAATCTATTTTCATTTGGAGATGGAAATGACTCAATGGCTTCCATTAGAGGGATTCTTGCACCTTTGCAAGGGATTCCAGGGAGTCTTCCATATGGAGGACATGAGAAACATGTGTCTTTGCAAAAAGGAAATGAGACGGAACAAAGGAGGGGTCACATAGCTGATCCACTATCTGAAAATGGGGCAAGGGCTCCAACCAGAGGCACTCTTACACCATTAAGAGGGGTCTCCAAGTTTCATGGTACTTCCACACAGCAATCAGAGATGGATTTACACAGTGGAAGCAGTCATGATATGTTCCCATATGTTTTTTACATGGGGATGAACCATGAGACATCATTATCCTGTGGTGTACCATCTGGAAGACCACTCGAATCATATTTTATGGAAGATGTCTCATACATTGATGCTCCTTTCAGAGATCCAAGAAAGGAGGGAGCACTAGTAGACCATGCTACAGTGCTGAGAGTGTGGGGGAAGTACAGAGAAAGGAAAAGCATTTTTCCTTTTACATCATTATCCATTATCACCTCTCAAATTGTGTTGAGGAGGTATCTTGCAAGGAGAGAAAATTACATCATCATGAAGCATGGAAGGCCAAATTTGAATTGGAAGGAAAAATTGTTTGAAGAAAACTCTTCCCTACTGGAAGAGAGATGGTGGTCTCACATCCATGCTTTGGAAAAAACAGAGAGGCCTTGGGTAGATGATATCCTTCCATGGAAGACTAACTCCCAAGAGCTTCCTTCTTCTCTAAAGCATGTGTATAAGCAAGGAGAGCAACAAGGAAGGAATAGCAACCTTTCATCTCATACCTTTGGCATGGGACATGGCATAAAGGAGAAGAGTGGGAGGTATGGCCTTCCAACATACACCTTGGACATGGAGGATGTCAAGTAAAAGAGAAGCAACATGGTAGCCACTTCAGTTGGCATATTTTCAGCGCTATCATTATGGGGCACACTAGATCCCTATTGTGAATTCCAATAGCTGGTGGAATATTCCAAGGACCTCCATACATGCATGGATTTAGTGGAGTTGGAGTAGCAATACGACTCTAAGGGAGAATTAAATCAGCCCTATCTTCTTCCCCTTGAAAGAGAGAGTGGATCTATGCACCACTCCATTGATGGGAGGAGAATTTTTGGTGGAGAGCATGATCTTAATACATGTACTTTATATTATGACTTCATGCATTCTTACACCATATATTTGCAGGCCATGACTCCAAGAAGTAGTGTTATATCTTTTCAATCTCATGGCAGATTTGGGGCCACAACAATTGCTATAATTTTCCACTCCCTTGGTGGACAAAGGGAGATCTTGTTTCATGATGGGTGCTTTCCTAAGGCACCAAAAATATCTCACACATTCAGCTACAGTGAGATGGCATGGGCTGCAAGTAAGTGGTGGGAAAACCACTTACCACATCTAGATATGATGCAGGCAGGAGATGCCCTGCGCTGATACCATATATGGGATTATGATCCACCTCCTCATGTCCCAATTTATGTTTATGTATTTGTAGTTTTTCTTCCATACATGGATGATGTACTTATCTTATTTTTGGGATTGTATGAAGGGAGGATAGGAGACATGTGTGTACCACATGGGATGGAGGCTCTCTTTGTATGCTTTGATACATATTTTATGGAGAGCAGGGGTTCAGCCATGTTTTTTTTAATGGCATTCTTGACACCTTATGGGATGGATCATGAACATATCATAATGATCTTGGAGAGACAACTCATGGGAGGATGGATTGGTGAACACTCAGCTTATTCAGAAAGCTTGATCTTTGATGATGTCACCAATGGAGGAGAATTCATGAAGCACTCACCTTATCAGTTGCTTGAGGACAAGCAACATTTTGGAGGGGAGGACTGTAATATTGCCATTTAGCCCAAGCTAATGGGAATATCTTATTTTGCCTTATTTTATCTTGTGTTTCATGTTTATGAATAAAATATGAAGTTGTACATGTAAAACTCCTAAAATCCATGAATAAATAAATTCCCATGTAAATAGAGACATATTTGGGCCATGTAAATAATCTCTTGCAGGTGTGAATGAGCTCAAAGCACAAGACTAGGTCAACCTTGACCAAATCAACAACGCAGTCTAGGTGTAATGAACCTCATGGATCTGCAGCGCAGTCTAGATGGAGGCTCCACATGTGAAAAGGGTTAACTCATTGAGGTGGTTTAGGGTTTGACAGGGCTTTCATATTATAAAATAGGGAGGAGGACAATAAGAGAAGGTTGTTTATGTTATTATTTTCTGAAGGTTTTTCTGTTGAGACACACCTCTTGGGGTTTTCATGTTTAGGACCCCCACCTCCTTCCTTGAGCAGCTCTTGGAGGAGTCTTGTTTGTCTAGTCCACTATCTAGCATTTGGCCAAGCTTCATCTTGCATATACAACGCAGTTCTACTTAGTATTGGGTTTTCCATGTGAGCTGCAGCAAGTGGAACTCTAGATCTGCAAAGATCTAGCTTCTAGTAGAACCTCTTCTCAGTGAATGTGTCTTTTAACCTCCTGGAAGAGTGCATCCATAGTTTGAGCTTCATATCCATACCTTGGTAGGAGGCCAAATCATTTCCAGGGCCTACAGTGTAGTCCCTCTTCCATGACTGCGTTATTTACAAAAGCAGAGCTATAGGTGTCTTGGCATCATTTTAGAGGAGGAAGATCTCTGGTGATTGGATCCTTCCTTCCACTATGGTGATCCGTTGATTGGCTAACCAATCCATGTTGGTTCAAATATGATCTGCTGTTTATGTTATGATTCATAATTTTTTCAATACTTCTGCAGATCTATGACTTAGATCTCAGATCTACTCTTGTACCTTCATGTTTTTCTAAGATCCCCAAGGGGAGTGTATAAAGGAGAATTTCTTGTTTACAGATATGATATAGATCTGAAATTTTATGTACAGATCTGTTGTAGATCTGATTTTTAATCTACTACATGATTCATCAATGGAAATTACGCTGTCAAGCTCTTTTTGCATTTTCTTATGTCGTAGTGTCTCATTTTGAAGCTCGGATCCATGTAAACTTCTGTCTTTCTATGATATATTGCATAAATCATATCATAGGTCTGATCTACTGATTTTTACACTTATTTTCATTTAATCCATTTATAAATTACGCTGCATATGCTTCAGTCACATTCTGCATACTCTAGGTCATGGGAAATCAACAATTTTAAGCCTAGTCGGGATTGGAGGAGCTATTCAACATAGCTAGGATCATTTTTTTGAACTTAAATTTGACATGGGAGTTGCATATGACCTAATGTAGAAGATCCAACCGTCATCCCTCCTTATTTTTATGCACATCCCTAAAATTACTCATTTTAGGGCATAAATCACTGCTTTTCCCCACCCTTTTGAGTCAAGATTTGAAGTAAAGTTGTTGTTGTTTTTTAAAATGAGGGATATGTCATCTAGCATCAGTTAAATATTATTTATTTCTGCTCTCCAACTTTAGAATACCTTAGGGTATTCTTACTGTTGTAGAAAATCCCTATATTGCTGCATTTCCCCACTTGGGAAGGAGAATATAGGCCATATACTTGCTGAGATTCTTATATCTGTTGGTGAGATGTTTTTTTACATCCAGTGAGTTTTTCTACATTTCCATGCTCATGATTTGTTGAAGCTCCACATTGGTAATAACTCAAAGTATTCCCAATAGTGTAGTTATTCCCATTTTGGGATATTACAATGTCAAAATCACATGTTGGAGCATTATAATATTCCCTTTTCTGCCTCTTTTGTAGCTGATATTTCTCAAGACAAGATTGAAGTAGATGGAAATCAACTTCCCCTTGGAAAGTCCTTTTCTTCCAATACTTCCTTAATTTGGCCCATGCATGCAAGAGTGTTAACATCCTCTTGTCATGTTCAGAAATATCTTTTGTGAATGAATATACCATGGGCTACCCCAAATATATGGAGTTTCCATGTGTCCTCATGTCCATGCCATCATAGACTTTTGATTCCTCATTCCTCAGCGCAGATAACTAAGTGGGAGATAGCAATGCCCCTTTCAGGAAATTGCTTACCTCTCTTCTGAATTCATGAGAGATTATCTGTGCTGTGCTGCCTTCTCCCAAGGCTTCTTCCTTATCCAAGTATGAAAATGCTGCCCATAGTTGAGAAAACACTTTAGTTTGCCTCCAATCAAGAGGTTCTTGAGGTGCTCTTGTTATGATTTCGTTATCATCTCCTGCCTTCCCTTCCTCTTCTTCAATAGTTGAAGTTGCTTCATCATCAATAAGAGACCTTAGATCTCAGTCTTCTATTGAAGGAGGAATATTCATGCCTTCCTCTTGAGAAGGAAGCCCTTCATTAAATGGAGATATTTCCCTTGGCAAGCTTACACCCTCTTCCATCGTTTCCAGAAATGGAGTTGGATTTATGGACCCCTCCAACTCATGCAAAAGATTTGTCTGATATGGTTTGATAGTTTCAATAGAAGATGTTACACATGAATTTTCATCAAACCTTTCTACTTATCTTTCAATAAAATTCACATAAGTAGGTTTATTTTCATTTCCTAAGGAAAAAGATTCAAACAACCACCAAGCATATGCTTTACCTTCAAAATGTAGCACTGCTACTTTGATGGCTTCAATTTCTGAAACTTGATGTTGCTGCACAAAGTTTCCTAGCTCTTCCACCCAAACCCTAACTAGACATTTAGGTGACCCATAAAAAGTAGATAGAAAGAATCTACCCATAGCATGATGCTTCCCCTTTATGCTTCTATCCTCCTTGATCTTGCAGAACCCTTGGAAGTTTGAGTTATCTTTGAACTTCTTAGATTGGGCTTCATATTCCCGCAAATACTCTCCAAGAGTCTCCTTCTTGGACACACCTCCTTTCCTCCTCTTCATGAAGAAATCACTGACATAACATTGAAGATTTGGCGATATGGCTAAGTGCACATATCCATGAGATGAGGATTTATAACTTTCCTCATGTATAGATCTTGTAGATCTTGTTGAGGGATCTTCCTACTCTTCCCTCTTCATTTATTTGATGTCTTTTCGGATACCTTGTAGAGCTTTAGATAGAATTTTTGTGAACCTCTTTTCTCCTGACAACAAGGTTTTGCTCTAGTTTCTCTTGCAGATCTCCTCCTCGCCATGAGAACACTACATAATGCTTGAAGCTGACAGGCTGAGCGAAGGAAAGTTGCTCTGATACCACTGTAATATCCCAAAATAGGGATTGCACAGAAAGCCTCCTAAAATAATGCACTTTTGAGAATTCATTGCACTAAAATGAGTTTGCAACTCCTATATCCCTTAGATCAGCTTGTCTAAGATCTAAATCCAAAAGGAGAGCAAAAACAAATCAAACTAGGTGGGTTAAACAGATCTCCCAAAACCTAGTCTAGATGGAAAACACCCAATGAGAGGGGCTACAGCTATATGCAATAACAGATATGGAGTTTATTATATCAAAACATGGAGGAAAATGGAGATTTAGCTCCTTTTATACATCATAGAGATAACCCGGCAAGGGTTTCATGAGAGCACAAGTACATAACATCAGATTTGCAGATCTATATCTGGAAAATGTAGTTACACTGCAGCTCTGAATACAAATAGTGGAAATATACAATGAACAGAAGAATGGAAATACAAGATTTCCGAGAGAAGGGTTGGCCCTTCCTCCAAGGAAAAAGCTCAAAGCAAGGGTATAAACCCTACTACTGCAACATTGAATGGAATAACGCAGTCCCTGCAAATAACTGCACTGGAAGAGATGGAGAATATATTGGCGACATGCCAAGATCTGAATATCAGACCAAAGTGCTAATACACTCTTCCAGGAGGATAAAAGACTCACTCACTAAGAAGAGGCACTAGTATAATCTAGATCTGAGCATATCTAGTCTCCACTTGCTACAGCTCACTGAAACAAGTAAATCCCAACAAGATTTATGTTGTCTAAGGGAGATGGAGCTTGGCCATATGCCTGATAGTAGAAGAGAAGTGCAATGCCCTACAAGAGCTACTCAATGGAAGGACAGAGAATCCCTAAATAGGAAATCCTCACAAGTCTCTGCTAAACAGCGAAGAGAACTCGAATTGTCTAAAAAAACATAAAAATCAATTATTATCAACAACCCCTTCATGCTGCTTTCCTCTTCCTTTTATAAGATTGGAGTCTTGTCAAACCCTAAACCACTTCATTAGTTTAGCCCCTTTTCACATGTAGAACCTCCATCTAGAACTGCGATGTGCCTCAAGGAGCTTCAATGCATCTAGACTGCATTGTGGATATGGTCATGGTTGACTTGGTCAAGTGATCAACCTCTTTCACACTCAAGTGTGTTTTCTAAAATGGCCCAGATTTAGCCATGTTCACATTGGGCATTGATTTATTTTGTTATTTTCAGGATTTTTACATGTCCTCATTTACATTTTATTCATCAACATGAAATACAAAACAAAACAAGGAAAAATAGAATATTCCCATTAGCTTGGGCTAATTGGGAATATTACATGTTTTGGCTACATTGGCCAGTTCATGAATGCAAGCCTCTCGCAATTGAAGTGTTTAGTGGATAGACGGGAAAGGGTTCGAACGTTTCATTGGCGGGAAATCTTGGAACTAGAACGAGATCATGTTTTTCATGTGATTCCAGATTTCAAATAGCTCTTTCTGTTCTATGTTGCTACTATTGTTGTTGGAAGCTGGATCTCTATATATGGATATATCTATTCAACTCGATTCTTAAAGCTCCTTGTATACTTACTGTATAATTTTTTGTTGTCAAAAAAATTCAACAAGGTGAAGGTATTAGCAAAGACTATGAGTGGTAAGGGCGGGTTTGAGCATAGTGACTGATTCCTATCCTATAGGTCCTAGAGCTACATCCCCACTAAACTTAATGGTTTTTTCATTCTCAAAGTAACAACCTTAGTACACCGAGCACACTGAAACAGCTAAGCTCGAAAGCCACAACAACTTCAAGGTGCAATTCCATTTCGAAAGCCAGTACTAGAAACAAGGCCAGAGCTATCAGTTCGAAGTCAAGATCCAGAATCCATTGATCCAGTAAAAGACGAAGTTCCATACCTAAGAGAAACTTATTCACCAGTAGTATAATATGTATATTCCATATATCTCTATGTGATGCACCTTTTGTTCAATATCGAGAGCTAGATTCAGTACGAGCACCAAAGGCACACATAGCAAAGGTAACAGGAGTCAAGCCAGTCCTAGAATAAGTAGTAGAACCAGCCGCGCTGGCAACACGAGGAGCCTAACCAAAGACATACTTCAATGTTTTTCAGATTACCTTGTGGCTCGTGGCTTAGACACCTACCATCCATGCATGTGACAACTGTTTTTTTTTCATATTTTTTTATTTTTTAATTGTTTTATATATAAAAATAGAATAATAATGCATCGAAATCATTTTTTTAAAAATTGATAAAGCTATTAAGAAAACTATTATAAAAATGATAACTAGTTTAACACCTTAACAGAAACCTCGCAAATTTTCTCCGTGTGAATATATTGTATTTTCCTGAAACCTGATAACTAGTTTAACACACGAACAAAAACCTCCTGAATTTTCTCAATGCGAATATATTGTATTTTCCCTCGACAGGGACAGAGGGTTTCATCACAATGGGCATGGACAGAGGCTTTTAGCACAAAGACAGAGGCTTTCAGCAAATAAAATGCAGTTTACGTGGGTGGAAACAAATTCCTTTGTTTCAGATACCGAAGAGAAAGAACCATTGTTCGAGCAATGTTGGGCTCAGGTGAGCGGGTGGGCACTTGGGTTGAGCAACAAGATATAGTTTGCCTGCAAATCTTGCATGGACAAGGCTAAGTTCTAGCCAGACCAGGCCATCGGTGCTCAGTTTAGACCCTCTTTTTCACCGCCCATGCATAGTAAACTGTACCTAATGGTTTACATTGTGTTATCCATTAATGCTTGCCTATAGTTCATTGGGAAAAGGTTCACATGAACAATTCTTCCTTAAATTGAATTTAGTAGTACTATTAACTTTAGATATTAGTGTAGAAGCACATAAATTATTATGGTTAGCCTTCTTCCTAAGTCGATCAAATTAATCTGGAAATCGTTGGTGGCAACGAATTTACTGAGCATCATAGGGAGCATTATTGTTAGAGAGGAACCTGGCTTCGTTGGTCGAGGTTCTGGGGCTAGCGATTTTTTTCTTGCTTCTCAGTTCGATATGGGGTGAGTGATTTATTGTTTGCTTCTCAGTTTGATTGTTGTGGAGGACCTTCGGAAATCTATCATCCGAATCAGAAGCCTTGTGGCGTAGATAGAATCATGTCCGTACAACACCATGGACATAAACAAAAGCAGGTATTTTCAGCCTTACCCTCAAATGTCCTATGAATTCGGTACTCCTGGTAATTTAGAAATCTGCTTCTGCATATACTGAAGAAATCAAGATCTCCAGATAATTTAGGAATCTGCTTCTGCATATATGGAAGAAATCAAGCTTAGGAATCTGCTTCTGCATATACGTAAGAAATCAAGCTCTCTGGGTAATTTAGGAATCTTCTTCTGTATATACGGAAGAAATCAAGCTCTCTGGCTAATTTAGGAATCCGTTTCTACATTTTCATAGTAATTTATTTTCATCTCCATTTCCATATTTTTTCCCCCCAGTGCTTCTTTCATGGAAAATTCTTCCATTCCAAGGCTCATCGAAAGTGCCACCAGTAGCTTATTCACCAACCCCAGTGGCTTTCGACCATATTCATCATTCACTTCTCTGTAAATCCCACACATTAGATTTTTACATAATATTTAAAATTTCGTATACATTATGATTCTTCATATACCATAGATGAATGATTAGAATATTAAATAAAAGTATTACATGTAAGAGGGTGGGTGTTTAGGGCAGGTGGTGAAATCTCTACGAGAAGGAGGCTAGAGCATGTGGAAATAGTAATCTAACCACTTGAGCTTGCCATCAAAGTTAGCAGCAAGCTTGGTGCTGTAGCCTTCCAGATTTCCAACTGTAGGATTGTTGGCGTATGGCTCCTTTTCCTCTTGTGGAAGACGGAAGAACTCTTCCCCAACGCTCTGTAGGTGTTGTATCAACTCTTCCAAAATTACGTGATTGACAATCTGAAAAATACCCCATTCCCTCGACGCACTTGTAATTTCTTTCAGCATTTTCTCCAGGAGATGGCCAGAATGGTGTAGATTGGATAAATCTATAACTGGGATTTCACAACCATTCGAATTAACGGATAATGGAGTGAAGGCAAGTGGCCTCTCGTGCTCAGGCCTGATGAATTGAGGAGGAATGCTTTCTATTCGTCCCTTTGCAATGGCTTGCACTCGGACCGCCATTTCGGATTTTCTGGCTTCTCACCAAGAAATTAGTGTTCATATGGCCTTCACATCACCACAATCCATATCTGTCTGGTTGCATGGGCCTACTGCATGTGTTGTGGCATGTGGCTAAGTTATGGTGTGTGGCTAACTGATAGACCAGATACCAGACACAGATCTATTATTTAGATTATTTAAACAAGATATAAGTTATGTACAAACTAAGGAAACTTAACATTTAATGTCGATGAACTTATGCTAGCATTAGTTTCCCTTCAAAAAAATATTAATGATCTATATCATTTGAATCATGAAACTACAAAGTTCATATAGCATTTGGCCTTGGGAAGAGGCCAAATAAGATCATCAAAAATCTTATTGGTCCCTGTCATTATTCAGTGAATTTGACGGGTTGAACGAATGCATGAGTGATAATATTTCATGAAAACGAAAGCTAAATTTTAGATTAGTTCACAAGCGAATTAATGTCAAACAAATTTTTGATTGCTATAGTCCCATGCCGCAAAATATTATGTATTAAGTTAATAAAAGTTAATAATTGTGTTTACTTTGAAATAGAGTATTACAATTTTAATTTATTTATTAAGTATTATAAATAAATAATAAAAATCTAACTTTCATAAAATATTTAGAAAAATAAGAATTTGAAATTTATAAAAAATATAATTATATATATTTTTAATTGAATTAAAATAGGTGAATATTTATATGTATCATTGAACTCTTATTTTTTTTTTTTTTTTACAAGAACGGGTATGAGTTTATATTAGAGAGTGGCCAAAGCCTTCATCGGTTACAAATTGTCGGGGCTAGCCCTTAGTCTTTCTTCCTCGGTCTGATCGTAGACCCCAAAGTTTGGAAATCCACAATTTTTACACGAGGCTAGAGAATCTATCTTTGTTATTTTTCCTAGCTTATAAAGACACACAAACTGTTGTAAAATGATGCGGAAAAACATTGCAACGTTATGGGATAGAGTCCCACTCCTCAGTTTCGTCTACCAGGAGGGAGCCTTCTGAAAGGGACACCGCCCTGTTGGCTTCCAAATCTGCATCTTTATTGTTTACTCTCAATACATGGAGGAAGCTTGCAGTTCGGAAAGATTTCAGCATGTTTCTTATTCTTAGGATCACTCTAGCCAATCTAAGATCTACCGGATTGGAGTCCTCCACTAAAAATTTAATGATGGACTGAGAATCTCCTATTACACTTAAATCTGAAGTATCGATTTCCTTTGCTTGCTTAAGACCCTGCAAAAGTGCCAAGGCTTCAGCTTGGATGCTGGTGGAATGACCAAGACCCCAAGCATATTTGGTCACTGTTATGCCCTCCTTATTCTTTATAATTCCTCCTGCCCCAGCCCAACCGGGGTTGCCTTTCGCAGCCCCATCAAAGAATAAATAGGAACTGGCTTGTCTGGTGAGTAAGTCTGACAACTCTTGCTCATTTCCTCTGAATTGCCACTCTTTCATGCTCTTGGGCTGCCTTGTTTCGCCAGAGAACTGAAGGCCCAACGAGGCACCCCAATCTAAATCATTTGGATTTAAATTGACTTCCGATAGCTGTTCACCCAAAGTTTCTTTCCAGAGGCTTTTGACTTTGCTGGTGATGAGCTGAGGATTTAATTTTTCATCCCTAAAGACTCTTCTGTTACGCTCGAGCCAGATTTGCCAGCATATGAATTTTGGTAAGGAGAACCATGCTGCTTTAAATCTTTCATTTTTTGGAAGAGTTTCTGGATAACAAGTGTGCCAATTAGCAAATAAGTCAGAAATATACACAGGGAGAGTGAACTCTGTCTTCCAGTAATTCATAAGGGTCTGCCAGATTCTTCTTGAGAAATTACAGTCCAACATGATGTGCTGGGCACTCTCTTCGTTTTCGCAGCAGAGATGGCATCTTGATGGACCTTGAAAACCTTTTTTATTCAGCTTTTCATCTGTTAGTATTCCTCTGTGGCAAAGCAGCCAACAGAATATGTCGACCTTTGGCATAGACTTATATTTCCACAGCCCCTTCCATACAGCAGGGTCGGGGGCGACATAGGGGCGTTCTTGGAGGCACTTGTACCCCTGCGCAACTGTGTATTTACCTGTAGTGGATCCCCATCCCCGAACATCTCTCTTAGCTATGCGTAAAGGCGCTTTTCCATTTAATAGTTGGAGCAAAAAATGTTTGGCCTGCGCTAGTTCTGGTGGCATTGGAGGAATGCACCATTGCTGCCAAACGCCATCGGACCACTGTGATATATCCCACAGAGTGACATACCCTGCACTATCCAACCAATGTCTCAGCACATGCAAAGATCTGTTCGACGCTAATGGAGTTTGCAGCATAATGTTGTCATCCCAGATCTTAATGCATTTTCCATTGCCCGGTATCCAGAACGCTCTGTCATTGATTAGAGAAATTTCTTTATGACATCGTTTGACCAAGTGTGATCCTTTCGTGGGAAGAAAATTGTCCAGAGCTCTTTTCCTGTTCCCCGTAGGGTATTTCCTCCAAATAGCACGTTGCGCCCAGCCTGGATGCGGAGCAATGACTCGCCAGAATTGCTTGGCCCCCATTGCGATGTTTTGAAAGCCAAAATCTTTAAAATTAAGACCTCCTTCCATCAGAGGTTTACAAAGTTTCTCCCAACTGACCAAAGGAATTTTTCTGTCGTTGAGATTGCCTCCTTTCCAAAAAAACTTACGGATGTAGCCTTCCATTTTTTTAATAATGCCAGCGGGTGCTAGAAGCACAGAAAATTGGAATATGGGCAGACTGTTGAGGACTGAATTGATTAGAACAAGCTTACCTGCGAGGTTCAACCAAGAGAAGCCCCAGGCCTGGAATTTTGCCTTGAATTTGTCCAAAAGAGGGGCCCAATCTCTGCTATAAGCCAGATTGCGAAAGATAGGAAGACCCAGGTAAATGAAGGAGGACCAGTTTGTGGAAGCAGTGAACCCCAGAGTTCTGGAGATGGCAGAAAGAGTGAGAGCAGAAATATTCCAGCAGAAAGCTTTACATTTCCCTTTGTTTAAACTGCTTCCTGATGCTTCACTGAAATCCTCTAAGACCTCCTTAAACCTTAAGGCAGATCTAGCTGAGGCAGCTCCCAACAGAAGAGTGTCGTCTGCAAAAAGAGTGTGGTTTACATTTTTCACCTCTCTGGCTATATTAAGCCCCAAGATCTCCTGTTCTGCCAATTTCTGATCAAGGAAGAAACTTAAGGCAGAGACTTGAAGAACGAAGAGCAGCAGAGAGAGGGGGTAGCCTTGCCTGAGCCCTCTTGAAGCTTTGAAGAAGCCAGCTACTCTTCCATTCACCAAGGGGGCGATCCATGGGTCAGCAATACTTGCTCGGATCCAATTTACAAACCCCAGTCCGAAGCCAAACTTTTTCAGAACTTCCCAAAGGAAACTTTGCCTGACACGATCGAAGGCATTTGCCAGGTCTAATTTGATCACCATACCCTTCTCTTTGCGAAGTTGACTCGAATGGATCGCCTCTTGTACCAGGATGTAATTGTCGACAATCTGTCTCCCCTGAACAAATCCACCTTGGTTCTCAGGTATGATCGCTGGAAGGATGCCTTTTAGCCTATTTGCTATTACCTTTGTGATTAATTTGTATCCAATGTTGCAAAGAGAGATTGGGCAGAACCGGTTGAAATCTTTTGCACCCTTTTCCTTGGGGATAAGGGCGAGAAAGGCAGAGTTGGTGCTGCCCCCAATTTTTTGACAATTTTGTGATTTCAGGATCATCTTGAAGAGATCTTTCTCCACAATCTGCCAGCATGTTTGAAGGAATCTGGTCGTGAAGCCATCCGGGCCTGGGGCTTTGTCAGGCTCCATACTGGCTAGAGCATCTTTTATTTCTTGGGTGGAAATCTTCTCTTTGAGCTGCTTGTTAATAAGAGGGGAGATCCTTGTAGGTATCACATCCAGAAATTTGGAATTTGGATCAGTCTCCCCCTCTTCTTTATACAAGTTTTTGAAATGATTGTAGGCCGATTTCTTTATACTCTCAAAGTCTTTGTGGATCAAATTTCCATCTTTAATTTCTTCTATGGAATTAAAGCTTTTTCTTGCTTGAGCTTGTTTATGAAAGAAGGCATAATTTCTATCTCCCGCTTTAAGCCATAGACTCCTAGATTTTTGCCTCCAATGCTCTTCCTCTGATAGGCAGGCTTTGTGGTAGATTTTTTGAAGCTCCGCCTCCTTGTTTGAAACTTCTGTGGTGATTTCTACATCCTCACTTTGGGCTTGATGCTGTGTAAGGTTATCTTGGGCCTGCTTTCTTTCTTTTGCAGGAGTGGGAAGGCCTTTGGCCCATGTTTTGAGGGCAGCTTTCAATCTTCTAAGTTTTTCTTCCCATATGAAGAAGGGAGAACCCTTCACTGGCAATTTCCAGCTGTCCTGGACCACATTCAAGAACTCAGGCTCCTTAACCCAAAGAGCATTGAACCTGAATGGGATGGGACCGAGATCCTTGTGGCCTGACAACTCTAACAATATGGGCTTATGATCTGAGACACTGCATGGGAGGATGTGCATTCTGGATTCTAAACCTAGCAAAAGAAAGGAACTCTGCACCAAACATCTATCTAGTCTAGCAGCAATATGACCAGGGCCTATTCTCTTATTGGTCCAGGTGTACTTACCGTTATCTGGAGGGGTATCAATCAGATCCCAGTCCTGCATGAGGTCTTCCACCCACTCCCTTGCTGGGTCCCTTACGATTGTGCCTCCTCGCTTTTCATCCAAGCGTAAAGTGAGATTTAGGTCCCCTGCTATAATGATGTTTTCCAGATTCTCGGTCTCTGCCAGCTGTCTTATGGAGTCCCAGCACTCCCTTTTCTCCCCTATGTTATTAGGAACATAAACATTGAACAGGAAGATAGTCTCCCTTGTTTCTACTGAATGTAATTTCAAGAACAGCCAATGGCTATTGTGTGCCTCCATGACCAGTCTGTACTTGAGAGGGTTCCAGAGAGAGCCCAGTCCCCCAGAGGCTCCCCTTGATGACACTGCTAGTCCACTACTTCCCTTCCAGAGCTTTTTGCTGATTTGGAGAAATTCATTTTCCTCCACTTTGGTCTCCTGGATCAGAAGAATGTCCAGGGTTTCTCTTCTAATAAGACTTCTCACTGCTTCTTCTTTTACTTTACTCCCCATTCCTCTGCAGTTCCAGGAGATGGTCTTCATCATTTGTTTCTTTGGTGAGGGGCTCCCCTGGAGCCATGAGTTTGATTTTTCGCTGCCTTCAGATTCTTGCCAAGGAGTTTTTCCAGCGTAGGCTGACTACCCTGAAGCTTGTCTTTGTAGGTTTCCTGATCTCTCTTTTCTCTTGAAGATTTTCGGCCCCTTGCAGATCTTCTAACCGACGTCTGCGTTTCTCCGATTTCTCCATCTTCCTCGGACTCCTCTGAGTCCTGTTCCTCCTCGGAGGCTTCTATTTGCTTTTCCTTGTCCCTTGCCATGTTACTCTCTTCAAGTCTTATTCCTGCTGAGTTTGATTTTTCTGCTGGATTGACAGGCCTCTCCTCTTCCATGGGAGTTTCTTCCGCTGAGCTTAGGGTCTCGAACCTATTTTCTTGACTTCTTGACGAGGATACATTTTGGGCAGCGGCAGGAAGAGATCCTTGTGCCCCGGACTTCTTATGATTTATCTTTGATCTCTTAACTTGGTTCCATCCTTCATCCTTCCCTTTTTCTGTTTCACCTTTGTTCAGGCATCCTCTAGCAAAATGGCCGTAGATGTGGCATTTGCGACATTTGAAAGGGAGCTGCTCGTAATCCAGCACTTGAACATGCGTCCAGCTGCCAACCTTTAGTTTGATGGCCTCGGGAAGACCTACCTCTAAATCTACCTCGACACAGATCCGAGCGCAATCATATTGGTCGTTGTTGTTGGCTCTGTCTATGAACTTGCCCAATGTGTTGCCAATATGTTTAAGGGAATCCCAGTTCCAACAGTGAACCGGTAGGTTAGGAAGCCGAACCCAAACGGGAACAGCCGATGGCACATCCACAGCCGGATCAAAGTCGGGAGTCCATTTATTGAGGTAGAGACCTTGTGGTCCCATGAAATAGGGCCCATTCCTGAAGATCAGGTCTTTATCCTCCTTAGTATTGAATTCAAGCAGGAAGTAGCCTCTTCCAAGAAAATATGAGGTGACTTTATTCTTGATCAGCGGAATCCAATTCTTAACAACCCAGTTTTCCGTTGATTTAGGTGAGGGCCAGAGACCCGTGAATTGACCCACCAGGGCGCGATCTGTTAGAGACAAGGCAACCTGGATCGGTCCCTCAGGAGGTAGGGTTACCTCCGAAACATCATCGATCTTCTTAACAAACTTAGAGGCATCAGATTTCTTCTTCTTGGGCAGCGAGGCGATCAAGCTTGAGAAGGCGGCAGAGGCATCCGGAGGAGGAGACTGCGAGGGCCCTAGAGGCGATCCTTGAGTCTCCATGGTCAGCAGAAAGGATCAGCAGCACACCCGACCTGCTCCAGACATTTCCAAAATCGAGCAGCAGAAAGAGAATCGAGTCAGATCTGAGAAGCAGCACAGGATCTGGGCAGCAGATCAGTGCAGAGGGCGCAGTTCTGGAGTGGCCAGAATCTAGATCTGAGAGGTGGATCCGATCAGATCCAACCAGGACCGGGGGCCCCAGAGGCCGAGAGGGCTGAATCAGCAGAAGAGGGGGCCGTGGGGGCAGCGCCCAAGCTTGGCTGCGCAGGCCAGCAGCGCGATCTCACGAGCAGAGCCGACCATGAAAAAAAATATTGTCCTATTATGGATTTGAACTCTTATTACTTATTTTTATTTTACTATATTTTCTTATTATATAGTTTTCTAATTCATATATTAATTTTTTTTAAGAATAATAAGTAGTAATAATCATAATTTTTTTTAAATCTTCACCAAAACCATTTAATCTAGTTAATGATCATGATGATTGTTACTATGTATTAAAACCAATGTTGCTTATCTGACCTTAAGAGAGTAGAAAGAATTTAAGTTTGAATCTTCAAAATCTTGTTTCTATGGTCAAAGAGAAGGGAAATAAGTGCTCCAAGATAGCTATAAGTGGGTTGGCTTAATAGGTCAAGAAGATTGAAAGTGTGGCAGATGGTAGGGAATTGAGAGCAAATGTGAGTGAGAGTTGAGCAGTCTAAAAGGAAGTAGAATAGCAAATCTGACAAGCTCATGGGAATTAGTTCTTATCTTAGCAATGTTCATGTTTGTCTTATTGTTGGACAACATAGAGAGATAATTCTGATTATCAAGGGTGGGGTTGATCACTTCCTTATAGTATTTTAGCTTCATTTTATCGTCCAGTTGTGCTGATAATAGTATTTTTGATATTATCTTTGCTTCCCATACTGGGCTCCTCCTTAATTTCTCAATGGTTGACCCAAGGCTTTATGCCACATAGGCTTGAGGCAAAGGTGAGGGTTTTGATCACAGTTAGAAGCAATTTTAAGGAGCCTTTTTTATTCCATATTGTCAAGCTTCTTCTTATACATCATATATCTAAACATAGCCTTCTATTTAAGATTAAAGTTTTTAGATTTTTTTTTAATAAAAATATATAAATAGTCAAAATTTAATAATTTTAAAATATTTTTCCTAATATACAAAAATCTAATAAATCAAATAAAAAATATCCATGACAAAATTTACAACCTCCATTCTTGTTTTCACTTTACATTTTATCAACTTTACATAAATGAAATTATCATAAATGACACATAAATATTTCAACTGCCATATGCTTTAATTAACCACTATGCTAATTTATATAACTATAAATTTTAAATTTATGCTCAATTTACACTAATTCTCCAAGTCACCCACAACATCACCTGCATTACGAGTACCATCCCATACACGTTCAGGGTTCACCCGGTATAAGCGAGCCGACCAGCACGGCGTCGTCTGCATGTATGAAGCTGCCATGGCAGCGCTTGGGGTACCGGTTGTGGATGGAGGTGGAGGAGATGCCGGTGTAGACGAATTACCGAGAGCAACGGTAATGCCGAGCTTCATACCGCCTGTGCAGTGACCTGGAGTGCCACAGATGAAATACTTGCCGCCCGAGATTTTCAATGCAATGGTGCTGCTTCCTCCATGGTATGTGCTTAATGCGTTGCTCGTCAAGCACGAATTATACGCCGACTCGCTGACTTGCAGCACATCGTGTATCGATGTATATACGAAAACTGCATTCAATCAAAATTAGTTATCATTAGCTGATTGATTTCATTTTTCGGCATACAATATAATTTTTTTTTTTTTAAATCTGGTTAAAGGATTTTAAGGATTTTAAGGATTTTAGAGATTGGTGACTGTTTTAGTAATCTGGTTCAAGGATTCTGGAGATTGGTGAGTGATTTATTTTGGAAATTGGTAATTGTTTTGATGTTATGTTTATTGTTGATTTTTTAATACTGTACTTATCAGAATATTAGGAGAATCAGCAATTGACGTAAAGATGTTAGGTGACTGGTGAGAATATGCCAGTTTAACTAGGTTGTTTTTTTGCCTTAAAATCTTGGAAATTTTTGTAAGATTTTAAGAAAATTTTATAGTGATTTTTGAAAATTTTTGTTATAGTTACCAAACTTCAATATTTTGGGTGTTTTACATGTTTTCGATGGTGCTGAATTTATTTCCACCATCGAAAACATGATTCAAACATTTCTACTGGAAAATTTCTTTAAAAAAAATTGTCCAAATAAACAAGAACAATGAGTAAGAGCAATTCCTCAACCTCTGTAGACAACTCTGTGAGAATATTAAACAAATCTACTTAAAAAGATCAATTTCTACTCGGTGAAAGCTACTAAATATTTATATAAAACATATCTACTCCAATTTTTACCACCTCAACGAAAGACCTACCTTGATGGACGCTGACTGTATTGAAAGAATTGAATGCCTAACCTATATTTGTATCAAGCACCTATATTTGTATCAGGCATATCTACTCCAATTCCTACCTATTCCAATATTTACCAGCTCAACCAACTACCCTGAAGCTGACAGTATTGAAAGAATGGAATGCCTAACTTTTCAATAACAAAAATAATTGAACTAAAAAAGTCAATCAATTCGGCTAATCCTCAAAAGTAAAATATATTACAACTTGCTATTTAAATTAAATTATAATAAGTTATAATAGAGGAAGAAGAATAGATCAAAATCAAGTTATGGTAAGTGCGATTTTTCACGGCAACAAAATTACAATTACTATTAAATCATAAATATAATTGTTAATTGTTAGGATTGGGCTTTGCTGTAGCTACTGAGATTGTCGCCTGTATGGAATGTTTTGTCACTAGTCCAGTTAGTGTAGTTAACGCCGAGACTCCACTGCTGGGCGTCACCAACGGTTAGTGTAGTTTGCCGCCATACAATTATACGGAAAAACCATCATCGCCACTGCAACAGCAATTACAAACCACGCTCTCAACTGCTCCATTTTTTCTGTCAAAATCACTGAAATCCCGCCATCAAAACGGACTGTAAATCCTTACACTTCCAGATTTCTCTTTTTATATGTGAAGCAATCATGGCAATGACAACGTTTCAAGAAATATTAAAGAGTGGTGGAACGATAAAGTAATATTACCGTTAGTGGTATCATTAGGGGCGTTGCTTGGAATTCGAGATTTGCGTGAATCAAAACACCGAGTTTGAGTTTGGGAAAGAATAGAATGAGGAAAAACTGCATGGAAAGGCTGGGGTATATAGGTGGCTTCAGAGAGACTGACATCAGGTCTCGTGGGCGGCGTGGAAAGCTTGACAGCAAAGTTCGATGAACATGGGTTTACCCGGTCGGTAAGGAATCGATTGAATATAATATTCTTATGAAGACTGAGCCTTACAGAAATCTAACAAATGGCTTTACATATTAACAACTGTTGTCACTAGCACTCAAACTTTTTGGCCAGCGTTGACTTGAAATTGGATTTTCAGTTACACATTTCTTATTTTTACAGACAGCGTTCAATGGTTAATTAACTTAGATAGGACTACTATTCTTTAGCGAGAACTAAAAAAAAAAGATAGACAATAACCAAATTAAAATCTTGCGGTTTTGTTCAAACATTCCAAACTTTGCAACAGTTATGTGTGCTAAGTTGAAAAGCCCTCCAAAATAATTCAAAGCGTGCCCAATTTTGTAGAGCAGGGATTTGCTGCCCCCAACTCTTCTCTATTATTTACCATATTTATCACTCCGCCAGCCCATTGGGCTTTCAAAAGTCTGCCATTGATATTTATTTAAAACCTTACATTTCCCATTCAAACCCGTTGGTGGAGGCCAAGCAGAACGAAGGCAAGGGCGGACCAGCGAAGCAGATCTGCAGAGAAGCGCAGCGGAGCTGAGTACGGAATTCGAGGTGGATTTTTTTTATTTATTTAGGTGGATGTTACACTAAAAATGGTCAGTGTGACATTTAGCTATTTATATGAGTTCATCATTACCTATATTATGCTCCCTTAGAGATCCAAAACCATAAAGTTCATAAACCAAATCTTGGAATTGGAGAAAAGCTCATTAAAATTTTTAAAAGCGTAATTCCGCACTTTTCTTAGTTCTTAATTACGGTACCGCAGTTTCTTGCTCTATAACCTGCAATACATCCCACACGTTCTACTTACTAAAACTGCGGACCCCCGTAAAAGGTAAAATAAATGAAAAAGTAAGTTCTAGAAGGTGAGTTGGTCGAATATTCTCCCAGCTGAAGGCTTCTAGAAGCATAATCAAGTCAAACTTTGCTCCTTCATTCATTAACCTCTATCCCTTCATTAATGAAGATTATCCCTTCGTATTTGGAGCTAAAATCCCTTCATGAGAGGAATTTATCCCCCTCTTTATGGAACTGAAACCTCCTTCATTCTCCTATAAATTGAGCTCATGTTTCAGTTTCAAAGGTAGATTGGTAGACTTTGGTGGATTAGAAAATCGCTCAAGAAATCATACTCTCTATACTTGGCATCATTGGTATGAGAACGATCACAAACTCATATCTATAGTTTTATGTTAGTTCAGAGAGGAGAATGCTTGTCAAACCAAAGGAAAACGGTTGTTCAAGACCCCAGAAGAACCTGTATGACATCAAGGCGACAAGGTTGTAAGGTTACTTCTTATTATACAAATTAATACAAATGGATTCTATTTTCTCATTAAGTTGTTCATGTATCTATGAGTAATTTAATTCTTAGATTCCTTGATCATTGAGATAGATTATTGTTTCTAAATTATTATATCTTGTAGGTGTTTTTTATCATTTTTCTTGTCTTTGAATGCAGGTCTTAGATGCTGAATTGACCTCTTTTGGAACGACTAGATTGAATATTACAGCAAGCGTTGGGCTTTAGGTAGGAGCATCTCTTCTTACTTAGTTAATTAATAATTTTGAATCACAATAGTCTAGAGAAAATGGTTTTCATTTGGTTGTTTGCTTCTAGATATCCTTAAGATACTAGGGAGATCGTTCTTGTCCACAAGAAGGATTAATCTGTATAATAGTGGAACCCTGAGTCATTCAGGGAGCTAGTAGAACCATGATCTAAGCCACATTTACAGAGGGGCCAGAATTGTCCAGTGTCCAAATGGGACAAATTTTATATGGATTTATCATTTTACACCTCTCGGCGACGGGAAGTTGATGGCGATGTTAGTTTCTGCAACAAAGGTCTCGATTTTTTGATAATTTTCCACATTGGAATGACGATGTCAGAATTCAGAGTGTGGACAGTGGATTTGATATCATTTTACACCATGACTTCGATAGTGCATTCAGATCCAACAGTTGAGCAGCCTATTCTTCAGCCAACATCACAGTTGAGGTATATGAAGTGTTGTTTCCATATACTTCATTGATTATTCTTGTGAGATGTTATATGTCATGTCGATTCCAGCTTGATGTACGATAAGGAATCTTGATGTTTATGTGATGTGACATGTATTCATCATGGATGGTCGTTTATGTTCTAAGATCCTTTTGTTGTCTTGATGGTGGGATATTCCTTATCACCATGTGTGAGGTTGTCATGCTGATAAGAGGTTTGTTATGAGTGAGAGTTCCTTGTAGCGAAACATCTCATGGAGAGACTTTGCCACTCATTTTGAGAGCACATCTCCTTAAATGACAAGTAAACAGTGTCCATGTACAATATCACATTTTCCAACACCAAATGAAGTAACCAACACCAAGAGACCCGAGGTCTGAAGACGTAGTCCCGACTGGACAAACTCCATTATTAAAAGTCTTGTGTTTTGTTGTGTGGTTGTTGGCATGCTTTCTTCTTAATTTTATCTTCATATGTGTCCATTAATGCTTTGATAAAATGAAATTCTAATACATCACAGAAGTATATATCTTGTAGGTAAATCAGTCAACATTAAACCTAGATCAATACAGAATACCGGCTAGAGACATATATTTATATTTTGACATATGTTATTTATTTAGTTTTCTCACTCCCTCCCCAACTCCCTCTCACTGTTATATATTGTGTGTCCATCTTTGTATATGACCTCACACTTTAGGGGGCATATATTACACTACAGATGACCTCCTCATTGGCTCATTGGATAAGGACACACGGAAGGAAGAAATTGACCTAGACAGAGACCTATTTTTCCAAGATAACACACCCCAGAGACTGTTAGGTTGATTTATAACGCTTCCCTGCCTCTTGAAGGGAGCGTTAGCGCTTAATTTAACGCACTGTCTTGCCTAAAGGGTGGCGCTACCCATGTTTCATGAAGAAAAAGGGACAAATTTCGTAGTAACTGACTGAAATTTCGGTTTTTTCTCAAGGATTCAGTCCAAAAAGTGGGAAACCTTCAGTGCAGGCCTTTGATTGGACATTTCTAAAACTAACTAAGCATCCAAAGAGGGAAAAAGATAGAAAAGCATGGAAACATCATGCATTTTTCCCTATTCGAACTAATGAGGAATAATGGAAAGGTTGATCCTCCCAAACTCTTATAAATTAGAGGCTAGGGCTCATTGTCAAAGGTCGAAAGGTTAATTATGTGAAGAGTGAAATTTTTTTGTTAGTGTGAGGTTTCATGGTTGGCTTGGTTCATCGAGAACTATTGGCCTAAGCATTTTCACACTTAGATATTGAGGGGAGAGAGCTTGGAGTCGGAGGACTGAGGGAAGCTTAACCAAACTAATGGTTGTAATCTTCCTTCTTTAAATGATAGAATTGCCTCTATTTTGTCCACTTGGTGTCTGATTGTTGCATCTATTTATTTATTCGTTTAAGATAAATGTTATAAGTGGCTTAGATCTACATGATTTCTTGTTTAATTATATCCTTGCTTGATTTTTTTTTGTGATAATAATGTGAAGATTATGCTAGTTCATTGTTTGTTTGCAGGATTCAGACTTGGAGCCGGTCAAGAGGATTTCTGCCACGCTGCATTGTGCTCTCCAACAAATCCTCCTTATACATCATGGTAATCCTTCTCTACCTCACTCTGTCAATCAAGCATTAGTATGAACATGCATGTATTATCTTTGTGAATGTTGCAACTAATATGATTGTCTCCCTTGGGTCCCAGGAAGGCCCAAGAGGGATCTTACTCCAGTTACCACCTGTGCATTTTACCCCTAAGCAATGTGAGCCCAAGAAGAGAGATCTATATTGTTTCCTGTATCACTTTAATTCCCTAATACTAATATTGGATTAATTTTTTTTAACAACCTTATCATATCTAGTCCATGAGTGTTAGAGGGTGAAATTTGTAACTGTTGCATACTCAATATTGGTTGAAATTAAAAATAAAATATATATAATAAAAAGGAAAAAAATATCTATAGAATGGTGTTAGTCATGTGGAAATTGAAGGACCTTGTAAAAAATTATAATCTCTATAATCATTGTGGCTATCAAATAAAATCGTTGATATATAATTGATTTTAAATAAATGTATATTGGCCTTATGAACTCTCAAATGAGATGATTTATTGTTTTAAATCATCTAATTATCCATGAGGAATTCATATTTGCAACTTTTTTCTATAAATTCATCACAAAATTATATCAAGCTTTATTTAAAGTTTGAAGTCATCATTTTTTTCCTAGAAATACATAAGAAAGGAACATTTTTTCGCCACTTTGGCCGAGGAAAGGGATGTCATATCGACTATTAAGTAACTTAGAACTAGATATGAAATCACACACAATATACAAAGGATAATATAGAAATCATCTATTCTTTTTTCATATAAAAACTTTTAAGGTAGGGTAACACCTTATAATTGATCCTTTTATGGAACGCATTTGCTCATTTTCACTTGCCTCTTCAAGGGATAAACCTCCTACTAAGAGAAACATCAATTACAATATTATTACACACCATGTGAAGGAATTATCCATCTTTATAATTATCATGAAAAATCTAAAAACAACAAACTCTTAAATACCTAGTAAACCTTCTTTAACAAGTTCTCATTACATTTATTCAATATTAATTATTATCATAGTGGATTTATTTGATAATATAGTGGACCTAGTTCACCCTAAATTGAGTGATGTGCACTATTATTATTGAACTATTTTTCCTTGTGAATATCTCCCTAGGTACTCTAAATTATCCCCTTAAATACACCACAATTTTTTTTAACAATACAGAGTACTCGTTATATTAATTCCACGCTCGATCACAACAAAATATATGGGTGAGTTACAATTTGAATTTTCCCAAGGGCTTCAATTTTGTCATTTTGAGACTGATTATCCAAGCCCGAATGTTCATAATCACTACAAAAAGATACATATGATACATTACTCTTATTTATTTTACTAGTATGTAACTGACAAAATTGAAACTAGAGGATTACATAGAAAAAACCAACCATTGCAAATTGAAGCTAAGCATTAGGATCAGTCGAGTGATTTAAATCTATGCCCGAATTCTGAACTTCAGAAGGGTTTCTTTGTTCTTCCAAAGGGGATCCTGACTTTGACACATGGAATTGAATGTCTTCAATCATGGTGCGCAATGCTCCAACCTCATCCTCGAGATTAAAATCCTACATAATTTTGACATCAATAATATTTTAATTTTCATAAGCCACCACTCTCTCACGATACAAAAAATCCTTTATGTCTCAGAGCTCCTCTTTGATCTCTACAATCTCCTGTGCACACTGCAGGCAAACAATCGTAGTCGAGGAGGATAAAAAAATCTATTAGCGACCCATTTCTTGGCATGATGCCTCCTTCTCCGTCACCCACCTGGTGCGTCGGTGTCTGCTTCCCCATGAACCTGTAGCCATCCCCTTAGAGTGCCAGTGAATTATGAAACATGACCAAAAGGTGATGTATCAATGAGGCTCTTCTTGAGTCAACCCCCACTCAACACGTTAGGGTAAGTTGGAGCACTGACTAGAAGGGAGGACGCAGACCTAGTCCCAGAGAAAGACTACATTCATGCACACCAAAGAGGCTTTTGTATTCTTCTCAATAGGCAGACAGAACACAATCCAACCTGGAATCAAACTCACAAGAAGAATGGGAGGTGTTAGAGAACTCATCTGCAATTTATAACAGTGGCCCTCTAGATAAAAGCCTGAGCCACTAGGCTACCAATACAACATCAACATTTCTCTGAGTCCAGAGAGAGAAACCATTATTTGCATATACGAGAGCTCGTGCAGTTGGGTTGTCTAGCTTGGGCCATGAGGATTAAATGTAGCATGCAGGGAGAAAGTGATGCTCGCATGGAAACCAACTTCACATACATGCAATGAACCTTGAACCTTGAACCTTGAAATCGACGTGAAGACTCCCACGCTTAATTGCAGACTTGACCAAAATGGCTTCATGTGGAGGGGATAATGTAGGCCAGAGGGGAGGAGAGTGGGGAGGTGTTTCATCACACCAACGAGAGAAGGACGATGAGGTATCATGCTACAGATAGTTGGGGAGTGACAAGGAACGATGAGGGAAACAAAAATATTCCATATGTGCCAAGGATAAGGGGGTATATGGTGGGGCACATGAAGGGGCTAACCATGGGGAAGGCTTAGAAAATAGGGTAAAGGCTAGAGACTTCATTTATTTCCAAATTTCCTTCACGTAATCGACATGCGTTTTTTTCCATCAGATCTGCCTCTGAACTAAGGTTTCAGAGTATGTGTTAGGCTTGTGAGATTTCAAAGGAATCAAGAATTCTTTGAACACAAATGAGAGTATTCATTAGGTGATTATATTGGGAAAATGAATAGTTTCTTAAATGTCTAATAATAAAATAGAAATCAATTAAAATTGTGATGTTTTTAACTTCCTTCTTCTTACCTAGAAACAGTCCCATATAGAAGCGATAAACTTTTGCTTGATTATTGATCTTCATACCAAGTCCCTTTCATACTTATCCATTATTATTCCATTAAAATTAAAAAAAATCCATACCAACCCTGTACCCCCCACACACATATATATATTAAATTATCAAACCTTTGAAACCTTTTCTTTTAAATAACTATAATTTTTAACCAAAAATTGAAATTAAAAAAATGATAAAACTAAATGTTAACTAATCTATCCTTTTTGACATCATCCAACCATTAAGACAAGAAGTCAACTATCGTGAAACGATGTCATTGAAAGCTTCTTTCCATGGAATAAGGTCCCATTTTTTATTTAATTATTTGGACTACCTAATAATATGAAAACTATTCATATCAAAATGAAGAATCTTACCTATAATCAACTATTAAATCTTAAACCTATTCAAGATGATCTTTCATAATCCGTAAAATAGAACATGTCCGTCCAAGACTATTTCATTCATATGTCATTAATACCTAACATATTCTTGTGCAAAACATATTCTTATCGAAATATGATAATAAAAGTAAAGTGATGACCAAAACCTTATATTAAAATTCATATGTTCTTAATAATTAATATTCTTTCCAACCAATATAAAATAATAATTTTATATAAAAACATTTATATGTTAAATATATATAATAAAAATAAAGTGATGACGAAAGGTTTATATTAAAATTCGTATGTTATCATTATTCTTTCCAATCCCTATAAAAATCAATTTCTAAACATAAAAATATTAAATTTATTTACTAAACATGTATTAAGTTAATAATGGTGTTTATTTTGAAATAGAGTATTACAATTTTAATTTATTTATTAAGAATTATAAATAAATAATAAAAATCTAATTTTCATAAAATATTTAGAAAAATAAGAATTTGAAATTTGTAAATAATACAATTTTTTTTGTTATTTAATTTAATTAAAATATATCAATATTTATATGTATCATTGAATCCTTATTACTTATTATTCTTATTTTATTATATAGTTTTCTAATTTATATATTATTTTATTTTTTTTAATAATAAGTAGTAAAATCATTTTTTTTTTAAATTTTCACTAAAACTATTTAATCTAGTTGATGATGATGATGGTGGTTACCTTTTGTTAAGACCAATGAGGTTTGCGAGACCTTAAGAGAGGAGAAAAAATCTAAGTTTGATTCTTCAAAATCTTGTTTTTATGGTCAAAGAAAGGGGAAATAAGTGATCCAAGATAGCTATAAGTGGGTTGACTTAATAGGTCAAGAAAATTGGAAGTGTGGCAAATGGTAGGGAATTGAGAGCCAATGTGAGTGAGAGTTGGGCAATCTAAAAGGAAGTGTTTTTCTTCTTCCACCTGCTTAGAATAGATAATCTAACAAATTCTATCGTTCCAAGAGGTCCTGGGAATACACCACCTCACGTCTCACACCTAAACTCATGGGAATTAGTTCTTATCTTAGCGATGTTCATTTTTTTCTTATTGTTGGACAAAACGGAGATATCATTCTCATTATCAAGGGTGGGGTTGATCACTTCCTTATAGTATCTTAGCTTCGTTTTATCCTCCAGGTGATCCTTCCATAGCTTGCCCTTAAACTTGGAGGTAATAGTGTTTTTGATATTATCTTTGCTTCCCATACTGAGCTCAGGTGAAGGTGAGGATTTTGACTATAATTAGAAGCAATTTTAGGGAGCTTTTTTTATTCCATGTTGTCAAGCTTCTTCTTATACTCAGATATGTAAACATAGCCTTCTATTTAAGATTAATACTTTTAGATTTTAAGATTAATATTTTTTACAATTATATGTCAAAACCATCATTGCCACAGCAACAACAATTACAATCCTTGCTCTCGACTGCTCCATTTCTTCTATCAAAATCACTGACATCCCACCATCAAAACAGACTGTAAATCATTACACTTCCAAATTTCTCGTTTTATATGTGAAGAACTAAAGGCAATGACAATGTTTGAAGAAATATTAAAGAGTGGTGGAACGATAAAGTAAGGAGTTGTCTTTAGTGCGACTTTTTGAAGTTTTAAGGGCCACAATCCGGTGAAAAAATTTGATGTAAAATCTTGGTTTTTGTTATTCAAACTGGTTTTTTGACTCTATATATGGATTCAGCACCCTCAAAAACCTCTAGGGCACTTCGATTGTGCAAAGTTATCAATCAAACTTCTCTTTTCAATAAATTCCTGTCGGAATTTAGAGAAATTACACCGTAAAAAGTCACCATAAAAGCCTTCAAAAAGTCGCACTAAAGACTACTCGATAAAGTAATATTACCGTTAGTGCTACCAGTAGGGGAGTTGCTTGGAATTCGAGATTTGCGTGATCAAAACACCGAGTTTTAGATTGGTAGAGAATTGAATGAGGAAAAACTGCGTGGAAAGGCTGGATATATAAGTGGCTTCAGAGACACTGACATCAAGTCTCGTGGGCGGCGTGGAAAGCTTCACAGCAAAGTTCGATGAACATGGGTTTACTCGGTTGGTAAGGAATCGATTGAATATAATATTGTTATGAAGACGGAGCCTTATAGAAATATACCAGATGGCTTGACATATTAACAACTGTTGTCACTAGCACTTAAAACGTTTTGGCTAGAGTTGACTTTAAATTGGATTTTCAGTTACACCTTTTTTATTTTTACAGACAATGCTCAATGCTTAATTAACTTAGATAGGGCTACTATTCTTTAGCATGAACAAAAAAAGGTATACAATAACCAAATTAAAATCTTGCGGTTATGTTAAAACATTCCAAACTTTGCAACAGTTATGTGCTAAGTTGAAAAGTGCTCCAAAATAATTCAAAACGTGCCCAATTTTGGAGAGGTGGGGTTTTTCCCCCAACCTATCCACTATTATTTAGCATATTTACCACTCCGCCAGCCCATTGGGCTTTAAAAACGCCATTTATATTTATTTAAAACCTTACATTTCCCATTCAACCCCATCGGTGGAGGCCGAGCAGAACGAAGGCAAGGGAGGACTAGCGAAGAAGATCTGGAGAGAAGCATACTGGAGCGGAGCATGGAATTTGAGGCAGACTTATTTTTTTTATTGTAGGTGGAACCCTGAGTCATTCAGAGAGTCAGTAGAACCATGATTTGAGCCACATTTGAAGAGGGGCCAGAATTGTCCGGTGTCCAAATGGGACAAATTTTATATGGATTTATCATTTTACACCTCTCGGCAATGGGAATCTTATGGTGATGTTAGATTCTGCAACAAAGGTTTCGATTATTTGACAGTTTTCCATAATTGAATGACGATGTTGGAATTCAGACTATGGAAAATGGATTTGATACCATTTGATGCCACGACTTCGATGGTGCATTCAGATCCAACAGTTGCATAGCCTATTCTTTAGCCAACATCAGAGTTGAGGTATATGAAGTGTTGTTGCCATGTACTTCATTGATTATTCTTATGAGATGTTCTATGACATGTCGATTCCAGCTTGATGTATGATGAGGAATATTGATTTTTATGTGATGTGATATGTATTCATCATGGATGGTCATTTATGTTCTGAGATCCCCGTGTTGCCTTGATGGTGGGATACTCTTTATCACCATGTGTGAGGTTGTCATGTTGATAGGAGGTTTGTTATGAGTGAGAGTTCCTTGTAGCAGAACGTCTCGTGGAGAAAATTTGCCACTCATTTTGAGGGCACATCTCCTTGAATGACAAGTAAAAAGTGTCCATGTACATCATCACATTTTCCAGCACCAAATGAAGTGACCAACAACATCGAGACGTCGAGGTCCGGAGACGTAGTCCCACTAGACGAACTCCGTTATTAAACATCTTGCGTTTTGTTGTGTGGTTGTTGACATGTTTTCTTCTTAATTTTATCTTCATATGTGCCCATTAATGCTTTGATAAAATGAAATTCTAATACATCACAGAAGTAAAATATCTTGGGTAAATAGGGTCGCTCGCAAACCCAGATCAATGGGAATGCCCGACTCAGGACATATATTTATATTTTTGACATATGTTGTTTGTTTCAGGTTTTCCTCACTCCTCCAAATCCTCTCACTCTACTACACATTTATAAAGAATTTTGGCCATCATCTTTGTCTTTGACCTCGCACTTTAGGGGGCATCTATTACACTACAAATGACCTCCTCATTGTCTCATAGGATAAGGACACATGGAAGAAATAAATTGACCTAGACAAAGACCTATTTTTCCAAGGTAATGCACCCTAGAGACTGCTAGGTTGAGTTATAACACTTCCCTGCCTCTTTAAGGGTGCGTTAGGGCTTAAGTTAACGCACTGTCTTGCCTAAAGGGTGGCGCCATCCGCGTTTCATGAAGAAAAAGGCACAAATTCCATAGTAACTGACTGACATTTCCGAATTTTTCTCAAGGATTTAGTCCAAAAAGCAGGAAACCTTCGGTGCAGGCCTCTGATTGGACATTTTGAAAACTAACTAAGCACCCAAAGAGGGAAAAAGATGGAAAAGCATGGAAACATCATGCATTTTTCCCTATTCAAATTAATGGAGAAGAGTGGCAAGGTTAATCCTCCCAAACTCTTATAAATTAGAGGCTAGGGCTCGTTGTCAAAGGTCGAAAGGTTAATTGTGTGAAGAGCGAACTTTTGTTGTTAGTGTGAGGTTTCATTGTTGGCTTGGTTCATTGAGAACTATTGGCCTAAGCATTGTCACACTTGGATATTGAGGAGAGAGAGCTTGGAGTCGGAGGACTGAGGGAAGCTTGACGAAAATGATGGTTATAAACTTCCTTCTTTAAATAATAGAATTGCCTCTATTTTGTCCACTTGGTGTCTTTTTGATGCATATATTTATTTATTTATTTAAGATACATGTTATAAGTGGCTTAGAGCTACATGATTTCTTGTTTAATCATATACTTGTTTGATTGTTTTTTGTCATAATAATGTGAAGATTACACTAGTTCGTTGCTTTTTTTGTAGGATTCCAGACTTGGAGCCGGTTAGGAGGACTTCTACCACACTACATTGTGCTCTCCAATAGATCCTCCTTACACATCGTTGTAATCCTTTTCTACTTCACTATGTCAATCAAGCATTAGTATGAACATGCATGTATTATCTTTGTGAATGTTGCAGCTAGTCTGACTGTCTCCCTTCGGTCCTAGGAAGGCCCGAGAGGGATCTTACTCCAGCTACCACCTGTGCATTTTAACCCTAAGCAATGTGAGCCCAAGAAGAGAGATCTATATTGTTTCTTGTATCACTTTAATTCCCTAATACTAATATTGGATTAAGTTTTTTAACAACCTTATCATATCTAGTCCATGAGTGTTAGAGGGTGAAATTTGTAACTGTTGCATACTCAATATTGGTTGAAATTAAAAATATAATATATCTTATAAAAAGCAAAAAAAAATATATGGAATGGCGTTGGTCATGTGGAAATTGAAGGACCTTGTAAAAAATTTAATCTCTATAATCATTGTGGCTATGAGATAAAATCGTTGATATATAATTGATTTTAAATAAATGTATATGGCCTTATGAACTCTCGAATAAGATGATTTATTATTTGAAATCATGTGATTATCCATGAGGAATACATATTTGCAACTTGTTTCTATAAATTCATCCCAAAATTATAATAAGCTTTATTTAAATTTTAAAGTCATTATTTTTTTCCTAAAAATACATAAAAAGGAAACATTTATTCGCCACTTTGGCCGTGGAAAGGGATGTCATATCAACTATTAAGTAACTTAGAACTAGATATGAAATCACACACAATATACAAAGGATAATATAGAAATCATCTATTCTTTATTAATATAACAAATTTTAAGGTAGGGTAACACCTTATAATTGATCCTTTTATGGAACGCATTTGCTCATTTTCACTTGCCTCTTCAAGGGATAAACCTCCTACTAAGCGAAACATCAATTACAATATTATTCCACACCATGTGAAGGAATTATCCATCTTTATAATTATCATGAAAACTCTAAAAACAAAAAACTCTTAAATACCTAGTAGACCTTCTTTAATAAGTTCTCATTACATTTATTCAATATTAATTATTATCATAGTGGATTTATTTGATATTATAGTGGAACTAGTTCACCCTAAATTGAGAGATGTGCACTATTATTATTGAACTATTTTTCCTCGTGAATATCTCCCTAAATACTCTAAATTATCCCCTTAAATACACCACAATTTTTTTTAACAATAATGAGTACTCGTTATATTAATTCCACGCCCGGTCACAACAAAATATATGGGTGAGTTACAATTTGAATTTGCTCATGGGATTCAATTTTTTCATTTCGAGACTGATTATCCAAGCCCATATGTTCATGATCACTACAAAAAGATACATCTGATACATTACTCTTATTGATTTTACTAGTATATAATTTACAAAATTGAAACAAGAGGATTACATAGAAAAAACCAGCCATTGCAAATTGAAGCTAAGCATTAGGATCAGCCGAGTGATTTAAATCTATGCCCGAATTCTAAACTTCATAAGGGTTTATTTGTTCTTCCATAGGGGATCCCGACTTTGACACATGGAGTTGAAGGTCTTCAATCATGGTGCCCAATACTCCAACCTCATCCTCGAGATTAGCATCTTGCATACTTTTGGCATCAATAATCTTTGAATTTTCATAAGCCACCACCCTCTGACAATACAAAAAATCCTTTATGTCTCAGAGCTCCTCTTTGATCTCTACGATCTCCTGTGCACACTGCACACAAACAGTTGTAGTCGAGGAGGATAAAAATATCTGTTAGCGACCCATTTCTTGGCACGATGCCTCCTTCTCCATCACCCACATAGTGCGTGGGTGTTTGCTTCCCCATGAACCTGTAGCCGTCCCCTTAGAGTGCCAGTGAATTATGAAACATGACCAAAGGGCGATGTATTAGTGAGGCTCTTCTTGATTCAACCCCCACTGAGCGCGCTAGGGTAAGTTGGAGCACTGACTAGAAGGGAGGATGCAGACCCAGTCCTAGAGAAAGACTCCAATCATGCACCCCGAAGAGGCTTTTGTATTCTCACTAGGCAGACAGAACCCAATTCAACTTGGAATCAAACTCACAAGAAGAATGGGAGGTGTTAGAGAACTCATCTGCAATTTATAATAGTCGCCCTCCAGATAAAAGCCTGAGCCACTAGGCTCCCAATACAACATCAACATTTCTTTGATTCTAGAGAGAGAGACCATTATTTGCATACGAGAGCTCAAGCAGTTGGATTTTTTAGCCCGGGCCGTGAGGAGTAAATGTAGCACGCAGGTCAAAAGTGATGCTCGTATGGAAGCCAACTTCACATACATGCAATGAACCTTGAAACCAACATGAAGACTCCCACGCTTAATTGCAGACTAGACCAAAATGGCTTCATGTGGAGGGGATAATGGAGGCCACATGGGAGGAGAGTGGGGAGGTGTGTCATCACACCAGCGAGAGAAGGACGATGAGGTATCATGCTATAGATGGTTGGGGAGTGGCAAGGAGCGATGGGGGCGACAAAAATATTCCATATGTGCCAAGGATAAGGGGGTATATGGGGGGGCACATGAAGGGGCTAACCATAAGGAAGGCTTAGGGAATAGGGTAAAGGCTAGAGACTTCATTTATTTCCAAATTTCCTTCACGTAATCGATATGCTTTTTTTTCCATCAAATTTGCCTGTAAATTAAGGTTTCAGGGTATGTGCCAAGCTTGTGAGCTTTCAAAGGAATGAAGAATTCTTTGAACACAAAAGAGAGTCTTCATTAGGTGATTATATTGCAAAAATGAACAGTTTCTTAAATGTCTAATAATAAGATAGAAGTTAGCTAGAATTTAGATGTTTTTAAGTTCCCCTTCTTACCTAAAAAGAATCCCATAAACAAGTGATAAACTTTTACTCGATTATTGATCTTCATACTAGATCAAATATTAATTTCAAGTTACTGTATCTATTTTATAATTTAATCTTTCATTTCAAAACATTGAAACCTTTGAAACCTTTTCTTTTAAATAACTATAATTTTTAACCAAAAATTGAAATAAAAAATGTGATAAAACTAAATGTTAATTAATCTATCCTTTTTGACATCTTCCAACAATTAAGACAAGAAGTGAACTATCGTGAAACGATGTCATTGAAAGCTTCTTTCCATGGAATAAGGTCCCATTTTTTATTTAATTATTTGGACTACCTTATAATATGAAAACTATTCATATCAAAATGAAGAATCTTACCTATAATCAACTATTAAATCTCCCATTTTTTATTTCATTATTTGGACTACCTTATAATATGAAAACTATTCATATCAAAATGAAGAATCTTACCTATAATCAACTATTAAATCTTATACCCGTTCAAGATGATCTTTCATATTTACGGATTGGTAAAATAGAACATGTGCGTCCAAGACTATTTCATTCATAAGTCATTAATACCTGACATATTCCTGTGCAAGACATATTCTTATCGAAATATGATAATAAAAGTAAAGTGATGACCAAAACCTTATATTAAAATTCATATGTTCTTAATAATTAATATTCTTTCCGACCAATATAAAATAATAATTTTATATAAAAATATTTATATGTTAAATATCTATAATAAAAATAAAGTGATGACGAAAGGTTTATATTAAAATTCGTATGTTATCATTATGCTTTCCAATCCATATAAAAATAAATTTCTTAACATAAAAATATTAAATTTATTTACTAAACATGTATTAAGTTAATAAGTGTTTATTTTGAAAGAGAGTGTTACAATTTTAATTTATTTATTAAGAATTATAAATAAATAGTAAAAATCTAATTTTCATATACTTAGAAAAATAAGAATTTGAAATTTGTAAAAAGTACAATTTTTTTTGTTATGTAATTTAATTAAAATATATCAATATTTATATGTATCATTGAATCCTTATTACTTATTTTTATTTTATTATATTTTTTTATTATATAGTTTTCTAATTTTTATATTAATTTTTTTTTAAATAATAAGTAGTAAAATCATAATTTTTTTTAAAATTTTCACTAAAATTATTTAATCTAGTTGATGATGATGATAATGATGGTTACCGTGTTAAGATCAATAAGGTCTATGAGATCTTAAGAGAGGAGAAAGAATCTAAGTTTGATTCTTCAAAATCTTGTTTCTATGGTCAAAGAGAAGGGAAATAAGTGCTCCAAGATAGCTATAAGTGGGTTGACTTAATAGGTCAAGAAGATTGAAAGTGTAGCAAATGGTAGGGAATTGAGAGCCAATGTGAGTGAGAGTTGGGAAATCTAAAAAGAAGTGTTTTTCATCTTCCACCTGCATAGAAAATCTGATAAATTCTATCGTTCCAAAAGGTCTTGGGAATAGACCACCACCAAGTCTCACTCTCAAACTCATGGGAATTAGTTCTTATCTTAGCGATGTTCATTTTTTTCTTATTGTTGGACAAAAGAGAGAGATCATTCTCATTATCAAGGGTGGGATTAATCATGTCCTTATAGTATCTTAGCTTCATTTTATCCTCCAGGTGATCCTCCTAGAGCTTTTCCTTAAACTTGGAGGTAATAGTATTTTTGATATTAACTTTGCTTCCCATACTGAGCTCCCCCTTAATTCCCCAATGGTTCAGCCAAGACTCAGCGTCCTTATGCCACCGGTGCTTGAGGTGAAGGTGAGGGTTGAGGGTTTTGACTACAGTTAGAAGCAATTTTAGGGAGCTTTTTTTATTCCATGTTGTCAAGCTTCTTCTTATACATCAAATATCTAAACATAGGCTTCTATTTAAGATTAATGTTTTTAGATATTTTTTTTTTTTTTTAAAATAAAAAATGTACAAGTAATCTCGATTTAATAATTTTAAAATATTTTTCCTAATATACAAAAATCTAAGAAATCAAATAAAAAATTCCATAACAAAATTCACAACCTCCAATGGAGTCTTCAATTTACATTTTATCAACTTTACATAAATAAAATGGCTCGTAAATGACACATATATGTTTCAATTGCTATATGCTTTAATCAACTATTTAATCTATATAACTATGCTAATTTATATAACTATAAATTTTAAATTTATGCTCAATTTGGATTAATTCTCCATGACCTGCATTAACATACCATCCCATACACATTCAGGGTTCACCCGTTTGAACGCCATTTTAAAGGTAAACAAATACACACAAAAAAAATCCGCGTCACAACACTGAAATATTAAGTGAAATTAGGCGGCACTCGAATCCACTATTTCTACAAAAAAATAAAAAGCAATGGTCCACGGCGAAGCCCGGCACAATTTTATTAGCCTCGATCAGAGAAAAATAGCGATGGGTCCATAGCGAAATATACAAATAACTATAAGCAACAAATTTATTAGAAAAATAGCGATGAGACCATAACCAGACAAATAACTATTCGCAAAAACTGTAAAAATAAGGCACTGCCTCTTCCCTGACACAGATCAATCTCAGCGTTTGGATCAGAGCACCCACACAGCAAGAGATCCGAGTATAAGCGAGCCTACCAGCACGGCGCCGTCCTTGATCTGCATGTATGAAGCTGCCATGGCGGCGCTTGGGCTGCCGGTTGTGGAGGGAGGTGGAGGAGATGCCGGTGTAGACGAATTACCGGCAAGTACGGTAATGCCGAGCTTCATACCCGCTGCGCAGTGACCTGTAGTGCCACAGATGAAATACTTGCCGCCCGTGCCATTCAATGCAATGGTGGTGCTTCCGCCATGGTAAGTGCTTAATGCGTTGGTCGTCAAGCACGAATTATACGCCGCCTCGTTGACTTCCAGCACATCGTGTAACGATGACGAATATACGAAAACTGCATTCAATCAAAATTAGTTATCATTAGCTAATTGATTTCATCTTTCCGCATACATTATAATTTGTTTTTTTAATCTGGTTCAAGGATTCTGGAGATTGGTGACGGATTTATTCTGGAGATTGGGGGGTTGGTTTTGAGTTTATGTTTATTGTGGATTTTCTTAATATCAAGTAATTAGATGGATACTAGTGAGGTTAAACAATTGGCTCTTTTTATTTCAATATTAAGAAAATCAGCAATAGACATAAAGATGTCTGGTGACTGGTGAGAATATTAGACAGATCTATTAAAAGGATCAATTCTTATTTGGTGAAGGCTGCTACATAATATTTAAGCTACAGAACATTTGTATCAAGCATATCTACTCCAATTCCTGCCTACTCCAATTTTTACTAGCTCAACAGAAGAGTCTGACTCTGATGTATTGAAAGAATTGAATGCCTAGCTTATATTTGTATCAAGCATATCTAGTCCAATTTTTACCACTTACTTCAATTTTTACCAGCTCAACCAAAGACCTTTGGGCTCACAATAAAGAAAGAATGGAATGCCTAACTTTTTAATAACAAAAATATTTTAATTGAAAAAAGTCAAACAATTCAACTAATTCTCAAAAGTAAAATATATTATAACTTTTTATTTAAATTAAGGACTAATTCTCATAAACTCAGTTGTGAAACAGAGGCATGGAAAATGCCAAAAGAAATGTGAGAGGAAAGTGTACATATTTTTTGCTCTTCAGAAAAAGTCAAAACAGAAAAACATTTCATTTTAGAATGCGAGGCTTTCAAAGACACCAGGCTAGCTCTTGAGATAACCTATTCAGCCAAGAGTTTGTCTAGAAATTTGGAGCATTTATTGTAAAACTTCATAGAAAAAAAGTAGAATACAAGAACTAGATAAAAAAGCAATCTATCCCGCAACCTATTTTTAACCTTTCTTTCTTTCCTAAATAACAAGTTAATATATTTCTTTCTTAAATAACAAACTAACAGAGAAAAATCAAATCGAAACTATTCACGATCACAAAAAAAGTCTACTTCCACGGCAACAAAATTACAATTACTATTAAATCATAAATATAATTGTTTGGATTGGGCTTTGCTATAGTTACTGAGATTGTCGCCCGTATGGAATGTTTGGGCACTAGCCCAGGTAGTGTAGTTAACGTTGAGAGCCCACTGCTGGGTGCCACCAACGGTGTAGTTTGCCGCCATACAATTATATGGCAAAACCATCATCGCCACTGCAACAGCAATTACAATCCACGCTCTCGACTGCTCCATTTCTTCTGTCAAAATCACTGACATAACGCCATCAAAACAGACTGTAAATCAATACACTTCCAGATTTCTCGTTTTATATGTGAAGAATTCATGGGAATGACAACGTTTCAAGAAATATTAAAGAGTGGTGGAACGATAAAGTAATATTACCGTTTGTGCTACCAGTAGGGGCGTTGCTTGGAATTCGAGATTTGCGTGGATGATCAAAACACCGAGTGTGAGATTGGCAGAGAATTGAATGAGGAAAAACTGCATGGAAAGGCTGGATATATAGGTAGCTTCAGAGAGACTGACATCAGGTCTCGTGGGCGGTGGGGAAAGCTTGATAGAAAAGTTCGATGAACCTGGGTTTACCCGGTCGGTAAGGAATCGATTGAATATAATATTGTTGAGAAGACGGAGCCCGCCTTATAGAAATCTAGCAGATGGCTTGACAGATTAACAACTGTTGTCACTAGCACTTACAACTTTTTGGCCAGTGTTGACTTGAAATTGGATTTTCAGTTATACCTTTCTTATTTTTACAGATAGCGCTCAATGCTTAATTAACCTAGATAGAGCTTCTATTTTTTTTTAAAGCAAGAACCAGAAAAAAGGTAGACCCGGGGCAATAAGAAACAATCAAATCACAAAAGAGGAAGTTGGTCAAATCACATAAGAGGCAGCTGGTGGCGATTACCCTAGATGATGATAACCCTAGATGATGATAAGAAGATGTGTTTTTAAGGAAAGGTCATTGGTTTGAGTTTACACGGAAATAGAGCATTACGTGGGGGAGAATTTGGGGGAGAATTATTTATTATTATAATTAATTAATATTTATTTTAATTATGGATTTATAGATAGTGTAATTTTTTTTTAATGTCAAACTTAGGTAAATTTTGTTTCAAGAAATATTTAATCTTTTTAGCCCTTGATGAATCTCGAGTTAAGATAAATTTAAATTTATTTAGTTAATAATAATAATAATAATAATAATAATAATAATAAATATTATTATTATTATTAATTTTATCATTTTTTTAATTTTATTTTTATGTAATTTGACACAGTCAAAATATTTACTTTACATTACAACATTTGTTTCAATATTGAAGTAGAGGTTGTCTCTCAAAGCAACCAACATCAATCAATCTTAACATAGAGATCAATTTTTTCAATGTACAAACATTTTCTTTTAGTGAAAAATTTGAGAAAAGATTTGTACCTAGAGAAATAGTTGAGGAGTTAAGATGATTCTCTCCTCGTTTAATGATTAATACTTCTAATTATTAATTTTATTAATTAATTTTTTTTAATTTTAATTCTATTGTTATGTAATTTCACCTACCTAAATTTTTTTAATTAATAATTTTAATTATTGATTTTGATCTTTTATTTTATTTTATTTTTAAAATTTATTTTTTTAAGTTATTTGACTAAATCAAAATATTTACATGATATAATCTTATAACATCGCTTCCATATTAGATTGAAGAGCACTTCTTATTCCAGTAAAAATAAAATAATATTATAAAATACAATAGCTACAATATTCTATCCCTTTAATGTAACATGAATAGAAAAAGAAGTTGAAATTCAATTAAGAGATCAATTTGTGTTTATTACAAATTCATGTATATAATAACTATGAAGCAAAATCTATTGAAAATTTAGGCATTCAATGACTATGAAGTGTTGGAATGCATGTAAAGAATTTGTGTTGGAAGTTTAATCTCTTAATAAGAAATTTTTTAAATGTAAATTTTAGTAGAAGTAAGATGTAAGATGAAATGAGAAAAAAAATTGATTAAACTTTTTGATTTAAAACAATTTAATGAAAGATAACTATAAATTTATTTTAAATTTAAATTTACTCCATATCAAATGAGATTGAAAATAATAGAGATACCTAATTTTTAATTTTTTTTATATAATTTATTTGTTAAGTTTTAAACTAAGCAATAAATTTAAATTTTAAAATCTAATCAGTAAGATTAAAAAGCAATAGGTGAGGCTTGTTGGTTAAGGCATTAATTATAAAGGTTATCCATTCAAACCTCTTGAGTCAGATAACTTTGACTTACCTAATTAGATATGGTTTGTGGGCTATTAAAGTGGCAGTTATGATTATATAGTTAAAATTATTAATTTCTTTCTAATTAAAAACCAAAATAAAATTATTAAAAAAAAATCATTTTAAACAAATATAAAATATTTGTTTCATAATCTTTGTTGCAATATTGACGTTCCTAGCTTTTTAAGATGTCAAAATTATAGTGAGTTCCGGAGGCTTCTCTCCAAGCTTTTTGAGTATAGAAATAAAATCTTAAATCAAATTAAATAACTCTTTTCTTTAGATCCAATAGACCAAAGATTGATCTTAGTGGACGTTAATCATCATCATCATCATAATAAAATTTAATCATATTAAAAATAAATTTTAATTTAATATTCTATTTAATGACATTAAAAATAAATTTTAATTTAAATGACCTTGAATAAATACTATATTGTAAATTTTCAACTTTTATTTTAGTATTTACTTAAAAATTTATAATTTAGTATTAATTTAAAAATTGAAAATATAATTAAATAAATATTTAATAAATATCCAAGAATTCAAAATATAAATAAATATTTATTTATTAAAGATACAAGATTTAAGATATAAATTTATTATTACATTTTTCACATTTAAAAAATTTGTAAATAAAATACGTTTTTATTCATTTACTATATTAAATTTTCTTTCTTGTGATTACATTGGATACATAAAGTCAAAATTTCAAAATTTTAAATTCTAAATTTATGTAGCACATATTGTAATGAAGATATAAAAGTATTTTCTAAAATATATTAACAGATATCAGAATTGCTTAACTCTACTAAAGAAATATTAAGCATGAAACACTTGATCAACTCAGCTACGAGATATAGGGGTCATGAGATAAAAAAATTCGCGAAGAGCTTAGTAAAGCACTCAGGTCATGACGTTTGAAATGAATCATGCACAAATGCGTGCGAGGATTTGAGTCATCACGTTCCACTATTTTGGTAATTTGTGCAAACCACGTTCAAATATATTATTGGCTTAAAATATTTAAAGTTAATATATATTTCCTAGTTAGTTTTTTTAGTGTTAATTTTTGGAAGATTTTCGAGTGTGTTTTCTTGTTTAATTTAATTGAAATTGATTGAAATCATAAGTTTGATAAATAATTTAATGTGTCTTAAAAAAATTTTAGGGTGTTAAATCTTTATAAAACTAGTTTAAATAATCCAAATTAAAATTGCACTTCAAAATTTTCTCCCAAATTTAAACACCAAAATTTCTCAAAAAAAGGGCAAAAATCAACTCCATACATTTCAGTTTATGATAGAGTTTAGTCACCACAAAGCTATTCAGCCAATAATTGCTATAGTCGAAGTTTATTCACATGATCATTTTCCAATCAATTATTTTAAATGTTAAGTATGAAATTACTTTTAAAACGTGTATTTTTTTTTTTCTAAGTTAGGGTAATCTATTAATTAAAGAGAAATAATGTACAACTGGCCGTGGCCATAGCAGAGCCTGCTGGGAGGCATATTAACAGACCAAGACTGAAAAAAGGCTGCCCTGCGAGAGGGAAACCAGCCATTAGAACCAGAAACTAAAAAAATCCCACGCAGGGGATCGCACTGATAAGTCCAGACATTGACACAGAACAAAATAACAATGCATCTGCGTCCAGACATTGACACAGAGCGTATGACCATGACACTAAACACAGATACAATGACTTTCACGCGGCCCATCATCTCATGAGAATGAAAAAAAACATGAAGAACTAGCAAGGCGACTATGCATACCCTCAGAGTGGGCAGAGAGCTGACAAAAAGACAGAGGGGGGGGACATAGCTACTCATCCGGCTCGATTTCTTCAATGTTGCAACCGAAGTCGTCCTGAATGCCCTGTGCATGAACAGCTGGTGGAGGCGCAGCGTCTTGACCCAGAATGGCCCCAGCGTCGACCTGCAAAGAAGTCCTATTCTCAGAGGGTGAATCCTGTTGCTTCTCGTCCTTAATTGCGCATTCATCTTGAGCAAGCGGAACAGGCGGAGACTCCGGCTTTGGTTCCTCCAGGAAGACGACTGAGATGGCGACGGTGACCCGGGGTTTGTCGAGGGCGCAGTCAAAGGAGAAGAGTGTCGTGTGAGATTGAGCTGGAAGTGCATCACCAGAGGGCGAATCCAGACGTCGACCTGAGCGTAGCAGTCGCCCATGAAGGAGACGGGGCAAGCTGTCCGAAGTCGCGGAGGAGTTGGACGGAGAGGAAGTGGGGGAAGGCGAGTGCCTTCTGGTCGCCCGCGAGGAGCCTCGACGGGGCCGCATCCTCTGTCTAACTCTGGGCATGTTCGCTGCGGAAAGGGAACTAGAAAACCAGTGAGAATCGGTGGAAAACCTTGCAGAAGACGAGCCACGAGTTTCAGTGGCAGAATTACAAGAGCCTGTGATGGAAATGTGGGAATTCTCTGCAAGCACCAGACAGCAGGTGTTGCAGCAGCGCAACCCGGTGAAGGTGCGAACAGAGGCCTTGTCCAGAGCGGGATTGCAGCTCGATGACAGAGGCGAAGGGGCGGACGGCTCCATGATAAATAGCAACCCCAGACTGCAAACCAATACTGCAAACCAAAACTGCATTGAATGACAAAGCATGGCGGTCGAATGCATAGCACGATAACAGCGTTCGAGGTGGCCTCGAGAGCCAGGCGCAATGAAGAAGATCGACTCCATATCCGGGTCATAAAGAATAGGCTCCGGGAAATAAATGATATCAGGTGGGCTTGAAGGTTATAAGCGGGTAGGCAGGTGGCCTCCCGTCCTTTCGCCCTGCGTCCTGTCAGTCCTCCCGATTCCCATAGCACCCGCATTCGGGGCTTTTAAAACGTGTATTATAATAATGATGGGTTTTGAATGAATACTTTTCCAATCAATTATTTTAAATGTTAAGTATGCAATTACTTTTAAAACGTGTATTATAATAATGATTGGTTTTGAATGAATACTTTTCCAATCAATTATTTTAAATGTTAAATATGCAATTACTTTTAAAATGTGTATTATAATAATGATAGGTTTTGAATGAATAAATGATTTAGCATTAAATTTTTTAGTGTTTAAATTTTGTAGATTATTTGTAGATCATGATGGGTCTTGTTTTAGACCCGAAACGTAGACTTAAAAATGAGAACTGTGGAGATTCCGAGCTTTGATTCTAATAATCTACACCACAGAAATCTACAATCCATTATTTAGAGTTATTATTTTAAAAGAATTATTATTAAATTTTAGATAAATTTATCAAAAAAATAAAAACTAAATTATCTTGGAGTATTTGTTTCTCTTTTTTTTCATGGAAACAAGATTTTGAAGAATTACACTTAATTTCTTTTCTTTTCTTTTTTTTGAAGTTCAATAAATAAGCGACATTGGTTTTAATGGATATTAATCATCATCACAAAATCATTCTTAGTTATATTAATTTTATTTTATAATTTTTTATTAAAATACATGTAATATTGTTATTTATCAATCAACCATTTTTCATTTATGAATACCATAAATATCTTGTGTAAAATATTTAACTATTTAATATTTGAAAATAAAAAATATTTAAGAATTAATATATCTTCATCTTGTTAGATAATTTGAAAATAAAAATATAGACCCATTGAATATATCCTCAACAGCGAGTCTTATAGCAACCAATCTATATACCCATAACCATGCTTTGATATTACATCAATTTAAATGTATATTAATAAAAATTCACCAATATATATTAAACATTTAGATATAACGATGTATATTTAATATACTACTGCGTACACCGTCTATGCTATCGTTCATAAAACCACAAGTTTTCACACATAAATAACAAATCAACCCTAAACATTATAAAACCAAATCAATAATTAAATGATTCATACCTTATTTCAGATAAATTAACTTAATTAGGTGGGGTTTCTGAGAAGGAAATAATGGTATTAGGCCCACGTGTTGCTGCCAAAGCACGTAACGATGACTATTGCATGCGGTTGTTGAAGCTCTCGTAGTGACAAAAGATAAAAAGTTACGTGAAGGCTACATAAAGCATATGAGGCGAGACAAAGCTTATAGAAGTGGACCCTAGCTTTTGGAACGTGGCACTTTTTCAAATCTCCACTCAAAATTATTGATTATTTATTTGTGGAATTGCTTATCATTCCACCGTATTCATTTGTATTCACATGGATTATATATTAAAAAATATCATGAAATGCCATTTTACAACGTGCACCTTGGATTTTAGTTAGCCCTAGGGAGCGATGAACGCGTAATGCTTAAGCAACACAACTCTTAAAATACCCCTTTTCTTTTGATAACTCATATTAAATGGAAGAGCATGATAGGCATTGCACTGACCATCAATTTAAATATACTTTATTCTACTATATGATCAAGTTAAAATTCAGTGACGTGTCAATGTGTGGACAATGTCAAATTTATAAGAGTATTATTTTGTAAAAATAATTAAATGGTGATATATGTATTTATTTATAAATGGTATAAATGATAATTATGTAAAATAAGTATAATTAAAAAATAAAATAATTCTTTAATACTTAATTTTTATTGCTATCATTTTGAGTTGTATCAATTTTTGGTCAAATAACTCAGCACGATAGGATTCCACCGATCTCGTCGGTTTAAGGAGACCTAGTATCTCTCAATTTTTAGACGAAATAGCAATCCAATATCTAAAAAAGGGTCCTCCCTTAAACTAGGGAGAAGATGGGGTAATAGGGACGGGATAGTTAGGCGGCATGTGGTCATTGCCTAATTAAACTTTAAAGCTAATAGCACATCATCTCTTCCCTTCACATAATACCATCCACCTATCCATAATAAAGGCACTGAATTGAACACGTGGGGATATTTATGAGATAGCAAGGTAGTCATTTTTTTTTTCTAAGTGAGACTAATTCTATTAACTATAAAAATACTGATACAAAACTGCCACAGCTGCTGCTGTGAAAGCCAGACAGCTGGGGTTGATCAACAAAACTGTTCTTGAGAGTTCTGGGTCGCCCATAGCGGGAAACCGACCCTTTGAGCATAAGTATCTGAGCCGCCCATGATAGGGAAACCGGCCATAAGTTTATACAAGACACATAAATAGTAACATAAAAACTAGAAACATCTATCTGCCAAACAGGTTGGCCTCTAAAACAGTAAAACTCCAAAATTCCAGCAGTAATTGAGCAGGGAGATTCAACCCTCATGCTCTGAAGACATCGGCTCCTCCTCAACTCTGCATCCATATTCATCCTCGTCGCTGCTGTCCATCTTGCCCTCTTGACTATCTAGCTTCTTGTCCTGATTCTCAGCTCCAGAAAGCGGCCCAATTTGAAGAGAGGGGTTGGAACAGAGGGCATGGGGAGGGGAGGGGGGAGCAGGATGAGGGATTTCTTCACGAAGGTTAATTTGTAGTCATTGGGTTATCAACTCAGAGCCAAATCATGAGGGAGACAACGAGGAGTGGGGATATTTATGAGATAGCAAGGTGGTTAATTTGTAGTCATTGGGTTATCAACTCAGAGCCAAATCATGAGGGAGACAACGAGGTGGCATCATGCCTCAGGGCCATTTAGGTTTATGGCTCTAAGTAGAATTTCAGCTACACATGTTGGAAAATAAAGAGCATGCGAATAGGTGAGTCATTATCTAAGATGGGAGGTAATTATGAGCATAGTGTTGAATGGTGTTGTTTTTGATGTCAATGTCATTTTTCAGTGTTATTAATATTTGTCTATGAATTGCATTGACTTTAATCTTCATTGGTCAAGAAGCCCTGAAATGATAATTTAGTCATAAGTCTCACTTTCCATGACAAAAATGACAAGGTTGGTCAGGGTTTTGAGCCCAATATCTTCTTCATTTGATGGCCCTTGTCATGTTGATTCTAATGATGGGTGGCATGTCTAATAACCCCTCACGTTTGAGGAGATATGCCTCTTTAAAGGTTGAAGCCCCATTTGTGGTCAAAAGCCCCAAAGAAGATTCTACCAGTAACCTATATATTGTTGGAAATTTTATTTCAAAAAATAATTTATATTAATAATAGGCCTATTCGAATCATTTTGCTTGCAAAAGGAAATATAGTTAAGGGAAAATTAATTAGTCGAGTTGGCCTTTATAAATAAAATTGTTTTGGCTGAAAAAAATCAATTTTGAAAATTTAATATAAAGGTTGCCTTCCCTCCTTGAGCTAGTCATCCCACCCCTCTAGAAATTTCTTTGACCCCTGTAAATATAATTTGTTTTCCCTCCTTTTGAGAAACAATATCAGGCATTCAAAGTAATTTATCTCTGCAACTCACTATGGCCTTGTTTAGTCATGGCAAGCCTAAGAAGATGTCCAGCTTGGAGTAAAAATTTTGGATCATTTTATTCTCTTTTGGGTCTAGTTTTCTATGGGCATATTGATTAGTTCAGTGGCATGTTCAAACCTCCAATGGGTCACATTTGAGGTGAGGTAATCTAAATTTTTTTGGCCCTTCTTGAAGCCTCATACCTGAGGCATATCTAAGGATTTCATTTGTGGCAGTTCTGAGGACATTCGACCATATCTGAGACAGATATTGTGCATTCTATAAGGAAATTCTTAAGAAACATTTGCACATACCATCTGGGGCATTTTTCATTGGGTTTAGGAAGGATTTTTTGTGCACTATTTCAGCCTCTCCTCTAGCACAATCTTAGCCTTCCAAGTAGTCATTTCTTGGTTTGTTGTTGTAAACTCAACAAAAAATTATGAGGCTCATTCAGAGTACTCCTAAGGTTTGTTGTAGATTATTCCAAGGCTATAACATGCAAATCTGAAGGTTTTTTAAGCGTGTACTTTTGTGCCACTATGAATGAGATCAATTTGGATCTCATATGGACATATTCTAAAGCTTCTTTCTGATATTTTGGCACCCTAATCTTTGAAGTTGTTTGGCATCTGTCATTAGTATTTGCTAAAGTGCATGATTCAAGTTCATGGTTGTATATGTTAGTGTTAGTGTATTCATACTGCCATCAGTGATCAAAATTTCTCTTTTTCATTTTGCATATTAGGTGTCTCATACCGAATAAATTTCACCATTCCGATAGGTCATGGATTCATTGATGGTAGTAATTTTTATCAGTTTTCCCTCATGAGGTACTTGCTGATTTTTCTCCCTATGGTCTTTAGTCATTAGTCACTTTCATTCTCAAAATTATATCATTAGGTCATCGGATGGGTATCATTAGTTTCTAGGGTCTCACCATGGTCAAATTAATGAGTCAAATGTCAATAAAGATCAGAAAGGTCATGAGGAAGTCAATAAAATCAAAATCATAGCACGAGGAGGATCAAAGATATCATTCATTCATTTTTATGTGATTTTCGCCTCAAAACCATGTTTTTAGGTGAAAACATAATACTTTGCCTTTCAGTCACAATTCAGAAGCTGTTATCTCCACAAAATGATGTCCCTACCTTCAGATAAGTTTTCCACAACATGTTCAGAGCCAGAGAATCTTCAAAACAGATCCATCAGAAAGAGCCCGGAAAGAGCTTTCCAACATTATACCGCACTCTCAAGACTGACTTTTGGATTGAATTTTATGCTTAAGTGAAGTAAAATCCCTCTATTCCCTAAGCCCCCCACCTATTTTCCATGTTTTCCTTTTAACTTTATGTTCAAATCCCTTTAAAAACCCCTTTCTTCCCCCTTCCGATTATAATATCGCATTATAAACCATTTAATAAAAATATGCGATTTATTTTTAAACCACTTCCCCAACATTACCCTTGAAACTTTATTATAAAATCAAAGTTTCCATTATATATAACCCCCGCCGTGTAAACCACTTCCCCTTTCCATCCCCGAAAACTGTGTTATAAATTTTTATATCATATAACACATAACCCAAAGTCCCCTTCCCTTTATTTAATCACACCATCGTAAATCACAAAGTTCATTTGTATGCCCCGATGAGCCCATCGCAAATATTTGCGATGCGATCAATCGCACAAAACTCTGATCGCATCGCAAATCCTCCGATCACATCACAACTCCCCCGATCGCAATTTTTTCCCCCTCCTCCGATCACATCGCAAATTTTCGATTGCGATCATTCCACTCCGCTCCCATCCGATTTGCGATTGCGATTATATCCCCAGGCCCACCATACGGTACTTACTCCCAATTATAAGATAAAGTCCCTTTCCCCTTTGTAAGTCCCAAATCACATTTTATTATGATTATTAAAGGATTTCCCATGGTTTAATCTAATCGCATCAGAACTTGTGTATGGTCCATTCCAAATGCGTCCCACCTCCCGATTCCCGATTGTGATTACTATGTTATATCATATCTCCGCCCTGCTCTCGATCCCGATTGCGATTTCCATATGGGTCCCACCTTCATTTCCCTTCCCTTTTCCCATTTAAATGCATTTTCCCCTTCACAAAATCATAAATTCATTTTATCAATGTTCTATTAAAATCCAGAGAATGAATAACTAAAGGAAATCGAAACGCCAGGGGCCGATAAAAAAAATTGTAACAGTTACCTCTTCAGTAATGATTCAAAAAGATCCACACTACTATGTTTCGCCTTCTCATTGGATATCCAAAAATTTCAAATGAAATAATGTAACGCAGCTCTTCTTTTACAAAGAGACTGTTGGCTTTTGGCCTTCTATCTTCAGTTGTGATTTCTCCTCTTCCCATCGATTTGTATTCCTGCAAAATCTGTCTATTTATTGTAAATTCTAATTATTTGCAAAGGGCTGGAGGTCTGAGGTCTAAAAAACTCAGAAGTAGGGGAATAGTGCAGGAGTGAGCTCTGCGCTCCATTGACATTTTGGCAGGGAATTAAATAAAGTGATGCAGTTCTGATTTATGGGATTCAGGTGGCATGAGTTTTAGCATGTCTCTCCTTTATGTTTCATATGCATTTTTTTATGTTTCACAATTCATTCATAAACATTTCCAGTTGAATGTTTTCAAGTAAGAAAGGTAGAATCCATTCTTATATGCTCTACCTTGGGGAATCATTCACACTCTGTGTATTTTCTTATGTTTGAAAAGGATTCATTTATTATGCCCTTTTCATCTTTCTCAACAGTCTTTCCACTCCATTTTATTTAAATTCGATTGCTAAATATCCCGCCTATCTTGCCCCATGAAATACCCTGTATCCTGATTTAATTCCTCAGCTTAGGCTGTCCTTTTGTCCCATACATCCCTGAAAATTTAGTCATTTATTTAAAATCCCTTTTCCCATTTATATATCTAGCCTGAAATCATTCCATTACCATTTTATTGAATATATATTCTACGGAGAGAGCCCTCTCCTATCCTTGTAGGGCTAGATACAAGGTTGAGCATGGTTTAGTTGTTACCCTGATTTGCCTTTTTCAGCCTTAGGTTCAGATTGGGTGCTAACATCTCGCGACCATATCGGGGGAACTATTACAAACTTTTTGCATAGAAGATTTATCACCCCAGTAATATTTTTCTTGTAAAGTCTTGATGATGATATTTCAGAGTTTTTTAGGCTGATATAAATATCGTACAGTACTAATTTGACCACATTGGCTTCAAGAAGATATACAAGGGCTAATCCTGATCCAAATCCTCCCCCTGTGTTTGAAAATCAAAATCTTATCCCAAGAATAATCAGAAGGCAGGAGGGATCGCTAAGTCCTACACCTGTTTTCAGGTCCCATACTTGGCCCAGTGAGTGGTTTTTTGTAGAAGAGCTTTCTTTTGATGAGAGTTTTGAGCTTTCTTTGTTTAGAGATAAGTCTGAAACTGCACTTGAAGACACGGTTTTAGATCCGGAGTTTCTTGTAGATATTGAAGTTCAAAGAGAAAATTCTTCCATTGATGACTATATTTTGAATTCTCCTCAGTCCATCACTGTAACTAATATTCTCGAGGTTTCAAAATCATCAGGGCCAACATTCCATTCCCCTGATTCATCAGCATTCCCATTAGTCAATTCCCAGTCTTCATCTCTTCCATCAACACCTACCTCAAATCCCAGTACTACAAACGTCGTGGTAAATCCTCCCAGAATCATGGCTGCCCGGTATGCACCCTTGGTTTTACCTCAGGTTCTTAATGATAGGCCTGCTGATTATCAGAGTAAAATTCCTATCTTTGATGCCACTCAGGGCATTACAGCCCAGCAGCATGTTGAAAAGATGAATGACTTTTTTGACTTGCATGCAATAGAAGAAGAGAATGTAGCTACCAGGTTGTTTGTTCAAAGCCTCGAAGGTGAAGTTAGAAAATGGTTTAGAGCTTTACCAGCGGGCTCTATTCACACTTTGCAAGAGTTACACACACACTTCTTAGACTGGTGGGAGGTGAAAAGGAATCCACACCAAATTCTATCTGAATATGAGAATATTAAAAGAAATGTGGGTGAAACGGTGCAAGACTATTGTTTTAGATTCAATGCGGTATACAATGCTATTCTAGCTAACCTCAAACCTCCTATGGATTCAGCTATGCTGAAGTTTCCGGATGGTTTTGATGCCAACATGGCATATCAGCTGCATGAAAGAGATCCACCGTCACTTGAAGAGATGCAAAAGATAGCATTAAGCATTGAAGCTAATCTGCTGGCTAGAAGAGCTCGAGCCAGAACTGAAAAGAAAGTCGTGGTGAAAGAGGAAGCATCCCCTTCGGACAAAAAAATGGACACACTAATTCGTACAATGGAAAATATGGTCGATTGATTAATGATTTCGGACAGACTTGAACCCCAAATAAGAAATCCGAATTTTACAGGACAACAATAGCCGCAATTCAGAATTAGACAGAGAGAATAGAGGGCGCAGGACCAAGCGGCACCATAGCAGCCGATTAAAATGCCTTTGCAGTAGAACTACGTGCAAGGGACTGACTCAGATGAAGATGGTCCTCTGTTTGAAACCAATCATTTTTTCACAGCTGATGGTGTGCCCATTTTCCTCACAGAAGACGAAGAATACATAGTGGCGACTCCAGACATTCAAGGGGACGAAAATTTCATTTTGGCCAATGAAGTGGTGTTGGAAGAAGAATCTGATGACTACCAGAGAGGGTATATGAACGCTCTATCAGCCCAGCAAAGGCAGTATTCTCTAAGGAACAGAAACATCACAATCAGTCCCATTCAAAAGAGAAAGGGACTCCAAATGAAGGACGAGGCACAGAAGAAAGGAAAAGAGCCGACCAATCCTTCATCCAGAAAAGTATCCGCAGCTACTAACACAACAAATGAAAAGGACCAGCAGAGCTTAGTGAAGAAGCAAACAGAGAAGAAAGACCCTCCCATTAAAGAGGTAGAAAAAGATCCGTCCTTTAATTTAGAAAATGAAATTTCCAAACTCAAAGTGTTTGTGCCCCTGACTGAGTTGGTGAAGAATAGTATATATAAAAGTTAGGTGTCTAAAGCCTTGCAAATTGACCCCCTTTCTGATATGGTTGACATGGAAGACGACTACCCTGAACTTATTTTTGGTCTAGCCACACAAGAGTCTAAAGAAAATGAAGTTCCCCCCTTTTACCTAAGTCTTAGTTTGCATGAGTTTATCTTGCACAACGCCATGTTGGACTCTGGGGCCTCGCATAATTTAATGCCCAAAGCTGTCATGGAGAATTTAGGCCTTGATGTTACTAGAGAATACCATGATTTGTATTATTTTGACTCAAGTAGGGTCCATTGTATTGGTCTCATCAAAGATTTAGTAGTGTCTTTAGATCAAATCCCAGCCAAAAATGTCTTGATGGACGTAGTTGTTGCTGATGTCCCACCATGGTTTGGAATGCTTCTATCTAGGTCTTGGGGTGAAAAACTTAAGGGAACCATACAACTTGACTTCTCTTATGCCACAATCCCTGTATTTGGCCAGTTGAGGAAGTTATATAGGGAAAAGAAAATGAAATATATGATTACTAGCAAAGACAAGCCTGTAAACCATCCCATCAATGCAGTCCACACAGATTTAGAGTCTTTTGTCTTATATTCAGATGGTGGTTTAAATGACGAGGATGTTCAGTTGGTACAAGTGGAGGAGATACCTGAGATTTCAGAAAATTTCAGAGAGGTCCTAAAAAAGGAAAAGGACAAAGCAACAAACACTCCTGAAACTCTTGCCTGCCAGCAGCAAAGAGACATGAACAGCCAGAAGTCAGCCAAGGCAAAGAAGAGAAAGAAACAAATTTCCATCATCTTCAAGAAGAAGAAGAAGGCCTATGGAGTATGGATTTTTATGGAGCTGTTGGTAAGGATGGAGCTGGCATTGGAATATGGATTCGGAGCCTAGTTTTCCAGCCTGAAAAGGTCCCTAGTAATGTTAGATTTTGTGCTTATAAGTTGGCTTTTGACTGCTCCAACAATGAAGAAGAGTATGAAGCTCTGATTGCAGGCCTCAAAATCTTAAAGAAGTTGAAGGCGAAAAGGATTTCTGTGTATGGTGACTCTAAGTTAATAATCAAGCAGGTGAAAGGAGAGTACTAAGCTAAACATCCAAGACTGAGGGCATATAGAAATGCAGTTCTGGACATTTTGAAGACATTCCTAGAGTACACTTTGACAGGAGTACCCAGGATGCAGAATCTTATTGCTGATTCTCTTGCCACTACTACAAGTAACCTAAAGATTCCGATGAACTCCAGCAATAAGTTTGATATCTATGTCAAGCATAGGTCTGTTGTTCCGGACAATTTAAGGTATTGGCAAGTATTTTGGGATGATACTGAGATCAATGCATTTTTGCAGGGTGATGGAAAATTCAAGGACACTCCCATAGAAGGTGAATATGTGGTTGATGATCAAGAATTGAAAAAAAACTAGATGGACATATTGCAGTTGAAAGATAATGTAATTCCTAGAGGTCTCATACCTCTAGAGGAGCTGTTTGATTAGGACGATGTTGCAAAGAAGCCAAGATTGGCGCCCACAGAGAAAGGAGTTGAAGATGTGAATCTTGGAACACCTGATCAGCCCAAGTTCGTGAAATTGTCAAAGACATTGTCCCCTGAACCGAAGGAGAAGTATGTGAAGTTGCTTTCTGAATTTTCTGATGTATTTGCATGGGATTATTCAAATTTGAAGGTATATGATAAGAACATAATCCAACATACTATTCCTATCAAGTCGGATCAAAATCCATTCAGACAGAAGCTGAGAAGAATCAATCCGAAGCTGCTGCCATCCATCGAAAAAGAGGTAAACAGATTATACAAAGCTGGAATCATAGTTCCTATTAGATTTTCTGATTGGATTTCAAATTTGGTCCCAGTGCGTAAGAAGACTGGAGAAATAAGGTTGTGTATAGATTTTCGGAACTTGAATAAGGCCTCCTTAAAGGATAATTATCCACTTCCGAAAATGGACCATATTCTGCAGAGAGTAGTTGGAGCATCCAGGATGTCACTACTTGATGGCTACTCAGGCTACAACCAAATCTTGGTGCATGAGAAGGACCAAGATAAAACTGCCTTCATAACACCCTGGGGAACCTTTCAGTATGCCAAAATGCCTTTTGGACTAAAGAATGCGGGAGCTACTTTCCAGCATGCTATGGACATCGCTTTTGCAAATGAAAAATATGTTTTTTTGGTTGTTTATTTAGATGATTTGACAGTGTTTTCAGGATCAGATGATGAGCATTTGCACCATTTGAGAGTGGTTTTTCAGCGATGCAGAAAATTTGGAATTTCTCTCAATCCCAAGAAGTGTCTCTTTGCCATGGATGAAGGAAAGCTGCTGGGGCATATAATCTCCAAAGATGGTATTCGCATCGATCCAGCTAGAGTGGAGGAAATTCAGCTCATAGACCTGCCACGAAACAAGAAGGAGATCCAGGCTTTTAATGGTAAAATGAACTTTTTACGCCGATTTATACCCAATCTGGTTGAACATTTGAGGGAAATGACTAACATGTTGAATAAGGACAACATTTTCAAGTGGAGTGAAGAAGTGATCAAGTCATTCAATCTGGTAAAGTTCGCTTTGTCCAATGCCCCAGTTTTGATTAGTCCCGACTACACTCAAGATTTTATCATATTTTCGTTTGCATCTGAGCATAATTTGGCTGTCGTTTTAATGCAAAAGAGAGATGAGGTAGAAAAGCCAATTTCCTTTTTCAGTAGGACTATCAGAGATGTTGCTTTAAGATATAACATTATCGAAAAATAGGCATTGGCTCTTATCAAGGCATTGAAGGATTTCAAGGTCTATATTCTACATTCACATACTATAGCTTATGTCCCTAACGCAACAGTGAAGGATGTGTTGATGCAAACTGATCCAGAAGGTCGAAGGGGTAAGTGGATAGTAGCTATGTTGGAGTACGATCTGGAGATCAAGCTCACGAAGTTGATCAAAGGCCAAGGCTTGGCGAAATTGATGGCCCAATCAAATCTGCATGCTTTAGATATAAACCTCATAACAACAGTGGCAGAAGATGAAGATGAAGGTTTGCTGGTTCCAATTTCAGATAATTTTCTGCAGTCCTCGTGGTATTCAGACATCGTCTATGTCTTTCAGCATTTGTCACCTCCTACGGGCATGTCCAAGAGTAAAGGTAGATCTTTGAAGCTAAAATCTACAAAATATTTCATTTTAGACAGTGCTCTGTATTGGAAAGATCCAGGAGGCGTTTTTCTCAATTGTTTGGTTGAAGAAGAAGTGCAGAAGGTAATGCACGAGTTTCACAAAGGCGACTGTGGCAGTCACTTATTTTGGAAGACTACAACTAACAAGGTATTGAGAGCAGGATATTATTGGCCCACATTATTCTCTGATTTATATAAGACAGCGATGAAATGTCATGAATGCCAAATATTCCAAGGGAAGAAGAAGTTGCTTCCACTCCCTTTGAAACTAGTTTCAGTGAACGCACCCTTTCAGTAGTGGGGGCTCGATTTCATAGGAGAGATTCATCCCGCGTCCTCAGCGCAGCACCGATGGATATTGACAGGGAAAGATTACTTTACGAAATGGATCAAGGCCATCCCAGCTAGGCAAGCAACAAACAAAATAATCATTCAATTCCTGGAATCGAATAGTTTATCTCGTTTTGGCTGCCCATGCAAAATTGTAACAGACAACACAACAACGTTTAGATCCAAGAGAATGATTGACTTCTGTGACAGATACAACATCATGCTGGGCCATTTGAAAACTTATTATCCATAAGGAAACGGCTTAGCTGAGTCCTCTAACAAATCATTGGTGAATATAATTAAGAAAATGCTGGAGGCAAACAAAAGAAATTAGCACCGAAAGCTCATCAACGCACTGTGGGTAGACAGAGTTAGCAGTAAAATATTAATAGGTATGTCACCATTTGAGCTGGTTTATGGTACTGATGTTGTCTTTCCTACATCCCTTACAGTCCCAGTTATGAGATTATTGCAAGAAGTTGGCAGCGAGGACAATGAAAATCAGCGAAGGATCAATCAAATGATCCACCTTCAGCAAACAAGAGAGGAAGTGTCACAGAACGCTATTTAGTTGCAAGAGAATATTAAAACGATCTTTGATAGAAAGACAAAAGCAGAAAAGTTTCAGCTGGATGATATAGTGTTGAAATGGGATGCCAGAAATGAAGACAAAGGGAAGCACGGTAAGTTCGACAATCTGTGGAAAGGACCATACATGATCTCAACATAGAGAGGACAGAATGCCTTCTTGCTTTCAGAAATGGATGGCCAAGATTGCCCTGGAGGAGCAGTAAATGGTAGGATTTTTGAAGCACTACCATTGTTGAAAACAAAGGATCAGAATCTATGTCATCATCATTGTATATACCATGTCATGTTTATCAGGGTTCAGAGTACACAATCATTGAAGTTTGGGGCCTGAGGTGAAGGCTATAAAACTTGGATGATATGTGTATGGTATGGGTTTATTTCAGTTTTTCAGTCTTAGTCTTGAGTCAGTGTCAGTCTGCATTGTGTCAGTTTTTAGGTATTTTTGACTCCATGCCCAATGGATAAGGCTACTGGGTCTACGGTGTTCTTGGCACCTCCAAGGAGCTACCATCCCCATTGGAGCCAATGTTAGTGTCAGTCTAGTCATACTGCCATCAGTGATCAAAATTGCTCTTTTGCATTTTTCATATTAGGTGTCTCATACCGAATAAATTTCACCATTCTGCTAGGTCATGGATTCATTCATGGTAGTAATTTTTATCAGTTTTCCCTCATGAGGTACTCACTGATTTTCCTCCCTATGGTCTTCAGTCATTAGTCACTTTCATTCTCAAAATTATATCAGTAGGTCATAGGATGGGTCTCATTAGTTTCTAGGGTCTCACCATGGTCAAATTAATGAGTCAAATGTCAATAAAGATCATCAAGGTCATGAGGAAGTCAATAAACTCAAAATCATAGCACCAGGAGAATCAAAGATATCATTCATTTAGTTTGATGCAATTTTCACCTCAAAACCATGTTTTGAGGTGAAAACATAATACTTTTCCTTTCAGTCACAATTCAGAAGCTGGTATCTCCACAAAATGATGTCCCTGCTTTCAGAGAAGTTTTCCACAACATGTTTAGCACTAGAGCATCTTCAAAATAGATCCATCAGAAAGAGCCCGGAAAGAGCTTTCCAACGATATACCGCACTCTCAAGACTGACTTATGGATTGAATTTTATGCTTAAGTGAAGTAAAAGCCCTATATTCCCTAAGCCCACCCCTATTTCCCATGTTTTCCTTTTAACTTTATGTTCAAATCCCTTTAAAAACCCCTTTCTTCCCCTTCCAATTATAATATCGCATTATAAACCATTTAATAAAAATATGTGATTTATTTCTAAACCACTTCCCCACCATTACCCTTGAAACTTTATTATAAAATCAAAGTTTCCATTATATATAACCCCCGCCATGTAAACCACTTCCCCTTTCCATCCCCGAAAACTGTGTTATAAAGTTTTATATTATAAAACGCATAACCCAAAGTCCCCTTCCCTTTATTTAATCACACCATCGCAAATCACAAAGTTCATTTGTATGCCCCGATGAGCCCATCACAAATATTTGTGATGCGATCAATCACATAAAACTCTGATCGCATCGTAAATCCTCCGACCGCATCGCACAAAACTCTGATCGCATCGCAAATCCTCCGATCGCCTCGCAAATTTTGCGATTGCGATCATTCCGCTCCGCTCCCCTTCGATTTGCGATTTCGATTATATCCCTGGGCCCACCATATGGTACTTACTCCCAATTATAATATAAAGTCCCTTTCCCCTTTGTAAGTCCCAAATCGCATTTTATTATGATTATTAAAGGATTTCCCATGGTTTAATCTAATCGCATCGGAACTTTTGTATGGTCCGTTCCAAATGCGTCCCACCTCCTGATTCCCGATTACGATTACTGTGTTATATCATATCTTCACTCTGCTCCCGATCCCGATTGCGTTTTCCATATGGGTCCCACCTCCATTTCCCTTCCCTTTTCCCATTTAAACGCATTTTTCCCTTCACAAAAGCATAAATTCATTTTATCAGCGTTTTATTAAAAGCCAGAGAATGAAGAACTAAAGGAAAGTGAAACGTCAGGGGCCGAGAACAAAATTGTAACATTCACCTCTTTAGTAATGATTCAAAAAGATCCACGCTACTATGTTTCGCCTTCTCATTGGATATCCAAAAATTTCAAATGAAATAATGTAACGCAACTCTTCTTTTACGAAGAGACTATTGGCTTTTGGCCTTCTATCTTCAGTTGTGATTTCTCCTCTTCCCATTGATTTGTATTCCTACAAAATCTGTCTATTTATTGTAAATTCTAATTATTTGCAAAAGGCTAGAGGTCCGAGGTCTAAAAAACTCAGAAGTAGGGGAATTGTGTAGGAGTGAGCTCTGCGCTCCATTGACAGTTTGGCAGGGAATTAAATAAAGTGATGCAGCTCTAATTTATGGGATTCAGGTGGCATGAGTTTTAGCATATGTCTCTCCTTTATGTTTCATATGTATTTTGTTATGTTTCACAATTCATTCATAAACATTTCTAGTTGAATGTTTTCAAGTAAGAAAGGTAGAATCCACTCTTATATGCTCTGCCTTGGGGAATCATTCACACTCTGTGTATTTTCTTCTGTTTGAAAAGGATTCATTTATTATGCCCTTTTCAGCTTTCTCAATAGTCTTTCCACTCCATTTTATTTCAATTTGATTGCTAAATCTCCCACCTATCTTGCCCCATGAAATATCCTGTATCCTAATTTAATTCCTCAGCTGAGGCTGTCCTTTTGTCCCATACATCCCTAAAAATTCAGTCATTTATTTAAAATCCCTTTTCCCATTTATATATCTAGCCTAAAATCAGTTCATTACCATTTTATTGAATATCTATTCTACGGAGAGAGCCCTCTCTTGTCCTTGTAGGGATAGCTACAAGGCTGAGCGTGGTTTAGTTGTTACCCTGATTTGCCTTTTTCAGCCTGAGGTTCAAATTGGGTGCTAACAATGTACATTCATCCCTCCATTAAAGGAGCCTACCCCTTGGTATGTGGAACTTAATACCTTTGAAAGATGATTCTATCCCATCTTAGTTGGAGTTGCAACCTATTATCTTTTGCTATAAATTGAGGCCATAGTTTAGCCTCAAGGGGAGTTAGGCTTTGAGATTTTTTGTGAAGAATTGCTGGAAAAACTCAGACTCTCTTAACTGATTACCATATGGGAATTATTACACACTCATGTGCATGTTAGTCGAGAGAGTAGAAAGGCTTGTCAAAGTAGAGGAAATGCTTGTTCTGGACCCTGGAAGGACCTGTACGACATCAAGGCGAACACGATTGTAAGGCTCCTTCTTTCATCAAAGATAATACAAATGGATCCTGTTTTCTCAATGCGTTGTTTATTTAAATGGCTTATTTCTTGAATTCCTTGATCATCAAGATAGATTTATGGTTTATGAATTAATCTATATTATGCAGGTGCTTCTGATTCTTTCATGTTTTTTTATTGCAGATCCTGAAAGGAGACGTATTCAAAGCGATAGGAAAGAAGACTACGATCAGCGTTGGACTACAAGTAAGTTCTAAATCCTTCATTATAGATAATTCTAGATCAAATATAATCTAGAGAAAGTAGTTTACATCTGTTTATTTTTTTCTAGTTATCCATAGGATACTAGGGAGATCTGTCCTGTACACAAGAACGATTTATCCTCCCAATAGGCCCCAATTAGTATCTTGGTTCGGCAAGAAAGAAAGTTCTATTGCTTTATCTATAGCACAAGAAGAATATGAGGTTGTTGCATCATGTTACACACAAATTCTCTGGATGACGCAGACATTATAAGACATTCAAATTAAATTTTCTCCACCCATCTCCATCCTATGTAATAATGCAAGTGCTATTAGTATCTCAAAAAATCCTAGTATGCACTCCAAAACCAAGCATGTTCCTATCAAGTATCACTTTTTATGAGAACAAGTGCTTGAGAAAAAGGTTAAATTGGAGTATGTTACCTCCAAAGAACAAGTTGTTGACATATTTACTACACCTCTTCCCAGAGAAGCATTTGAATATATCATATAGAAACTGGGAGTTGTCTCTGTCTCATTATGTTGTTAAACTTATCTGATCTATTTTTAGATGAAAAATTCAGAAGAATAATTTCAGTATGCAAGTTTATTGACGCATAGTCACGTATATACGCAAGTCTGCCTTCAAAAAATATTGTATGGATCTTTCTTTCATAAAATCAGTGTGTCAGTATCTATAACAAACTTTGTCATGTTACTGACAGATATGGTTTGGCTCCTTTGATCAGGTGTTGATGGGTACAGTCTGCAGTTATGGTTTTCAAGTTACATTTTCTTCTCTAATATTTATATACTTGATGAATATGATTTGATGAATTGGTTGTTGAAATGTTCAGGATGCACAGGTTTAGGGGGAGAATTAGCCTCACTAGGTATAATGCATTATTGGCATTATTCTGGTTGCTAAATTATGTTCGATGATCTCTCTCTATTGAGGTCCTTTGGTCTGGGTTATAAAAGTCATATCTTTAATTTAATGTAAGGGTCATGTTGAGACCTATGATGTAAAGATTGTCATATTTAGTCATGTATGCACTTTTTCAAATATGGAAACCCACTTGGTTGGGTGCTTGAGTCACAAATGTAAACCCACTTGGTTGGCTAGTTGAGTCAAATATGTAACCCTACTTGGTTGGGTGATTGATGTAAGTATGAGTCCTTGGTGATAGAAAATGTCATAGAGTCATGTATTTCATTGAAAATCAGTTTGAATATTCAACATGTGTTCAGGGGGAGCATGGTCCATATAGTGCAGCACATATCTACAAAACTCTTGTATCTACAAGGAAAAATAAACCTTTTTTCAACATTTGTCTGCCTTTTTCCCTTGATGTCAAAGGGGGAGAGTAATTTGGTGTTTGAATAATTCTTATATTGATGTGTCTACAGGTTGTAATGATCAATCACCAACATGGTTTCCATCAAGTCCAAAGGGGGATATTGTTGGAATTATGATTGCATGTGTTGTCCTTGATGGCAACCTACTTGTAAAATACCAAATATATTGGTTCTGGATAAGCTCACAGGTGGCACAATGATGGAACAAAATGTATGAATGATGGGACGGAAGTTTTCTAGATTAGAATACCATTGGAACATATGTGGTTTTGGCTCATGGGATTGGATAAGGCCCACACTATATAAGGAGGTGAAGATCATAGTGCTAAGTGAGTATGAGTATGTGAATTGAATGAATAATTCATCTGAAGTATATCTACATCGAATGGGATATAATCAATAGATAGATATAATATTATGATGCACTCATGAATACAATAATGGATTGGGCTCTCTAGACCCGAAATTAATATGTATTTGCATGATATGTTTATGAGTTTTTTAGATCTATGGTCTAGCGCATGATTGTTGAAGTGAAGGGTATGATCTAAATAAGTTTGTAGTTTTAAAGTTTTGCGTAGTACTAAATTATTTTCATATCTATACATGTGTTTGTCACACTGAAGGAGCATATACACGCGGGTTCAGCTCTGCCAAGGTGCCTATGCAAGCTAGGGTTTTGCTGAACAATGCCGAAGAAAATTTCTGATCAGTTTTGTTGTATTTTTTATTTCTGTCAGTGATGTATTCTTATATGATCTAGGTTGTTTGAATACTGATTACGCTGCTATTTGATTGTGTATAAAGATCAGTGATTGGTTGATTGAAAATGATGGATGCTACTGACTATATAAGGGCTCTATAAATATGAAAAAATATGTCTGAATATCTTTGATCTATTCTAATTCTGGTCAGAACTCTAATCTCAGTATATAAATCTCTATATGCAGTTTCTTCCACAGAAAAGCACGTATACACGTAGGTTTCCATAAGTAATCTTGCGTATACATTTTTTTATGAATGATCATGGTTGGATTTTATTCTATGTGTTTATGCTGAAGTATGGGTTTAATTATGTTGTTTGGTTACAAATATCTCACTGTTCTGTTCAAATTTGGTTGATGGTTGTTTCTGTTGATCTAAAAGTTGTGTTGAATTAAAAGTTGTTGGATCCAGTGTGGAAATTTGTGAAATGTAGTATGATGTGGGTCTAAGGTTTGGAGCCTTCAATGTGCAAGTCGAAGCTTCCTGCTAGTAGAAACTGGTGATCAGATCAGAGGGTTGTAGCTCCCTTCCACTAGTGGTTGGTAAACGAGATCAGGGGGTTGGAGCTCCCTTCTAGTAGTAGCTGGAGAATGAGAGAAGGTTGCAACCTTCTGTAGGTAGGTACCTACATGCTGGTATGAGTCTTCAATAGTACATAAATGTAAGAAGTTTTATATATAATAAATATTGAAGACAAACATGACAACAATAGTGGTTCTCTCTCGACTTATGTTTCCACCTTAAATCTTGGTTTTCATGTGTTTTTCTTATGTGTGATTATTTATTTTGTTCTTACTGCACATGTGTACTTCTTACTAAATGTTTGATGAATAAATTATGAATTGGGATAAGTAAAGTTTCTGAAGATTTATCTGAATAATAATTTCTTTAGGTATATGCAAGTTTCTTTACAAAAATCCACGTACATACGCTAGTTGGCTTAGTTAAAGTTGTGTAGAAATTAGTAAAATTAAGAAAAATATTGTGTTATAAATATTGATTCAACATCCCCCCCCCCTCTCAGTATTTTTCCCAACACTATTCTGCTTTCTCCATACCTTGTTTCCTCTTCTTCTTTGTTGCTATGGCCGCTTTTAGAATGACTAGATCCACTTTCATCTTGCAGCTTCGCTCTCCCCCTAGTAAATATGTAACCTTCCTCTTAAAATTTTTGCACATTTTTTTGTGCCTTTCTGCTGATATTTCCTTTGGAGTGAATTATTGTTGTGGAGTAACATGTGATGTTCCAAAAAAGTTGGCTGGTTCACGAGACTTGGTGGCATTATAACAATTCTTCCATGCTTCCTCCTCAAGTTTGTAGAGTGTCCTGGTTGGCCACTGGAAATGAATCCTTGCACATTGGTCCTTGAAAAAATTCCTTGGATCATACAGATTTAATTCCAAATGATTGAATGCAAATTTTTCTATCTCTTCACCTTTGGTGTCTATGACTTTCATATTCTTAATTTTGTACAATCCGATCTGCATAGAAAAAGCGAGACAAGGTTCTTTCTTCTTTCTATGTAAAACTATTGATAACCCTATGGAAAGATGGTACAAAAATTCTTTCATGACTAACTTATCAGTGGCATACCTCAGTAGAGGATGCAGAGGCTCCTATCCATCGAACACTCTGAGGAAAGTGCCATTGGTGAGGCAAACTAGTCTGCTATCTCTGACATTGTTCCCATTTCCCCACGTGACATGTAAGGTGGCTCCTCCTCAAAGATCAACTTGTATAATTGAATGAGGAAGTGATCAATCAACCTTTACATTATTTTTTTATGGTTTTACTCTAAAATTAGCCTATAGTAGATGTGAAAAATAGACTCTCTTGGTGTCTAGATCCAATGCATGCTAGGAAATGAATTGTGAGCACAAATTTCATCCAACAAGTAGGCCCACATGTAAAATATAGCTTTATTACCCTTGGGAGGATTCAGGTAATTATATACATGGATATTTATTTGTTGAGCCAACAAGTTTGACCAATTGAATAGTTTTCCTTTGTTCACAACTTGGTTCAGTAAGAATTCCCACCCTTCATGGAAGATCTCAATACTCTGTTGACTAAAGATTCTGCAACATATAATTATCAAGATTTGATAGACCCTCTTGAGAGATTTTGTATTGTAGGTATTGGTGGGTGTCTGGAAAAACTTTAATATGGCTCTATTACCCAACTTTTGATAATGTCCTTTGTTCTTAGGTAGTTGGTGGTGGCATAAATGTAATAATCCATAAGAAATTATAGCTCCAGTAAATGGTACATGATGTGGTAATCCGATGCCAGAAAATAAGCAAGACTTTGTCCATTGAAATTGTTCAGAGTCATAGTCTTTGAATCTATATGTGAAATTATCCTGCTGAAAATGCCTGCACATGGAAAAGACAGATACCTACATGCAACCTTATGTAATCCTGACTTTTTTACATTGATATATACTTGATCTAAAAATGGAAGTACTTGAAAATGTGTGCAAGGTATCCATTTCCATTAATTAAATGTGTGCAAAATTCTCCATGTCTTGTTGCATAAAACACAGTGTTTTTGGTAACTGTATATGAGTTTACGTGTGAAGGAAAGTTAATTTAATTTTTTGTTTAACATATTAAATAAAAAAATTTCAGCAAAATAACTTTAGCATAACATGACACAGATGTTTGGTGAGCAGTTCACCCCTCCCGGGCTACGTCTGTTGGATCAAGCCTCCCAAAATGGGCTTGTCCTCTTGTATTAAAATGATTTCAAATGCTAATACAAGTTTAAAATTGTCTCAATAGACAAATATGAATGCAAATAATGATTCATAAGACATGAAAAAGCTAAGAATGCCTTTCCAAATTCACTAAACAGTGAAGAATTACCATAAACAGTGATTTCTTCAATAAGGCCCCGATGGCTCTTTGAACTCCTCTGTAGATTTTCGGGCTGTAAAAGTCCTAAAACAGGTCTAAAACCTCTTCCATTAGGTTCATAAGGTCGAAATTAGCTGAAAATGATCTTTGGTTCACCTTAAATAGAGAGGTACAACTCAAAACAACTCCAACTCCAAAATGGCCCTAGTGGCCCTGAAAACTCTCCTGAAGATTTTTGGGCTCTAAAAGTCTTCAAAAATTTCTAAAACCTCTTCCATTAGGTTCACAAGGTAGAAAATAGCTGATAATGGTCTTTGGTTCACCTTAAACAGAAAGGTACAACCCAATACAGCTCTATTACCAAAATGGCCCTAATGGCTCAAAAAGCTTCCCTGAAGCTAAAATGGATGTAGAAAACCTCTAATGCCTCTGGAACCTATCCCAATGGCTCTGTAATGCTGAAAATATTCGAAATTGACTTTTGGTTTACCAAAAATGGTTAAGCATAGCCCAAAACAACTCCAACTCCCTCTTGGCCCTAATGGCTCTCATTGCTTCCCTGAAGCAAACGGGAGCGAAGATCAACTCTAATGGCTCTGCAACCTATTCCAATGGATCCAGAATGCTCTGAATACCCGAAATAAAAAAACATTTTGTCCAAAAAGGTTCTCCCTATCAAAATTTATCACCAAAACAGTTTTTGCCTAATTTGGCCTAAAACAACTCCACCAAATGTGGAGCAACTGGAGTTAGCTCCAACAATTATGGAAAAATCTGTTGAAAAAGGTGGAACTAGTGCTAATTTTTTTGGAACCATTAATGGTCAAGTTAAGTTTCAGGTATTACGTGGTCACATGGACCTCTCCACTAATTAACCGCCAGCTTAACCGTGGCTTTAACCTTTGAACGAACCGTCACATTTATTATGAAGTTGCACTGGCCACAAATGACAATTAAACTTAACCGTTGGCGCCCGCAGTTAAGGCCTTTAAGGCCACGGTCCTTCACACCTATTCTTTTGGGGTTGGGCTAGCCCTAAGGGGCTAACCGCTTTAGTTTTCTGCCCAAACCTATTTTAAAAATCATATCAAACCCTTCGGCTTTATGTGTTAAGTTGTAATGGTAGCCCAGTTGGTCGGGTTGAAGCATTCACCGACGTGAGGTTGGTGGTTCAAAATTTGTAGACCACCAAAAATTTTGATATGCCATTTCAATGCGGCCTGGGGCCACGTGGTGGCCTCCGGGCTTGCCACGTGGCACCCTCCAATTGGATGAAATCTTCAAAAGTCAAACCATTGCCAAACCACTGAATGACACTTGTCAAACGTTGATTGGCCCAGGTGGAATATTCTAGGGAATATGTTGGGGAATATTCTAAGAATATTCCTTTTTTAATTTTTCAAAAATTGAAAGTCAAACCTGGTCAAACTGGTCTTTTGCATGAAATTATGAATTTTCAAACTTGAATAACTTTCACATACACAGTTGGATTTGAGTGTCATTCACGGCTACAAGATCATATCGAAGAGGCCTATCTAGTCGTTTAGGTTGCAAGTAATTTTGAACACTTTCAATTTTGAGCTTTTTCCATAGCTCGGACTTCAGCTCCTGATCACACCTCCTAAATGAGAAGCTTTTGGACCCCAAAAGCTCACTGAAATGATGAAACTGAACTGTAATATAGAAAATGAGAGAATATCAACATCCTCTTCTCTTCAGCCTCCAAAAATTTTCCTGACTTGCCAACTGTCCTCATGGAAAATTTTTGCTGAATGAGTCTTGCACTTGTGCCGAATCCCGACCAAGTTTTCTCGCCATACCAATCTGCCATTCTGAAACCAGCAATGACCCTTACTGAAATTTGTGCCCTCTTTGCTTGCATGCCTTTCCATCCCATGGAATCTTGCACTGCTTTTCACTGACACTTCGTTCTCTGCACCAATCGACACCAAAGGCACCTTGTGCAACATACGACATCAACAACAAGTTGACAATGAAATGTGCTATACAATTGACACACAAAATCTGTAACAAGTGTGCAAAAAACCAACACAAGTTGATAAACATGTATGACACAATCGACACAAGTCGAAAAACAACAAGATACATCTTGACAAACACATGTGTATGTATCATATACAATGAACTATACACAGTTCGCTTTTTACACATACAACCTCTATGTACAAGTGCAACTTCAACTCTTATTTTCAAATACCAACAAGTACATCATCCCAAAAACATGTGGGTGACTAAGAGCTGAACCAAAAGACATTTTTTCAATATAAGTGAGTATCATACTCATCTTTTTACACCTCCATGGCGAAATTTTGCAACAATAAAGAAATTCCTTCAACTGAAACTGCTTTTACATGCAATCTCACATCAACTTTTCAACTGAAATACATGCATACCAATCTGAAATTTGCATGTACAAAATGAAGATGACTTACTACATTAAGAAGTTAATCCACTTCCTACCAAGCCAACTCCATGGCGTCTTTTGTGGTTGCAATACACCTTCATGTGAATCTTCCATTTCCACATCGATAATTGACTCCACAGATCCACTTGTGCCAAAATTTTTGTCCTATAGCTGCCTGTGCTTTGGACGATGAGTTGGATGAAAAGTCCAACAATGAGAGACATCATGTCCCTTCCTTTGACAAAATGTGCAATTTTTAAACACTTTATGAGAATTTTTTTCTTTGCCTCTTCTACTTCCTGTGTGCTTTCTTTTTCAACCATCATCTTGAAGAAACATGGTTAAATCCACCACAAAATGTGCAAAAAAAATTTCTTTCATTTGAACAAGAAAAATTATCATTCTTTGCTGAAACATAATCAAATTGATCATGTGAATAATTATACCTCTTTTGCTGCATGGAATGTCCATCCTTTTTGTCTTCGAAAGACGATGGACTAGTAGAGGAGACAACTTTCCTTTTCAGACTTTCATCACAGTTCTTGTCTTGAAAACTGATTGAACTTGAAGGCTCGCCATAAGCGACATGTTTACCCTCTACTTGCTGCAATGATGGCTTAAAACAATGAAAATCATCCTTAGAACAATTTTGACATATATGCATAGAAGAACTTGGAATAAAGGTTCTCTTTAAATTTGCATCACATGCATTCAAGGATTTAGACTCTTCGCCATTAAATTGCATATAACCAAGACCAAAATTCTTGGGTCGCTCCACACACTAGTACAAAATGGCTAATTTGTTACTAAAAAAACGACTAAAATTTGCATATAAATGACTATTTTTCGGTCGGTGACCAATAGTAGCTAATTTACAGTATCTTATAAAGAGACCAACTTTTGGTCGTTTTTAGCTTAGTCATTAATTGGTTATCTCAATTTTGTTATCTAGTTGTATATTTGGTCATTGATTTGGTCATTGATTTAGTCAGTGATTTGGTCACTAATTTAGTCATTCATTTGGTCTTTCATTTTTTTACTGATTTAGTCATTCATTTATTCATTGATTTGGTCTTTGATTTGGTCATTAAATTTCACAATTAATGACCAAATATACAACAAAATATATTACTATATGATCCCCCGAGAAAACCAATTAATGACCAAAGAACTATGAACAACATGTTGGTCGTGTTATAAGATACTGTAAATTAGCTACTAATAGTCATATATATGCAAATTTTAGTAATTGTTTGAAACCAATTAATGACCAAAGAAATGTGACTAAATTTTAGTCGTGTTGTAAGATACTGTAAATTAGCTACTAATAGTCGTATATATGCAAAATTCAGTCATCATTTGTAGTCACAAATTTATCATTTGTAGTAGCCATTTATTCATTATATAAACAACTAATTTAGTAGTTTATATTCATTTCATTAATAATCATTATAAATGACTAATTTAGTCACATATTCATTTTATTTGTGTTCATTATTAATCAACATAAATTAATTTGTATGATTTTAAAAATGTCATACAATGTGCATGTTCATCTAATATGAAAACACAAAGTCGCATATTTTAATTACAATACTAAACAACATCAAGTGCAACTATAAATGATTTCAACCACATAAATTATATTATATGAAATGTTAAAATATTACAATATGAGTTTCCAACTTTATATTAGTTGGACTACAATTTACACATGAAATGATGTTTCATCATTTCAAAACATTATCGTTGTGTTGTCAAGGCATTACAGGTGAATTCACCAACTTTGAAGACTTGATCATCAGTCTTTATATGCGTGTCTTATGCGAGATATTGGTTCTAAGGGTATCACCAGACCAGTTCTCCTCTCTCTTTTTGCATTTGTCGTTCCAATGTTATTTCTCTTCTCTTTTTTCAATTCATGCTTCTTACCATCAATATTGATTTCATTTTCTGAAAACAAAAGAAAATACAATGCACTGTAAGAAATGAGAGACAATGAACACTAGAATATAACATAAATTAGACTATAAATAGTTTATACAACATATACCTTAACATCAACAATGTCAAAGCAATTTTCCTTCAATATCAATTTCTACAAAATAAATGTCACATTATTCTTTCCCATTTCTCAACATGCTACATACGATAAATTGAAAATCACATAAAACCAAGAGAAAACCCTTTTCTAACCAAAATAAACAAAAAAACAGTGCCTCTAATAAAACTTCATTATAATATTAGCAAATGAAAAGAGAGCTAGTGGACCATTTGTGTTGTTTGACTTTGCCTATTTTTGTTATAAAGTGCTCGAGCTTCAGGAACCAACAACTTTGAGCACGAGCTAAAAACTAACCAACCATTCACTAGTCAACATGAGAGATCACAAATAAACCACAAAATTGATCAGGCATTAAAATTGTGAGCGGACTACCTTGAAATTTTCTTCTTGAGAAATACCTCAAAATCCCCTCGTTTCTAATAAGCTTCCTGGCTATGTACCTCCATCCTTGATTTCCCTTGCTATATATTGAATAATAATATCCCTTCAACAACCAATTTTGTGAGAATCATACCAAGTAACTCAAGAGCCTTGTGCGCATCAATAGTAGCATCCTCTAATGAAAATAGTACAATCTCCAACCTAGAAACATCAAAATTATATATAGTTATAATGTTGAAGAGTGTAACTAGGTAGGTCTTCCTTATACTATGTAACTAGCATTTGCACCAAGAGGTGCAAAGTAATGCCGGGGAGTGGGGAAAACAATAATTAAGTGAAATATATGGAAATTTTAGTTCCTATATATCTTTCAAAGAATGTAATAGGAGGTTAAAATTTAAAAGAAAGTTACACTAACATAAAGGAACACTAATATAATTGTCCTAGAATAATGGCATAGTAATGATGGTATCAAAGATCCTTCAATAGTCGCTCCAAGGAGATTGCTCTAGCTCTTCAAATGATTCAAATAACTGTCGAAACTAAATATTCAAACCTGCTCTAAATCCATCATCAAAAGGTTTTCAATGTGCTAGAAAGGGGTATTTAAAGGTCTTTTTAAAAAAACTTTCAATTGCTGCTACAAGATTGTTCTAAAGCTGGTCCAAAAATGCCTTCTAACAACTTTAAAATATGTCATACAAACACCTTCAATAAACTGCTATAAAAATACACTCTATGAAGTAATCCATATAGAGAACACACCAATAGCCCAGAAGAGGAAAATGAAAAGTTTATCTGCAGTTACGTTTTACTCTAAAAAATATTCATATCAAAATCTGTTAACATCAAAATCTATTAACGTCAAACCAAAATTTTGTAATTTTCAAGATCCTAAGTTTAGCACCAACTGCCCAATAGCCTAGAAAACTTAACAAGAAGACCCTGACTGTTCTTGTACGCTATAAGACAAGATGGTCAACAATGTCATGAATTATGGCAAGCATCTACAATTGTTTCAGCATGTCATATCTTTTTAACTGATCCATCATCTTGAATCTGTCTAGAATTCTCTCAATCGTCAAAATCAACATTGTCAAGCTTTAAAAATATAGCATTCACACCTCAACTTACCCAGTATTCTGCTGGCCTCATTCTTAAGTTGTAAGTTGATGCCATACTCATGCAGTAAGCTCCTGCGTCATGGACCACCATTCCTGCCCACTGAAAGAGGATGTCCACTCAAAGTTAAGCCATAAGAGTATGCCTTCAAAGAAGCACCACAAAATAATTCTAGAAAAAATTAAATATCATATTGGAAAATCGCTTCCTTCTCATCATGCATGTATATTAGGTGTGATAATTATTGTCCTGTAACTAACCACCATTTCTGGAATTGGAAGTTCCCTGTCCTTTCCTAAAAAGTCTGTAGACTCGCATACAGGCCCAACAACATCAAACGTTTGAATTTTTGCCTTTGGGGAAGGTGGAGAAATTAGCTCAATGTGTTGTGTATCAAGAAGAATATCAGTTAGAAACATCTCAAAATCTCAAAATCATTTTATGATTCATATCACAACTTTCAGACTGTATGCCTGTCATGAGAAAGAATAGTCTATTTAGTATCTGGGAATCTCAATACTAGTAATATTTCCTGTCAACAAGGAGACTAAAAAAGTAGGACAAAATATCCCTTCTACATTCATTTGGAAATTATCATCCCTTCAATCATGCATCATCAAAAAAAGTTGGGTTTGCCCCAAGTCAAATTTATGTACTAACTTGGTAAGCTCCATAAAGGCTAGGCCTAATAAGCTCTGCCATGCTGCCATCAATTAAAATGAAGTTCTTTTTACCATTTGTCTTGACTCCAAAAACTCGACTCACAAGAAAACCAGAGTTTGCAACAAGAGATTTCCCAGGCTCAACAATGAGTGTAATATTTCCAGATAATACCAGCTCTCTTACCTGAAGAAACAACCAATGGTGCAAATATACATCTTTAAAGTGTCTATATATATTCTAAAAATAGCTGTAACAAGGCCAGCACAGTAACTTGGGCAGCAAAAGAGTGTAAGTTTGAATAAAAAGTAACTTAGTTTAAGCCAATGCTTAAAAGCTTTAAGGACTTACAGAATTTATAAGATCCTTAGGGGTAGGAAGCGCTTCACCCTTGTGATAGTAATCAATGCCTAAACCTCCTCCAATATTTAGATACTTAATTTCAAATCCTTGACCACGTATTTGGTCAATATATTGGATCATTATAACTGTAGCATCCTTAAATATGTTCACCTACAAAACCAAAGTAATATTAAAGAAAAATAATGTGCACCTACTTACAGTTAACAAACTAGGAAAATCTCTTTACACATAAAACGTTTCAAGCAAAAAAATTATCACTTCAGTCTCATACAGGAGTTAAATATTACATAAGAAAACCAAAATATACTTTTAACTATCGTTTTGTACGGGAAAATGTAGTCCTGGGGTTTGTTAAAACCTTCATCATCTAAGCTAATGCGTTAGACTTGGACAACAGATGTAAAATAATAAAACTTGTTTAAACAACAGTGGCATATGTTTGGTTGGTCCATCTGATCACAAAGTGCAGTTCCACAATAGAATGAATTTCCTATGGTTAAATCAGAAAAGTTTGACTGGCTGGGTAACAAAAAAATCATGATTACAAGTTATTTTACACTTCTTTTAAATTTTAGTGTCATCATTCTGGCCTTTTCATCAACTTTCGGGAATTCTGTAGAACTCGTTAATGTGGAATATTACACAACAAGGCAATAGTCCAGTGTTTTAGCTTTGGTTTCAATCTTATGCTTTTAGCTTAATTGTCAATGCTTCACAGAACTTAACATTCTAAATTATAGCCTAAGTCTAATAAATTTGGAACTAAATTATCTTTGAAACTTCATCTCCATGTGAATGTACTAGAAGCGCAAGTTTACACAAGACCTTTCTTATAATATCAGCACATGCAAACACCTTGTCTGATGTAGCTTCATATCTTCCTCTTCCGCTTTAGACATCCTACTTCTTTATTGAATCAATATTGCAAGCAAGGAAAACCAAACAATTGATGCTAATTTTTATTTTATCCACCATGGAGAGAAAGTATGACACTGTTAGAAGATAAGTCAAGCAGGGAAAAGTTGGATCCAACCTCAAGTATACATGTTGAAGACAGTAGTTTTGACATGCAAATATTTTTACAAAAATGATTAGGTCAAACACTTGATCAGAAATACCCACCATATGGCCATCCTCACAGTCGCTGGCTTCATATAGGAAATAGAAATCTAATAAGAGAACCAATGACTTTCAATGACTTGTTAAAACAACTGAGATTGACCTATCATAATTTTAGAACTTCAGCCAATCATTGGATTATAATCTAAGAGATTTCGCAAACTAACTTGCATTAAGCCAAAAACATTTAAGTAGAAAACAATACCAGTAAAACAATCATCCATAATTATGGAGCTTTTAGAAAGTGCAAAATCAGAAATTAGCGTTCCATCAATTTTAAGAGCTATTTAAAAATTTTAATAAAAAATATTAATTGATCTCGAAAAATAAATAATAATAGAATTATTTACAACTTAACTAGAGTAATACAGAAAATAAACAGAAAGCATTCTACATGCCTATATCAAAAAATTCAGTCAATTCAACAACCAAAGGAAAATTGATAATCAACAATGGAACACTTGAAAATGTGAACAACAAACACCAGTGTTCCCTTTACTTTGTTGGATTCTACAAATGAAAAATTAAATCAAAAGAGGGAATTGATTAATTAGAGTGCCAAGCAGATAGATGGAACCTGTAATTGATCACCAATGTTGATAACAAAAGAATTAGGAATGGGGTTGACAGAAATCCAGTGTCCATTATTGAGCACTTGTAAATTGGGCACCTTATCCTGAAGAAGAAGAGGGAGTACAGTGGGGTCTGAATGGGCTGGTAAACTGAATGTAAGCTCAGGATTGGAACTTGGGATAGTAGTTTATAGCCATTTTTTGCCCGTGCTTTCCCAGCGCTTTGTCAGCTAGGAAGTCAGCTTCCACTCCCAGGCTCTCAGATATCGCCGCCAGCAATCTCAGAGCAAGTGCCCTTACTTCTCTGCAATACTGGCACGTTCTCTGCCATAATCATCAAAATTACACACACATATCTAACAAATGAAAGAAACAAAATATTAACCTATAATTAGTAGGTTTCGAAGGCCAAGTATGAACATGGTCTTCTAACGGATAACAATGATGTCTCAGGTAGTCTCGCCAGTTGAACACTTGATCTTTGTGGACGTTGAAGTTGGTAGACAAACGTGTTTTACTGAATGGATAGTCGGAATAGTATTCCATTCGGTCTTCCACATGCATAGTGAAAAACTCCTCTGCCACTTCCACCATCTTGTTGCTCACCACATCTGGAATGCCATGATTGATTATATGTTTGTACATGAAATAATAACAATAAGGTGAACACCAAGTCAATCTCTCCCATAATAGTCATTCCATCAGTTCCATTGAAGGGGGCCCATCCATCCGTCACGTTTGCTGGGCTAACAGATTGATTTCCCCCAATTTGGAGAGGGTTTGGATCAGACTGTTCGATGAAGATATGATTCACAAGCCAAGGATAGCTATTAGTCAATGGACCAATACTTCTCGCTGTCAAAGATTTAGTATTTTGAGGATCCAAGGCAATTTTAACAATAGAGGAAGGCTTTCTCGAAGCATGATAGGTTGCACATGCGATGAAGGTTAATATCAGAACATAAGTTCTGTACGCACTGCGGCTCGGTTTTGATTGAAAACACTATAATCGATCACAAAAATTACTCTCTTTAAAAAAAAGATATATGAAGAAGATTTTTTTGAGAAAATACTACAAACTCCATTTACAAGCATAAAACAGAGCATCCGAGGAAAGATCCCTAGAGTAGCCCCTTAAACAACATCACAGGATGTTAAGGTACATCCCCGAAAAATTAACAGAAGGCAGGCTCTACGCAGCCAGCAACCTACAATCTGCCAAAATATATGTTCAACTTATTGGCCATGGCAAAATAAAGAGGGCCGACATCATTGTCCTCACCAAAACTCACTGTCACTTTGCACTGCAGCTTAGCAGACATCAACTTGTAAAAATTTATGATTAGGTCTACCCATCTTCATTTGTACGGTCCCCAGGTTTAGTAATTCCTTTCCCCATGGCAAACTGGGCCATGCAACACTATTCTCATGGCTCCGAGAAAAAACCACTGAAGTCCCCAACTTATACAAATATGAAAAACAATCAAAAATAAAATTACGAATTCATCAAAGGATTAACACCTACAAATGAAGAAAAACCTACAACCCTAAATCCATTACTCCCTCGTTCACCCAACCGACATCTGGCGACTCTGCTGATGAAGAATGTTCTTGATCGATATTTTCTCTAGTAAGCTATAAATATTCCCTAAAAATTGGTTTTCATTTAATACAACCATCTGGCTCAAATCATAGTAATACAGTCCAATAATTAAGCTAGGTGCAAGTTCACAAGAAAGGTCAATCTCTGTCACTATGAAAAGAAGGATCTCGGTAACATCTCAATCTCAATGACATCACAGTGTTGAAATTACCTCTGCCTCAATTCAGTACTACTCTTATAAGATTATTTCGATACCACAGCAGTGAGGAGAATGAGTTATAAAGGTGTATTTACAGTTAAGGCTCGGTGTGACAAAAAGATATCAGTATAATTCGTATTACAGTGAAGATATTGAGTGTTATAATCACATGTCAACTACAGTCTCGGTATAATCAATCACATGATAAGTATGACACTACAATTTGGAAATACCACAGTAAAAAATCTATCACTGTTTCGTGCTACCACAGTGAGAAAGGTCTCACTGGTTCGGTGCCATCACAGCTTGATGAGAAGTATGCCATTTCAGTTTGATGGTATCACATAGGGTCTCACAGAAATGGTCAACAGAAGTCAGAGACATGTACAGTGAAGTACTTACAATCGAAGCACAAAATAAGGTAAGAAATGTAAAATGTATACACAGTGAAATAGTACATTCGAGGATCTCGGAATATCTGCTTACATTGGGTTTGAAAGAATCTGAATTCTTTCCTATGAAGTTGACAGTGCAAGAACCAACTAAAAGAAAGAACTAGTTTGAAGGTATAACAAATCAGATCTAACTATGTAACTAGGTAGGTCTTCATTATAATGACTATGTAATTATGTACTTATGTAAATATGAAGTCAATAATAATAAAATGAATCTTTGGTTTACATGCTTCATGGGTTTGACACCAACTTGGAGAGGAATTTATAATATTTTAAATGAGTTCTCATACACATCCTAATTCATTTTCATTGAATAAAAATTATTTTTTTAAGATCAAACATGAAAGACTACTAACTTACATATGTAGGCATGACATGCCTCTCCAATAATCATTTACCTCCATTGTGGAAGGCAAATATATAAGAACCAATGTTCAAATCCAATAAGCATCAATTAATATCATATTATCTTGGTGAAGAAAAGCTAAAGAATAGTGTAGGAGAGAAAATAAATGAGACATATTTGTAGACCCCTGGATGGAATTTTTGGACCTATATTTTTTCTAACCTGTAGACCTGTAGTAAGCACATTAATCTCTACATTTAGGCCAATGTAGCATCCACAATTTTGGCCTATTTCAGGCCTGAAATTCAGCCCTATGGCCATTGTAATTTTGGCCTATTTTAGGTGTAGGATACATATAGACTCATATCAACATTCTGCAAGGACCTATTTGAGGTGAATTCAACATTCTAAAAGGACCTATGTCAAAAGGGCTCAAATCATAGTAAGACAGTCCAATAATTAAGCTAGGTGCAAGTTCACAAGAAAGGTCAATCTCTGTCACTATGAAAAGAAGGATCTCGGTAACATCTCAATCTCAATGACATCACAGTGTTGAAATTACCTTTGCCTCAATTTAGTATTACTCTTATAAGATTATTTCGATACCACAACAGTGAGGAGAATGAGTTATAAAGATTTATTTACAGTTACGACTTGGTGTGACAAAAATATATCAGTATAATCCGTATTACAGTGAAGATCTTCAGTGTTATAATCACAGGTCAACTACAGTCTCGGTATAATCAAACACATGATAAGTATGACACTACAATTTGGAACTACCACAGTAAAAAATCTATCAGTGTTTCATGCTACCACAGTGAGAAAGGTCTCACTGGTTCGGTGCCATCACAACTTGATGAGAAGTATGCCATTTCAGTTTGATGGTATGACATAGGGTCTCACAGAAATGGTCAACAGAAGTCAGAGACATGTACAGTGAAGTATTTACAATCGAAGCACAAAATAAGGTCAAAAAAATAATATGTATACACAGTGAAATAGTACATTCGAGGATCTCGAAATAGATGCTTACATTGAGTTTGAAAGAATCTGAATTCTTTCCTAGGAAGTTGACAGTGCAAGAACCAACTAAAAGAAAGAACTAGTTTGAAGGTATAATAAATCAGATCTAACTATGTAACTAGGTAGGTCTTCATTATAATGACTATGTAATTATGTACTTATGTAAAGATGAAGTCAATAATAATAAAATGAATTTTTCGTTTACTTGCTTCATGGGTTTGACCCAAGACTTGGGGGAATTGACCCATTTTGCATGTTTCCTGCTAGATTTAATATTTTCAATTTGTGACATATGCCAAGCTCCATAGGAATGCTTCCACTAAGGAAATTATACCCAAGGCTAAGTGCACATAAGGTAATTCCAATAATTTTTCCACCATCTCTATTCATGGGAACCACAATACATAATGTATAAACACACGCCCAAATTTGGGAGCTATGGACCAAAAGGAGCAGGGAGGAAAAGAATCTACTGTCACAAAAAAATAGTATGCCACCAAAACTAACGGACAAGCCATCAGTTGAAGTCACACATAAGATGAATAGAAAAAATGCATACCTGTATTTTTGGCTTGTGTGGAGGAATTCACACTGGCTTTCATTGCTTCATGTTTCTTAGCTTCTTCAAGCTTTTTCATCCGCCATTCTTCAAGGGCTATCACTTAAAAAAATGTAAGCATTAACAACATATTGATGTAACTGCCAAATTCTATAACAATCAATATTTAACAGTTAATAGTTTTCATTGTTACTGAACTGGGTAACACTTTAATTTTACATTATTACTCAACTAGTGGGTTAACAATTTATAACTTTTGAGGAATCCAGAGCTAAAAAGTTCCTGAGTTTTACCTTGTTAGAAAACTTGAAGGCATGCCTGAAATGGGTCAGAGTATCAACTAGTCTTATCTTCTCCACGGTAAGACTCAGCAACTCTTTTCTACTTCGTCAGGCCAATGTTTCAGAATCACACCTTTGGTGGGAATGCCATATGGGTAACTCCATAGGAACTTTAGATGCACACTCAAGGTATAACAAATCAGATCTAACTATGTAACTAGGTAGGTATTCATTATAATGACTATGTAATTATGTACTTATGTAAAGATGAAGTCAATAATAATAAAATGAATCTTTGGTTTACTTGCTTCATGGGTTTGACACCAGCTTGGAAGGGAATTTATAATATTTTAAATGAGTGCTCATACACATCCTAATTCCTTTTCATTGAACAAAAATTATTTTTTTAAGATCAAACATGAAAGACTACTAACTTACATATGTAGGCATGACATGCCTCTCCAATAATTATTTACCTCCATTGTGGAAGAAAAATATATAAGAACTAATGTTCAAATCGAATAAGCATCAATTAATATCATAATATTATCTTGGTGAAGAGAAGCTAAAGAATAGTGCAGGAGAGAAAATAAACGTGACATATTTTTAGACCCCTGGATGGAATTTTTGGACCTATATTTTTTCTAACCTGTAGACCTATAGTAAGAACATTAATCTCTAAATTTAGGCCAATGTAGCATCCACAGTTTTGGCCTATTTCAGGCCTGAAATTCAGCCTTATGGCCATTGTAATTTTGGCCTATTTTAGGTGTAGGATACATATAGACTCATATCAACATTCTACAAGGACCTATGTGTAGGATACATATGGACTCATATCAAAATTCTACAAGGACCTATTTGAGGCGAATTCAACATTCTAAAAGGACCTAAGTCAAAAGGGCTCAAATCATAGTAAGACAGTCCAATAATTAACAGTCAATATTTAACAGTCAATAGTTTGCATTGTTACTGAACTGGGTAACACTTTAATTTTACACTATTACTCAACTAGTGGGTTAACAATTTATAACTTTTGAGGAATCCAGAGCTAAAAAGTTCTTGAGTTTTACCTTGTTATAAAACTTGAAGGCATGCCTGAAATGGGTCAGAGTATCAACCAATCTTCTCTTCTCCACCGTAAGACTCAGCAACTCTTTTCTACTTCGTTAGGCCAATGTTTCAGGATCACACCTTTGGTGGGAATGCCATATGGGCAACTCCATAGGAACTTTAGATGCACACTCAACAATTTAAGTCCCACTTAATTACCATCTTTATTGTTTACCTTCCATAGGCTCACTTGCCTTAACAACCACTTGCTTGATTAATGGTGGGTATAGCAATTAGAACTGAACGAGATTTGACTTCTTGAACTTCCGAGGCCTGTCAAGTATAAGATCACTGTCCATATTATTAGCTTCTTCCAAGGCCTTTTCTGCAAAAGAGACTGCAAGAGTAGAATCCCATGAAGTTAACTCCAATGCAAGCCCATAATCTGTATCAACAACCTCAAAAATTTCAGGATAATTGTTGCATAAATTAGTTCTGAAATCCATTGGGAGACCCATATCAGTAGCTAAGTGGGCAATCTTCTCTAGCAATACCCTCTTGCTCATAGACATCATTAAAAACTTTCCGATGTTCTCAACAAAGAGGCCCTCCATTTGAGATTTAATCTGCACTTCTTCCAAGTGCAGTTGTTGTGCCTGAGGGGTCAATGTGAAATATAATCAGTATCCCGGACTTGTTCATTGTATATTTCAATCATTTGAACAACAACCTCATATATAAAGGTATCCTTTCTTTGTTTTGATATCTGGAATAAGTCATTCAAGGCTCGATAGTTCACACCCCAAATCTCCTCTATAGACTCCTTGAATTAACAATGATCAAAGTCTTCTTTTGCTATTAGAATAACCATAATAGACAAGTTATGGAAGTAAAGGCATTTCTATTACCCACCTCTTTCTAATAGTACTAGTAATTTGTAACCTTCACAAATTACAAGACAATCCTCCAAGCATATCCTATCGAAGGTCTCTTCCAATTCTATAGAGCCACATTCTTTTGGAAATGTGATACCAAGCACTTTTATATACCAACCTCAGTGATTATTATTTTTTATGTTTCCTCAATGGAAAGAAGAGGAGCTTTAAGAGAAATTCTATGGAACTTCTTCTCACTAGTTTTTGTAAGATCCCCTTCTAGACCAATCATGCATTCCATTAAGGTGGCAATTTCTTTACGAATTGGATCAATAGGAGGGTCTGTCAAATGAGAAAACATCTGCTTTAAGTACTCAAATATTATTTTTAGTCTATTTGACATCGTAGCTAAAGGTGTATCATTCCCCATGGAATCAAGAGATTTTGTTCCATATTTGGCCATAGGAAGCAACAACATTTCCAAAGCCTTAATTGTTTGTCTGAACAATGAAATGCATATTTAAACAAATAGCTCATAAATGCAAACATAAATTCAAAAATACCTCATAGCATATTTACATACAAATCACTTACCCATAAGCCTTCATTAGTGACAACAAGCCATATATTCCCATGTTTTCCATTGTATCATCCAAACTATCAACTTGTAAACCAATACAATCAACAAGCTATGGAAAATTTATAGTTGACATCTAGGGTGACCAAGTCCTTCCATACAATATGTGTGATCATTTAGTCAACATTTTATTTGCAATAAAATCCAAATGAGGAGTTTCAAAACTTAGTCCAAATATTAAGAAAAAAAAAATGTTCTGTATCCAGGTTATCAAAAAAGAGTGGTTGGATTTGAGAAGTTATATATGAACAACAACAAGACGACCATCTAGATCGATGACTTTTCCAAATACTTCTTCGGCCATTGAATGAAACTATTTTCCTTCTCCTTCAAATGAACACATCCATCTATTTTATCTTCATATGGAAGGGGGATGTTACTTGTGACATTAATGACATTTACATTTGCATCTTCTGGACCAAGTGGCACTCCATGTATGATAGAAATTGACTGAATTCATCCAATGCCAGCAATATCACTATCATATGGATATAATATATTCACTTTGTCACCTACTTAGAGTAGGTCATCCCCTACCGGAGTTAATAAGCACTGTAAAAAACAAAAAGGTATACATAGATATTAGGAAAATAATAATTACAATTAAATTGCAAAAACATACATAGATATTTAATTAACTGAATAATATGCACTCACTGAGTTAATATCTGAAATACCAGTAGGATTTGGCACCGATTGGGAATGTTCAGGTGCATCAATTTCGTCATATTTTAGAACTCTCGAGGTAATCATTTTTACTTTAACATCCTATACGTGATTTCATTATGCACAAATCAAATATTACATTAAAACAAAATAAGTTTTAACATAGCAGAAAATAATAAATATAATATTAAAACATAAAAATATTAATAACACTAAAATAGAAGCATATAGCTCTTGTAGATATCTACAAAAACATACCTTCACATGTTCATGGCTCTTTTTTGAGTCATTTAGCATTCTTGCACCACCCAAATTTACATTTTCTTCCTGTGATTGACAGGAATTGCCAATAAAAGAAGGCTTCATGAGTGAAGGGAAATGGAACCAAAACATTAACATATTACAAATTCAAGTGAAGCACTGGTTGCAAGGGAATTATAATTTGCTTACCTGATCTAAATCAATGTTAAATTCCTTCTTTTTCCATGCAGCAACAAGAGGTTAAATGGAGGAGGCTATGGTTGACATTGTCTTTGTCAAACCAGTTATACATTGCATTGCATGATTATAATCCTTACTATGGTTTTCAACAGTAGATAAAGCTCCTATTTGTCTACTCTCAACATCAATAGATGGAAAAGAAATTTCTATTGGATTTTATGACATATCATTATGTTTGGAATTTTCCAAGTCTGCCATATAATAAGCCATTTCACTCACCACTGGTTCTCTTTTAGCTTCTTCAACCTACAAATAATTTTCAACGCACAACTAGTTGGATATTAAGAAAATTCAAAACACATAACACAATGTACAATATTCAACAAAAAAATTGTATACTTACAAATATTTGTTGTTTGGCTCGCAACCCACCCCGACCCAAAAAATATCGAGCCTTCACCTGCTCTCTTGCTTTCTTCGCTCTTATACTCTTTGACAAATACTCTTCAACATGCATACTTTCCTTCAAATCTTCCCATTGTTTGGGATTCAAGCTACTCTCCCTATCTTTTCCATCCAAGATTAATTTTCTGCATTTATGCCTGAAGTTATTCATCAAAATTCTCATTCTGCGCTTATAATATTTACTACAAATCCTTCCACCAATAGTCTCAAAAAAAATTTCCATTTGTTGGATCACTTGATCAACATTTCTTGGATCTTGATCTACAAAGTTGGATTTGGTAACATCCAAATGAGACCTTATTCTTGTGTCCAACTCTGTGGCCCACCTTGACGCATTTGGTCCAGTAGGCTCACCATCTTTTACCTAAATCAAGTAAGCCTTCTTCCCTTCTGATTTTCGTTCTTTGGCTTCCCTTTCTGTGGACCTATAAAGGCTTTGACTAATTCTTTGTCTTTTGACTAAAGCTGATACATCTTCAATACCAAGACTCGGTGATGGAAAATCACTCATACTTGTGGCTAAAGAAGGTGTGGTAGTTCCTAGCACCTTACTTGGAGAAGATGTAATTGGTGTGCTTTCTGTGGCAAAATACTGAATTGGTTGCTCCTTGTCCACAATAGGTGTGGCACTAGGTTGCACACAAATCTCCTCAGATGTGCCTTCAATCTTTTCTTTAACTGTAAATAAATTTCTTGCAACTCTGCTTCGTCAGAATGTGCCAATTTTTCGCGAACACCTTGGACATGATCATCTGATATATCAGGAAGTTGATCATTAGAAGTGTTAGCTTCATCTCCATGCATTGAATTACCACGGTGTTTGCTTCTACGAGTTGGCAGGGATATGTATTTTCTTGTCTTTTGTTTATTCTCATTGTCTATGGGATCCAAGTTTCCCCTATAAAAAAAAAAACTTATCAAATAATGGCCTACATCATCAAATATATTATATACAACTTTCATTAAATATGCATAGAAATAAAAAGTGACGAAGAGTAACTACTTACTTATTCACCAAACCAAGAGATGAGAAATATTCTTCATTTTTTGTGATGCGTTCTTTACGAACATGCTCGTATTCTATCATATTTTCATCACTGCTAAGATCATTTTTATGTTTCAACCCCTTCTTCATAGTATTTATGTCCTACATTTCACATTTAAAGAAAAAATATTAGTGCATGGACAAATAATAATTATAAAATATATCTATTATACGATCATGCATTATGATCAATGAGAATGAATTAACCTTAAATTGATAGAAGGAACACTTTAATCAATATCAGCACCTTATCTAGAATTATGGATTCTATTTTTTTAATTGCAAAAAAATTGCAACATTTGCATAAATTTATCACATAATAAAAACATAGCATATTGCAATTGGGAATGCAGATTGGTTTTCGCAGCCATTGTAACATTATTGAATCTATTATATGTGTACTAGTGTCAGTACCATACAACTTTGGTGAAGAACTCCTGAACCATACTAAGATTTTGAGCCCTTAGTAAACAGACTCCAGAGACTTACATTTAGCTTTGAGGTTTGCAAGCTGAAAATCAAATACCCCTCAATAAAAAGACACGTATCCCCAAATTTAACAACTAAAATAACATTAGAAGAATCTAGATTTTCTTGAGGAAAAAAAACAACTATAGAAGTTACAAAATAAATATTAAAGTTAGCGTAAATTCATGTAGGCAATTTCATTTATGGATCTAGTAATCCTATTTAAGATAAATTGAATCACTTCATGCTACAATAGAGTCATTGGAATGAAACAAAATTCACATATAGTGAAAAATGAACGATAAATTTCACACAGAGTTTAATACAACCATCTGGCTAATCCCATGGCCAAAACAATAAAATCCATTTGCATAGTGAAAATTTATGCCATAAAGTCAAGGTGATAAATCATCATCGTGATCATTTGCGTGGTCATCAAGATCACATTCCTGATCACTTGTGTATACATCTACTTGATTTACTTCATTGTCCTCGTCCATTATATTGTCCTGGCCATGAATTATGTTTTCTAACTTAGTCTCTTCATTGGGAATCAATACTTCATCTTCAAATACTCTATCGCCATCTTCAAATTCTTCCTCCAATGTTTCTTGTAAACTATTACATTGCCCATCAACCATTATATCAACATATTCCATGAATTACCTTTTTGAGCGGGGCTCTATTTGAACGACATACGACCATCCTGAGGTTGTCACATAACCAATTAAAAATGCCTGGTTAATTTGAATAGGGGAAACATATGGCTCATTGGTCTTTAGTAAAATTTGGTGTGTATTTGCACGTACAAATCCATACTCATCATGTTGTATTGCAGATGGCTTGATCCATTTACATTTTAATAATATAGGACTAGTTTCACCATAATCAACTTGAATAATTTCTTGTATGAATCCAACATACAAGTTCTTTTCAGTGTTGTGATGAAATTCAACACTAACAATACAATCACAATTTGCCTTTCCTGTGTCCCTTTCTTCCACTCTTAAATGAGTACCATAGGCCCACATCCCACTAAAAGAAGAAGCCCATATACTTGGAGGTTGTGAAAGCTGAATTTCCTCCTTCGTCATATCTTGACCTTCTTGTCGTGCATCATTAATTGCATCAACAATCCAATCATCAAATTTTGGAAAAGAATAATCTCCAAGGTTCAAATCTTGAAGTGTACGCTTTCAAGATGGATGCATCCATTTTTGAATCTCTTCTTCGTATTTTCTGCATATAATATGAAAAGTAAGAGTGATAATAATTTAGCTATTAAATGAAATTAAATAAATAAATTATGATGTAAATAATATTTTACCTACCCCACTTATCGAATGATGATGTGTTTTGAAGAACATAGGCATGTATGGAAATTATTTCCTCATTTGATAGCTTGAAGCGACACCCATTTCCTTCTAATACTTCACCTACAACTATCTGGTCGTCGTCATCATCCCATACACGCCGATTGACATTACTTAAATCCTTCATATATTCTGTGCAAAACCCTATGGCCTCTTGCATTAAATATCCTTCACAAATGCTACCTTCTGGTTTTGCCTTATTACGAACAAATTTTTTCAAAACTTTCATGTATCGCTCTATAGGATACATCCATCTTGTTCTTATTGGGCCACAATGCTCTAGTTCATGTTCTAGATGTATAAGAAGATGCATAGAAATATTGAATATTGCTGGTGGAAATTCTCGTTCCAATAAGTAGAGGACTTCAACAACCTCTCCCCTCAAATTATCAAAGTTTGAAGGATCTAGCACATGCAAACTCATTCTTTTTAAGATTAGGCCCAACCTTATAATTGCCAATCTTGGTCCCTTTTCCAAACTTGATATGACTGCAATAGGTAAAATATCCTCAATTATGACATGATAGTCATGGGTCTTGAGGCTTCTAAAGCTATTATTTTCGGTTTGGCTTCTAATATTACCACTTACATATCCAGTAGGAAATCAAGTCTGAGACATCAACTTTAAGAATTGTGCACGTTGATCCTTTGTCCACACATAAGGAGCAATAGGTTTTTTGTATTTTCCATTACCATATTTTTCAACCCAAAGATTTCGACGAATCTTTAGTTCTTTAAGGTCTAGGCGTGATGACACTATATCATATGCACCAAAAAGAGTTTCTATAATAGCAAAAGCTATTTTTTTCTCAGTATGCATAAAGTCAACAGAATGCCTAATGGTTATATGCTTAAATTATGGAAATTTATAGAATATGCACACTCTTTTTACATCACTATCGTAAAGTGGATCATTTTTACTACCACGAATGCCACCATTTCAATAAATTGCATTCTTTTTTCTCCATTCTCAATAATGTAATCACTTGTTATTGCCAGTGGTGCTTCACGATTCTCTTCCTTACCATTGAAACATGACTTTTGTCGATGATATGGATGCTCCATTTGAGGTAAGCACGATGTCCATAATAAATACACTTGTGAAAACTACTTGAGTGCCTCACAAAACCCTTAAAGATGCAAGCTGGACATCCATGGTATCCATGAACATTGAGACCATTCAAAGTGCCATATGCAGGAAAATCGTGGATTGTAAACAATAAAGAAGCTCTAGCTCATCAAATAATGGTTCTAAATAAACATCAATTGTATCTAAAGTCACACTTTTTTTCCCCAGTATGATCAATGACAACATCAAGAAAAATGGCTTCATTTCTAACCATGGAGGCAAGTTATAATTTATTAAAAACACTAGCCAAGTTGACCATTTAGTGCTTTGATCTGAGAAAGGGTTCACCCCATCTAGAGCTAAACCCAGTCTTATATTGCGAGGATCTTGGGAAAAATCAGGGGATATATTGTCAAATTCCTTCCAAATCTTAGAATCAACCACAAATCGTTTTTTTCCATCGGTGCTCTTGTTTTGGGCATGCCATTTCATTAGCTCGGCAATGTCTCAACATTTGTACATTCGAAGCTACCGTGGGATTAGTGGAACGTGGCGAAGAACCCTTCTCGGAGCTGAATTTGATTTCAACCCTGGTCTATACCTCCCTTCTTTACATTTTGGACATTCAGTCTCACTTGCAAGATTTTTGCGAAATAATACACAACCATTCACATATGTGTGGATGTTTTCATATCGTAAGCCTAGCTTAGTGATTTTCACTTTACATGCTCTTCGTTTTGTTGGCAGTGTGGAGTTGGGTGGTAAAAATCATTGTAAAAATGCCAATAACTCATCAACACTCTAATTTTTCCAACCATGCACCACTTGCAAGTTAAGAATTAAAAGGATTGTTGTTAAATGACTTAAATTGCAAGTACCATACACAGGTTTTAAAGCATCCTCCATCAACTTCTGCCATTCATCTTTGAAACCCTCATTCAGCATTCTATCAACTTCAATCCCTTCATCAAAGGTTCCTACCTTTTCATTTGTGTTTGTTTCCTCTTCATCTATGTCTAGTGCCTCTACATCTCTCATGCTATGCAATTCTATCCTATCTAGATAACAATTTTGAGGGAAAGGGCTTATACCGCTATGCCCATAATTTAGCATATGTTGAAAAATCACACTTCTTTTTCTCATTTTCCCACCACGACAATCATTACATGGACATGCATATTTAAGCAAGCTCTTCTCATCAGCTATTCTCTCATCATGTGCATGGTATTCATCTGTTGTCAAAATTGGGCTTTGACTCATCTTTAATTTTCTGCATTCAAAGATGAAACTAATATGTTAACTCTTTACTTTCAACTCTTTTCAGAACTTTATTTGTAAAAGAGAAGTTTCAGCTCCTATTTGAGCACAAATGTCAATTGTGCAACCTTTTTAGAAACAACATATAGGAAGAGAAGACTACACATTTTTTACCAGTGTGAACACACCCATACACAACAATCACATAGTTAAACAACAAAAGAAAGTCATATTTGAGAGAAATTTTTTGGATCAACACTTGTTTGAGGAGATATTTTTGTTGTATTTACACCTTTTGAAGACAGATCTATTAGCATGACAACAAAAAATTTTGGTTTTGAACGCATATCTATCAGCATTACAACAAATGTTTTTGGTAAATATATTAGCATTCTTAAGGGCACAACCCTTGCAAACATTTTTAAACATTCATTGCATCAGCAGTGAGGAGAAGAACACACCAATGGGAGTTGCCCTAGCAGCAAATAGGATGCATCACTCAGCTAAAGGGGAGGCACTTGGAAATGATGAAGTCACAGTTACCTGTAGTGAACTCTCTCCTTTAAAGCCTATTTCTGACATGTTCCCAGTGCTCATTCCTAGAAAATGAGGGCACTCCAATTGAGGGAGTCACTTACCTATCATGGAAACATGACGAGTTACAAATTATCACCTTTTTGGCACTTGAAGGGAATACATTCTGTTTTTGGCCACTTGCATGGAGGGCACATTAATGAAGGATTTACACCACATTCTCTCCTTATTCCTAGCATGCAAGAGGGTACATTATTTGGAGATTTACATTACTTTTCTAAGCTTGAAGAAGTTCACCCTAGTAGAAAATATGCCTTTGGAGTCATATTTTTTATTCCTATCTTCATCTATAATTATGTGACTGATCTTTGATACTCATTCAAGACCTTCACAAGTTGTAATAATGTTACCTAGGATAAAATTTCTCTTAATAAACTCCATTTGATCAAGAAAAATGGTTCAGGCTGCCATATTCTTGATTATAAGACACATTACAAAGTGTGTCAGGCTGACAATTTCTCACTATGTTTATCTTGTTGTCTATCTTGAAACTGTTAATCAAGGTTGTCATTGATGTCAATGTGGCATTGACCAAGATGTCAATATTCTTGAGATTCCTAGTCCCAGTATGATGTCAAGATGACATGGTTGATGGAGGACCATTTGATGACATGAACAATGTCTAGGGACATGACATGAAGAACACTTGAGGACTTAATGACATGGATATGACTATACTTGATGACATAGATGTCATGGACAATCATGGAAAATTGTTGGAGGGCACTCTTGAAATCATAACAAAAATGATCTAATTTCAGGAACAACCACAAGAAAAATATTTGTTGTCACCTTGGAGGCATCCTTTCGCATTGGCTCCTTCACCATCTTAAAGAGGACTCTTTCCTCTTTCCAACAAGCCCTCACTTAGCTCCTAACTCCAAATACTCTAAGATAAATTGATTTTTGAAGTTTACATCATAGTTATTAAAATCGGAACTGGTGACCGGACCGGTGGACCTAATGAACCGGGTTTCGAACCAGAACCGGTCTAACCGGTCGCAGTCAGATCTTAATGAACCGGTTTTAAAAAAATACATTTAATAATTATTTTTTAATAAAAAAAACTATTTTTAAGATTTGCAACCATGATTCCAAGCTAATAGAGACAAATATGCAAAGTTTGCTCATTTATATACCATGCAAAGGTGAATATATCAAAATGGCACCGAGTGCAATTGGAAATCCTAGTGGTACTCAATGTGTTGAGGAGGTGCGGGCAGGAAATGCCTTGTATGCTTGTGGGATGCAAGTGTAGGTGCCAAGTAGGAGCTTTGTTGGAGTAAGCAGCTTTGGTTAAGATTGATTCCTAGCTAGAAGTTGGTGAGTAGGGTTTTCCATGTTTTCTCTAGTTATGGTTTGAAGAGATTGACTTGTATCAGCTTGTAATAAGATGTTGGTATGTAGATGTACTTCATCTCTTATATATAAATGAAGTGTTTAAGCTGTCCAAATACCTGCATGACTTTCAGCTTGTATTATCTTCTTGTTTAGGGGATTTCAACACTATTGTTCAAGCTGATTTCACCTATGATATTGCTGCAATTGTTGTGATTTAATACACAGCATAGAACATAAAGGAGCATATTTTCTGCTGTAATAAAGGTATTTCAGATCTTTATAATGCTTGACAAAGTGTGCCCTGCATGTTAGACATTGTTTGCAATGAAGTCCACCTATATGGTATTTATTCTCTTGAGCTACCTGGTGATTTGGGTTGAAGTGAATTAAGTATTTGTTGCTATAATTGAATATTTATGATTGGCCCCAAGACTGAAAGTTCACGGGGAATAGATCTAAGAAGCATCATGTTTTAGGTGAAATTACTGAATTTGCATTGTAGCCCATATTCATGAAATTCCTACCATGACTGCTGGAATGACGTGATGTTCATCTGTTCATCGGGAATAGATCTAAGAAACATCATGTTTTAGGTGAAATTACTGAATTTTCATTACAACCCAGATTCATGAAATTCCTATCGTGACTGCTGGAGTGACGTGATGTTCATCTATTCATTGAATATTATTTCAGGAATGCAGAACAGCAAGACAAGAGGCCAAGGAGGAAGAACTTGATTTTAATTTGTTACAAGGTAGATTTCCTATAGAATTCGTACTGTTGTACAGACCCCTTGGAGACACAATTGTGAGGGCTCGGATTACAATCTTGTGGTAGTAAATTGTGGATAGTCATCTGGTTAGCAGCTCGGATTGCAGAGATTACAAACTCGTGGACAACTTGGTTTAAGGTTGGAAGTCCCTCACATGCATATATACCCTCGGACCTTAACTCATTCCTCAGGCCTGTGATATTACAATCCGCAACAGGAGCTTTAGTCCTTGTGTAGTCAT